>VZQC01008518.1:906090-957990 GCA_009823505.1 Rhizomys pruinosus | reverse complement strand
TTTCCTTTTCCTTTTCCTTTTCCTTTTCCTTTTCCTTTTCCTTTTCCTTTTCCTTTTCCTTTTCCTTTTCCTTTTCCTTTTCCTTTTCCTTTTCCTTTTCCTTTTCCTTTCCTTTCCTTTCCTTTCCTTTCCTTTCCTTTCCTTCCTCTTTCTTTCTTTCTTTCTTTCTTTCTTTCTTTCTTTCTTTCTTTCTCTCTCTCTCTCTCTCTCTCTCTCTCTTTCTTTCTTTCTTTCTCTTTCTTTCTCTCTCTCTCATCAATCAATCAATCAATCAATCAATCAATCAGTCATCTAGTCTTTTCAAGACAGGGTCTCCCTGTAGCCCCAGGTGTCCTGGAACTCACTCTGTAGACCAGGCTGGCCTTGAACTCACAAAGATCCACCTGCCTCTGCCTCCCAAGCGCTAGGATCAAAGGCATGCGCCACCACACCCGGCTTGCCGTGGTTTTTTTCACCTGCCCAAAGACTGGTGGTCCCTGGACAGGAATTTCAGGCTGATGGCTGATTACCTATCTTCAGCCTATGCCCACTCACAGTTCAGTTCACCCACACCAGCTATCCAGGTTGGTGGTCTAAAGGACTGCTGTCCTACCTGGTCACTCAGATGAAATTCAGGCCTGCTTTGGCCTGTATGTGTGCAAAAAATAACAGCCGGGAATTCTGTAATGATGGTAATGGAGAATTCGATTTATTGCCTGCTATAGCTTGCTTTTTTCTTTTTAATTAATTAATTAATTTTCTATGTGTATGAATGTACTTTCTACATGTATGTCTATGCACCAGTGTCGTGCTGCGGAGGTCAGAAGAGGGTGTCGGATTCCCCTGGAACTGGAGTTCTCCTGGAATCGGAGTTACAGATGGTTCTCAGCCGCCATGTGGGTGCTGGAGATTGAACCCGGGTCCTTTGCAAGAGCAGTCGGCGCTCTTAACCACTAGGCTATCTCTCCAGCCCTATAGCTTGCTTTTATAAGCAAATGATGTCAGTTCCCAGAGCTAATCACAGACCCCCCCAGTTCCAAGCCACTGCATGCTGCTGATCCACCTAGCATCCTGTACCTGGGCCATGTTGCTTGCTTCTTCTTGTGGAGGGGTCAGAGAAATTCCATGACTCCTACATGGTGCTCTAAGGGGTGCTAGCTGAGAACTAGCCCCCAATTCAAACTGGATCTTCCCACAGCTCAGGGTGGCTTTCAAGCTTCCTGTGTAGTTGAGGATGACCTTGAATTCCTTATCTCTACCTCCCAGTTGCTGGGATTATTATTATTATTTTTTTAATGGGTCCTCAAGTAGCCCAGACTGATTTTCTGATGTCTTGGTGTCCCAAGTGCTAGGATTGCTGTTGTGTCCCATGTGCTAGGATTGCTGTTCTGAGCCACTGTGTCCAGCTTCCCATTATTTCTATGATCTGAAAATTGGTGTTTGTCAACTTACCTGTCTCCTTTCTACTGTTAAAATATAAAATTTTGCTGTGGAAACCTTATTTCTCTTTTCTTTTTTTTTTTTTTTTTAATTTTTGTTTTTTATTTAATTTACTTATTTCTGTATGTGTATGAATGTACTGCTCTGCATGCAGTCTGTGCACCTGTTGCGGCAACGCCGCGGAGGTCAGAGCGGGTCTCAGATTCCCTGGAAACTGGAGTTCTCCTGGCATGGAGCTTCGAGGTTCTCAGCTGCCATGTGGGTGCTTGGATCGAACACCGGGTCCTCTGCAAGAGCGGTCCGCGCGTCTCTAATCCGCTTAGTGGCCATCTCTACAGCCCTATCTCTTTTCTGTGGTGTTAGAGCCTTATAATAGTTTGTCCCATTCAGTAAGGTTTTTTTTGTTTTTTTTTTTGTCTTTCTGAGGGGACAGGGTCTCCTTGTCAGCCCCAGTGTCCCAGAACTCGCATGTCGATCAGGCTTGCTTCCTCTTAAACTCACAGGAGATCACCCTGCCTCTCCTCCCAAGTGTCAGGATTAAAGGTATGTACCAACACACCCAGCCCCAGTATTTTTCAGTAATAAATATTAGTTCATATGTAGGTTGATATTGGCGTATTGAGTAATAGTATGGTTAATATTTGTTTTTCCTTCCTCAGTATTGAAAGATTTAAAAAAAACTCCAGCTCCGCGCCGGGCATTGGTCGCATGCACATTTACCCCAGCATCGCGCAGAAGCAGGCAGCTTCTGTGGTCAAGGCCCAGCCTGGTCTATATAGCCGCTTCAGGCCAGCTGGGACTCATACGGAGGACCCTGTCTCAACAAGGACCCCCCCCCTCAAAAAAATTTTTTTTTTTTCTTTTTTTGGTCCTTTTGAGACACGGGTCTCCCAGTAGGCCCAGCTGTCCTGGAACTCACTCTGTAGACCAGGCTGGCCCCTTGAAACTAAACAACGATCCGCCTGCCTCTGCCTCCTGTAGTGCTAGGATTAACGGTGTTCGCTAACCATCACACCCGGCTCATCAGATCAGTTTTAATAAAGTAAAATTTAGTGAAATATTATTTAATTTAACCTTGGATACCACTTTCAACTGAAGCTAAATAAAACTTTTTGTTTGTTTTGTTGTTCACGTAGCTCCAGCGGGCTAGAACTGTCTGTAGCAATAAGGTGGCTTTGAAACCACAGAGATCCGCCTGTCTGTGTCCTGAATATTGGGATTGAGTGCTAGGATTAAATGAAACCCTTGCTAGGGCAAAAAAGCAAGAAAAGGAAAACAAAAAAAAAAAAAAAATCATATATATATATATGATTAATAGCACTAGCCGTGGCATATATATATGTTAAAGCATATTGGGATATATATATATATAATATCTATGTTTAAAGCAGCGTGGCATATATGTATATGATTAAATGCATAGTGTGGCATATATATATATAATAAAAAAAAAAAAAAAAAAGGTGGGGGCTGGAGAGATGGCCTAGCGGTTTAAGAGCTGCCGACCGCTCTTACAGAGGACCGGGTTCGATCCATCACCACATGGCGGCTGAGAACCGTCTGAAGCTCCAATTCCAGGAGAACTCCGTTCCCTGGGGAATCCGAGAGACCTCTTCTGACCTCCGCGGCGTTGCACCGAAGGGTGCACAGACTTGCATGCAGACAGTCCATTCCTACACCTAAAGAATATAAATAAAAATTTGAATAAAAAAATTTTTAAAATGTTTTTTTTTTTTTTGTTTTATATATATATATGTTTTGTTTTTTTTTTGGCCAATATGTATTTAAAGGGACGAAATGTTGAGTGTCTTCTTAACGTTGAGAGTGACTTTGGCTTGGTAGTTCAAGGTTCCGGGTGGAAAAAAAAAAAGAAGTGGTATTATATGGAGAGGAGGGAGATGGATCTCCTGTGTGACAAACTGTGTGATTCCATTGACTGAGTGCTTTGTGCTACAGGCATGCAGATGTTAATTAAGTGCAGTGAAATCCCTTTTTTTTGCTGGTGTTTGGGGATTGACTGTAGGCTAATCAGATCACCAGACTATATAGTTTAGAAGAGTGTAATATTTGAATATTATAATGGCAATGAAGCAGTGTTTTTATGGTGAATTTTTCTCATTCATAAAACTTAAATTTTGTATTGAAGCTAGTTCATATTACTAATTACATTTTCTGTGCTTGATAAAGATCAGTAAAAGTTCTGGATGATTTCCAAGAAGGCTAAGGTAGTTCTTATTTTGCAAAGCTGATAGCTCCTTTAATTACTTAGGAGTTTGTAAGAGTTTGTTTCTTTCTGTCTGTTGTCTTTGAAGATTTTTTTTCCAAGACAATGGTGGGATCTTATTTTTGTGTTACAAAATAAATAAATAAATAAATTTTATTTATTTTTGCATGTGTATGAATGTACTGTCTGCATGTAGGTTTGTGCACCCGTGTTGTGCAATGCAGCAGAGTTCAGAAGAGGGTGTCGGATTCCCCTGGAACTGGAGTTAAAGATGGCTCTTAGCCACCACGTGGGTGCTAGGGATAGAACCCGGGTCCTCTGCAAGAGCAGTTGGCGCTGTTAACCGCTAGGCCATCTCTCCAGCCCCATCAGCAGAGATATTCTAACACTTAATATTGGAACCTTTTTCTCTGGCCAGTCCATCAGCACACATGCTTGGCTGGAGCACAGTATTTTTAACTTTTTTTTTTTTAGTGTTGCTTTAGAGAGAACCTCACTCTGGGTTTTAAACCATAGTAGGTTTTTTTGTAGCATTTTGCCTTGAGCCAGAGGAAGGCAGGAAGAGTTGATTGAGAAGACTACTTTTTTGGTTTGCTTTATTGAGCTTTTTGAGCAGGCATTTAAAACTACATCTGATTGAGAATTTTTCTAGCTCTACTGGTATCACAGATGGCTCTTAGTTGAGGAGATTCTATTTTAGGGTTGATCTGGGTTTTAGAGGGCCCAGGATCCTCACAAAATTCCAGCTAGTTTTATGTCTCTTTGCCGACTGGGATTTTTCTAGACAAAGGTTTCATGCTTTTATCAGTCTCAGAAGTTCCCCAAAGATTAGGAGTTGCTACTGCTGGTGTGTGTGTGTGGGGGGGGGGAGGGGGTTGGGGAGAGGTGGGGGGATCATGTGGTCGGTTTTATCACTAAGAGGAAGGAAAGTGTGTCATATAATCCATCTCTTTATAGGGAGATCTCATGATTAGAGATTTCCTCTCTTGTATGTCTTTCTTGATTTTTAATTCCTTCTGATGTCAGGAAGAATTCGGGTTTTTGAAGGTGGAAATCATTGCATGAGTATTCTGTTGTTACTTGGAGATTTTTGATGCGTATCATTAGAAAACTTCAGTTGGATAAATAGCAGTATCAGAGGTTAAAATGGAATGTGCTTCTAAATGCCCTGCCCCCAATAATCGTGGACCTAGAAGTTGGTATGGTAAACTTAGATTGTCTTTTCTGATAGAGGAATAGTTTAGCAATTGCGAAAAAGAAAAGTAAAATTTGTTGGTTCTGCCATATGCTACAAAGTGTACCCATGGAGTCTCATTTAAACCTCCCAGCACCACTAAGAAAAGGTGTGTTTGCTGGTCACTGGGTCCAGACAGTTAATTCCTGCTGCAGATCCAGGTTTGAAAGCCCAGGCTTATCAGCCTCCAGTAACTTTTCCCTTGTAACCATTAACAAATGGAGCCACGTGAGCCTGGGGCTAACCTGAGACCTCCCCTCACTTGTGCTGGGGTGGCTTACTAATGATTGCAAGAACCTTGAAAGTTAGGAGATTACAGAAGAGTGGAATGAGGGGAGCACCTGGGCCAGCAGCAGCACTTAGGATGCTGGGGAGTTGACAGGGGGAGGCCAGGTAGGGGGAAGTGGGGCTGGATCACTCAGATTCTGTTCTGAAGAAGGCATGCAGCCACAGGATTGGGAGGATTTGCACACTGGCTCTCAACTCATCTTTTTGTCTTTGGGGAAGAAACTTACTGTAGGAAAGGGATTTGGTTCAAGTCTAGGTATTAATCCTGGCTTTCTGAACTAAGTTATATAAGTTCTCTCTTTCTCTCTCTCTCTTTTTTTTTTTTTTTTTTC
Organism: Rhizomys pruinosus; assembly: GCA_009823505.1. NCBI lineage: Eukaryota > Metazoa > Chordata > Mammalia > Rodentia > Spalacidae > Rhizomys > Rhizomys pruinosus. The sequence goes on along the minus strand of VZQC01008518.1, from coordinate 952,493 downwards.
TCGTCTTTTTGAGACGGTCTCCCTGTAGCCCCAGCTGGCCTGGAACTCACTAATTTCTTTGTAAATTCAAATTCCATTTTTTGTAAAACAGTACTCCTTTTTTCAGAGTAAGTATGTGGAGTAAGTGAGGTAAGTGTTGTAAAGTCCTCAGTGTGCTGCTGGTTGTCTACTAAATATTTGTTTCCTTATCTTTCTGTTTGCTGTTGATCTTCTTGGAGTCAGCCCAGTGGACAAGGATCTTGTTTCAAAATCCCCAGTGTCATTGGGAAGAGATCTAGCAAAAGTTCATTTGTCATGTAGGTTTCATGCAAGACTTTTATTTCACAATGAAGTTTTAATTTAATTAATTTGAGGTTGCTTGTGCTTCAATACTATTCAAAGTAAAACGTCAAAACATTACAAAGAACATGGAAAAAATGGGGACTTGGTACCATTTCAGGAAAAGTACTATCTGATAAATAAGGAAATGCAGTCTTTGGAATTAGCCTTGTGTTCCAGAAGACATGTCAGGCAATGGTGGGGTTACCCCTCTGTTAGCCCTGCAGGGCAGTGTGCACAAGGCAGTACATGTTCCTGAGTGGTTGTCTTGTGGCAGTGTAGAAATCACAGCTGTTGTGTATCTTATATAAAATCAACATACCACACTTTTTCTTCTTAAATGAGTGGTTTGAAATAAAAAAGATAGAGGCAGGTGGATCTTTGTGAGTTCAAGGCCAGCCTGGTCTACAGAGTGAGTTCCAGGACAGCTGGGGGTACAGGGAGACCCTGTCTTGAAAAGACCAAAAAAAAAAAAACAAAACAAGAAAGAGTATTCTGAGGCTCATAAGACCACTTTTCATTTTTTTTCACCATATTAATATTTCATAAACATCCATGCATCAAAAGGATTGGTATTTAGCCCTGATTTGTGAACAGAAGTAAAAAATGAGTTGAGAAACAGATTGACATAGGGCCCCTTTAAAGTAAAAGAAAGTTTCAGGATTCCAGTTCCATGCTGTTTATCAATCTATTTGTACTTGCTTCTTCAGCTTCATCTACAACTGATAGAACTAGATAGTACCTTTCTTTGTTTTGTTTTTGAGACAGGGTCTTCCTGTACCCCGACCTAGCCTGAAACTTGCTTTGTAGACCAGACTATCCTTGAACTCACAGAGATGCCCCTCTCTCTGCCTCCTAAGTGCTGTAATAAACCTCTGATACTGCTATTTATCCAACTGAAGTTTGCTAATGATGCGCATCAAAAATCTCCAAGTAACAACAGAATACTCATGCAATGATTTCCACCTTCAAAAACCCGAATTCTTCCTGACATTAGAAGGAATTAAAAATCAAGAAAGACATACAAGAGAGGAAATCTCTAATCATGAGATCTCCCTATAAAGAGATGGATTATATGACATACTTTCCTTCCTCTTAGTGATAAAACCGACCACATGTGCCACCATGCCCAGCTTTTTTTTTAATCGATTAATGTTCTTTTTTATTAAAAAATGTATGCATATGGTGTATGTGTGAGAGAGAGCGAGCGAGAGGGGGATGTATATTTCGCAGCACGCATATGGAGGTCAAGGAACAATTTTGTGGAGTTGGTTCTATCTATCTTTACATAGGTTTCAGGGTTTGAATTCATTAGCCTTGTATGGCAAGTGTTTTATTTACCTGCTGAGCTGTCCTTTGTTTTGTTTGTTTCTTGAGCCAGTGTCTGAAGCTGGCCCGAGTTCATGATCTTGTCTCAGCTTCCCAAATGCTGAGATAGCAGGCATGTTCCACCGTGTGTGACTCCTGTATCCTGTGCTTTTTAGAAAAATTTTTATTATTTTTTTTATGTGTATTGAGTGTACTGTCTGCATGTAGGTTGGTGCACCTGTGTCATGCAATGCTACGGAGGTCAGAAGAGGGCGTCGAATTCCCCTGGAACTGGAGTTAACGACAGTTCTTAGCCACAATGTGGGTGCTGGGAATCGAACCCGGGTCCTCTGAAAGAGCAGTTGGTGCTCTTAACTGCTGAGCCATCTCTCTAGCCCCTGAATCCTGTGCTTTTTAATGCTTACCTCCAGTTCTGGAGTTAACCTTTATCAATTCTTGTCACTTTAATTTTTTGGTACTGGGATTGAACCCCAGTACATTACACATGCTGCTAGTAAACACTCTACCTGTGAGTTGTGTCTCCATGCCCCCTTTATGCCTTGAAACTGTCTTGAGTATCGGAAACTTTTTAACATATTGAAACGCATACTAGCATACTAAATAAGAGTTCTGGATTGTATAAAGAGGATTTCTTTTTGCACAAATATATATAGGCCCTGCTGTTTTGAATGGAATATGTCATTTAGAAATAATGTATAGTAGTGTCTTCTGGACATGACAAAGTCATTGTATTTATGAACTCATTGTAGATGTTACCTACACAAGACTGGGCCTGTTAACATTTCATCACACATGGGGAAGGGTTTCTGAGGCCTCACCCTTCCTCCAGGGACTATGGGCAGATAATAGTTGCTGGAGGTGAGGTGTCATTTCCTTCAGTGGTGAAGCTACTGATAATTTCCCTTTGCTCCAGTAAATAACCCCTTCCCATTGTGTGCTTACCATGTGGGCATGTAGAGGTCAGAGGACAGCTTTGGATTTTGGTCCTGGCCTTCTACCTTGTTTGAGATGTCTCTTGTTTTCTGTGCCATGCTAGCTGGCCCAGGAACTTTTGGGGATCCTGTCTCTACCTCCCATCTCACCATAGGAGTGCTGAGTTTACAAATTCTGTATCTGGCTTTATGTGGATTCTGGGGAATCCAAACTCAGGTCCAAATTTATGTGGGTGTTGGGATTCAAACCCTAGTCTTCTGCGAGAGGAGCCAGTGCTCTTAACAGCTAAACCGTTTCTCCAGCCCTGAAATTTGGAGTTTTTGACAATGTTTAAATGAACCACTCTTATACTTAAATCATTAATGAATTTCATAATGATTTTGTTCATTTCATGGTTAGTCAGACTGTGCATACTAGTGAGAGGGTCTTAACTGTGTAGCTTTGGCTGGCCTAGATCTTGCTATGTATAGACCAGATAGGCCTTGAATTCAGAGCCACTTGCTTCTGTCTCCCAAGTGCTGGGATTAAAGTCTGGTACCACCATGTCTGATTAAAACAATTTAAAAAAAGTGTGTGTGTGTGTGTGTGTGTTGCGTGTGTGTGTGTGCGCGCGCGCGTGCGTGCATGCATGTGAGCACATGCATTCATGTACATGAGCATGGGTACATGTGTGCCAGTGTGCATATGAAGGTCAGAGGACAGATTTTTTTGTGTCAAGTCTCTCCTTCCACCTTGTTGAGGCAAGAGTTTCTTTTGTTGCAGCCAAATTGAGGTTGTATATGTCCAGGCTAGCTGGCCTGTAATCTTCTGGGAAATTCCCGTGACTCTGCCTCCCATCTAGCTATAGGAGTGCTGAGGTTACAGGTGCTGTCAGCCACATCGAATTCAGGTTGTCAGGCTTGCACAGCAGGTGTTTTCACTCGTTGATCCATCTTCCTGAATTTGGATATCATAGTTCTTCAAAGTTTTAGTTAATGAATATTCTTTTTCATTTGTGTTAATGTTATACATTTCTTCCTCTCCCTTCCTACCTTCCTCTTTCCCTCTGCAAAGTTGTCTATATTTATATACTCTCTGTAAGATGGTTTCTGTGTAAGAGACTATCAGGGGCAATGATTTGGAATTCCTTTCTGTTCATAAATGCAAGGCTAACTGACCAGGAATTTGTCTTTTTCTTGGTGACCTGATCATGAAGTTTTGCCTGACTCATTTGGAGAAGATGAGTATTAAGAACTTCCCCCAAAGTGTGGGTGGTTGTGAGGATTGAGTGAGTTAGTATAGTACAGTTAACACTAAGAATACTGCCCTGCTTGTGGTAAATGTTACATAAAAATATTAGATGTCTTTGTTGTTGTTATCATTTGTTTATAAATGCTCTTTTATTACCTGAGTCTTTAGATTGGGGGTCTCCGTTGGATCTTGTGAAGATGTTGTCTTTTTGTATGCTATGCTTAGGAATGTGTTCGTTTTTAAAAATCTATTTAGTCCTATGGACTACATTAAGTAAAATGATATATCACTGTATTCACATTTGCTTGATGAACTTTGCCAAGCATTTAAAAAGAATTTTTGGGTGAAGTAACATTCGGAAGCTGTCAAAATTAGTACATCACTGAACCCAAGGACTAGTCTAGCCAAGTGTGAGCTTGTTGTGTTATGACAGATGTTAAAGCATTTGCGTTCACCTGTCTACTCCAGCTGGTGTGTGCACTGAGTTGGAGGGGGTGGAGGCTGGGGAATTGGATGTGTGTGATGACTTTGGTTATCATCACTGAGGAATGTCAGGGGGCACTGTTGGTGGTTGCCAGTTATAGTTAAGTAGTTCATAGGTGCTACCTGGATGGAGAGGAAATAACTATTAAAAGATCTTTTGAAAAAACTAACAAAGTTGTTAGGGTTTGTGCAGAAGTATCTTTGCAGCAGGTGGCTTTGGATATGAATTTCATATGTTAAAATTGTTTCTTCATCTGTTTTTACTTACAGCTATTTTTATGAGAAGGTAAGGATTTGTGCATGTGGGTAATTTTGATTACCATTGAGATCTGCATTTAGTCTAATAAACCCAAATGTTCTCCTTTGATAAGTGTGCTGGATAGCTTTGGTGTCAACTTGACACACCTGGGTTGAGGGAGCCTCGGTTGGGGAATTGGCTCCATTGGATTGGCCTGTGGCCACATCTGTGGTGTATTGTCTTGATTGTTGAGCAGTGACAGTATAAGAAGGCAGGCTGGGCATGAGCCAGAGAGCAAGCCAGTAGCAACAAGCCAGTGAACATCACTCCTCCATGGCCTGTGCTTCAGCTCCTGCCTCCAGGTTCCTGCCCTGAGTTCCTGCCTTGAGCTCCCTAAGTGATGATCTGTGACCTGGGAGATGTAAGCTGAATAAACCCTTTCCTCCCCAAGTTGGTGTTGGTCAGAGTGTTTTGTCACAGCAATGGAAGACAAACTACGACAGAAATTGGTACCAGACAAGTGGGGTATTGCTGTGACAGACCTGACCTTGGTGTTTTGGGGAAGGATTGTGGAGGCATTTGGAACTTTGGGCTGGGAAGATCATTGAATGCTTAAAGATTGTTGCTGTGGAGCTTGGAGCAGTTTTGCTGAAGGAGTTGTAGAAGATGGAGGCCTGGCTTGTGAAGTTTCTAGTTTCAAAGGAGAGCAGAGATCATCAGGACTGTGTAATCTGTGGGTTCTGGTCAGCTGGGGCTGTGGAGAATCAGCTGTAAGTAACAAGAGACCAGAACCTGAAGTGAAACTTTTGTGGTACTGGGGCAATTGATGCTGGTTAGCTGGGGCTGAAAAATCAGCTGTAAGTAACAAGAGACCAGCATCACTGAGGTGAAATCTTCTGGGGAGAATATCTTCAAGGTCAGCACACAGAAGCTGTGACCCAGAAAGGGCCTGAGCCTCCATCTCGAGCCAGAAGCCGGACTTGGTAACGTGTAAGAGTCTCCTATATGGTTCCGGTGTTGAAATTTGAGGGGGTCACAGAGAGCAGCCGAGGCTTGGCACTGTGAGAGGTCAGGAAAGACCATTGGTGGAAGTGCACCTCGGTTGCTGTGAAGACCCCAGGATTGCAGGGGTCATGGAGAGAAGCTGAGGCTTTGCACCAGGAGAGGTCAGAAGAGACCATTGGTGAAGGTGCTGCCTCAGTTTCAGTAGCGACCCCAGCTTTTTGGAGATGCCGGTACCCTGGGACGACCACCAAGAGCAGCGGTAGGTGTAGAATGGAGTCGGCCTGGGCCTGCGAGATGAGTGTGCCACGGACGGCAGAGTCGGAGAGGGGGAGCTGCCGAGACCCTTTGGAGCCCAGAAGATCGTGAGTGAATCCCAGGTGTCCAGCCTTGAGCTACTTGCTGGACTTAGGTTTTGTTTGAGAGTGCCTGATTCTTCCCTTTGAAATAAGACAGTACTTGTTTTGGATTTTACAGCAGCCCACAGTTAAGAGACTTTTAATAGACTGGACTTTTAAGTGTTTGGACATTTTAAGGACTGTGGGGCTTTTAAGGATGTACTGTCTTAGGTTGTGATTAGTGTTAACATCATACTTTGGGGATAAGAACTGGAAAGGTGGTTTAATAGTGATGTGTTTGTGTGTCAAGTTGACAAGGGGTCAATTCTGCTGGGTAGCTTTGGTGTCAACTTGACACACCTGGGTTGAGGGAGCCTCGGTTGGGGAATTGGCTCCATTGGATTGGCCTGTGGCCACATCTGTGGTGTATTGTCTTGATTGTTGAGCAGTGACAGTATAAGAAGGCAGGCTGGGCATGAGTCAGAGAGCAAGCCAGTGAACAGCAGTCCTCCATGGCCTCCAGGTTCCTGCCCTGAGTTCCTGCCTTGGGCTCCCTAAGTGATGAAATGTGACCCAGGAGATGTAAGCTGAATAAACCCTTTCCTCCCCAAGTTGTTGTCAGAGTGTTTTGTCACAAAAATGGAAAGACAAACTAGGACAATAAGTTATGCTTATTACAGTGTCCACTTATTTCTTTTTTTTAAAGAAACCTAAAGTACCTGTAGTTCTTTTACTTTTATTTATTTTTGTATGTGTATGAGTGTACTGTCTGCATGTAGGTTTGTGCACCCGTGTTGTGCAATGCCATGAGGTCAGAAGAGGGTCTCGGATTCCCCTGGAACTGGAGTTCTCCTGGAATTGGAGTTACAGATGGTTCTTAGCTGCCATGTGGTGCTGGGGATCGAACCCAGGTCCTCTGCAAGAGAAGTAGGTGCTCTTAACCGCTAGGCTATCTCTCCAGCCCCAAATTTTTTATTTTTTATGTGTATGAATGTACTGTCTGCATGTAGGTTTTGCGAGGTCAGAAGAGGGTGTCAGATTCCCCTGGAACTGGAGTTAAAGATAGTTCTCAGCCGCCATGTGGGTGCTGGGGACTGAACCCGGGTCTTCTGCAAGAGCAGTGGGCGCTCTCAACCGCTAGGCCATCTCTCCAGCCTCCACTTATTTCTTATACCTATCCAAGATAATGAGTATTATAACTATACATGTCATTGGTATGCCTTCAGTTGCTGACAAGAGACAGCCCTTTCACTCTTGTGCACAAATGATCTCAGAATGTGTTTGCCATCTGTGAAATGTTGATAACATCTACCTTGTATGTGAGGTGTGATTACATGTGAGAAGTGATATGTGTGAAATGCCTGGAGCAGTACCTTACCCCTGTAGGTGCTTGGTAATGGATGGTTGTCATGGTCCCCTCCTTGAGGTCAGAGTTCATGCCCATTTGTGTGTGTGTTCCTCCGTCTAGGCTAGTTCCCTCTCATACCTTCCCTGCTCAGCGAGGGCTTATTCCGGAAGGCAGTTCTTTCTGTGCACAAAGCAGTGCTGCTTCTTACTTCAGTGTTTCTGTACTCATTCTTGTAATTCTTTGAGCACCTTTTTTTTTTTAATCTTTCTGAGGCAGGGTCTCCCTGTAGCCCTGGCTGTCCTGGAACTCACTCTGTAGACCAGGCTGGCCTTGAACTCACAAAGATCCACTTGCTTCCGCCTCCCAACTGCTAAGATTAAAGGCATGCGCCACCACGCCCCTGGCTGCATCTTTTTTTTTATTTTTATTTTTTTTTTATGTGTATCAATGTACTGTCTGCATGTAGGTTTGTGCACCCATGTCGTGCAATGCTGCGGAGATCAGAAGAGGGTGTTGGATTTCCCTGGAACTGGAGTTCTCCTGGAATTGGAGTTACAGACGGTTCTCGGCCGCCATGTGGGTTCTGGGGATCGAACCCTGGTCGTCTGCAAGAGCGGTCGGCGCTCTTAACCGCTAGGCCATCTCTCTCCAGCCCCACATCTTTTTTGTTTTTAACAAAGAGTGTTTTTGTGTATTGTGGTTGTGTAATGAACTTGTGTGTAACTTTGAAGACAAAGGTTCATAGTTGTGGTATGCCCTGGTTAGAAGAAGGTAGTGCTTTGGAAGGCCCCTGATTTTCAAAGGTTGACAAGCACTGTGAAAGGCTCTGGGTGGAAGTTTCCTTTTCTGTTTTTTTTTTTTTTTTTTTTTTTTTTTTTTNATGATTTGTTTTTTTTTTTTTTTTTGGTCTTTTTCGAGACAGGGTCTCCCTGTAGCCCCAGCTGTCCTGGAACTCACTCTGTAGACCAGGCTGGCCTTGAACTCAAAGATCCGCCTGCCTCTGCCTCTGCCTCCCAAGTGCTAGGATTAGAGGCACGAGTCACCATGCCCAGCTTTCTGTTCTTTTTTTCTTTAAAAGAGGGAATCGAGGTCTTTCAAGCTGTTGGCTTTTCATTGGTGATGATAGATAAGCTACTTTAGAAATTAAGCTATTTTAATACTGTTTTAAACTCTATACAGCACTGTGAGATTATTGTGGAGTCTGACAGTCTTCATAGGTTTCTGTTTGTGACCTGCTCTGGTTAGCTGGATGAATGGTGCCTTGGGTGGGGCAGTCCCTCAAAGGACTTTGATAAGGGACCAAAGCAATCCATATAGGGAGTTGCTCATGGTGGCTTGGATAATTATGTACATTTTGTTTTGTGGTGCTAGAGATCAACTCAGGGCCTTGCACATGATAGGCAAGCACACTTCTCCAGAGCCATATTCCTAGCCCAAGAAATAAACAATTGTAAACATACAAACACAGGTGTGTGTATGTGTGTGTGTGTGTGTGTGTGCGCGCGCGTGCGTGTGTGTGTGTATACATATATATACTTTAAAAATTGTAGCATCTGTCAACTTTGAAAAGAGAGCTGATCCAAAAGGAGTTTGAAGGAAACTGTTAACAGTGTACATCATTGGGAAATAGGAATGGAAGGTTTCACTTTCTACTTTAACATTAAGAAATGAATTAAAATGCAGTATAGTAATATACCTTATGTCTGGGTGCTTTCCAGTTGATAGGAGGTAGACAAATGTGTCATGTCCTAGTTTGCTTTCAGTTCTGTGACAAAACACTCTGACCAACACTAACTTGGGGAAGAAAGGGTTTATTTGGCTTACCTTTCCCGGGTCATAGTTCATCATTGAGGAAGCCCAAGGTAGGAGCTCAGGACAGGAACCTGGAGGTAGGAGCTGAAGCACAGGCCATGGAGGAACACTGGTTTACTGGCTTGCTCCCTGACCCATGCTCAGCTTGTTTTCTTTTTTCCTTTTATTGGTGTTTTTGAAACAGAGTCTCCTTGAAGTCTCAGCTGGCCTGGAACTCACTCTGTAGACCAGGCACTAAACATAGTTCTTAGCCACCATGTGAGTGCTAGGAATCAAATCCTGGTCCTCTGCAAGAGCAATCAATGCTCTTAACCGCTGAGTCATCTCTCCAGCCCCAGCTTGCTTTCTTATCTAGTAGAGAAGAACCTGCTCAGGGGTGGCACCACCCACAGTGGACTGGGCCCTCTCTCTCACATCACTCAACAATCAGGAAAATACCCCACAGACACAGCCACAGGCCAGTCCAATGGAGGCAGTTCCCCAATTGAGGCTCCCTCAACCACTTGTGTCAAGTTGACACTAAAGCTATCCAGAACAAATAGGAATAAAAACATTTAATTGGGTGTGATGGCACACACCTTTAATCCCAGCTCTTGGGAGGCGGAGGCAGGCAAATATCTGTGAGTTCAAGGCCAGCCTGGTCTACATAGTAAGTTCCAGGTCAGCTGGGATATAGGAAGACACTGTCTCAAAAGACCAAAAAAAAAATATTTATGAATGTTGATGAGACATTGGTGATCATTACACTAAGCCTTTATCCAGTCAGTTACAATGTGAGGAAATACCTTATAACATTTCAGTACAGCATTAATGCTTTTTATTATTTGAGGCATGTATATTTAGTCCTTTTATCTTTTCATCTTCCACACACCCATCATCCATCTATATATGTATTTGTGTCAAGTAAGGAAGAGAAATACATGTAGCCTCTTTATTATAGTTGCTCATTATCATCTATTTAGATAATGTTAGAGAAACATTAGTTTTATTTATCAATTGGTTGAAGATAGGGACTCACTATGTGGCCCTGGCTGGAATTTGATGTGTCGACCAGGCTGGCCTTGAACTCACAGAAGTCCACTTGCCTCTACCTCCCAAGTGATGGGATTATAGACATGTTTTACCATGTCTGACTGAGGATTATTTTTTATATTCATCAGAAGGGTAAAGTACTTAGTTGTTTTCAGAAATGGTTTTTGGGGTGTTGAAAAGATTCTGGGGTGAATTTTTTGATCTTGCTTCTTGAGATTTTTATCTTGGTGAGTTTTTTGCTTCACAAAGCACTCAGCTTCCTGGTTATCACTGGTTATCATACTAGGCTTGAGTGAGCTGTGTAGTAATTCCTGAGTTAGGCATGTGCCTGCCCTCCCTCCCTTCCTCCCTCCCTTCCTCCCTCCCTCCCTTCCATTTTTGAGACAGGGTCTCCCTTTTGTCCCAGCTGGCCTGTAGACCAGGCTGGCCTTGAACTCACTGAGATCCACCTGCCTGTGCCTCCCGAGTGCTGGGATTAAAGGCGTGCATCATCACGCCTGGCGGCATATACTTTTCATTTCTTTTTCTTTTTTCTTTTTTTTAAAATGGAGGGTTTAATTTTATTATGACTCTGGGCCAACATTCAACTCTGGAAGAGTGGCTACAAGGTGTGGGTTACAGGGTAATTTATAAGTACAACAGCCAATTAGAGTTTAGCATCATAATTAAAGTTACCAGTAAAGGAGAAACACTTGGAGCAAGCAAACCAATCATTCCTAGAATGACTAAGGAAAAATGGCTTAATGGTATCTGAGAACACTGCCCCTGACTGAGTTTTTACAATCCTCCACTTCATTTCATCCTCGTTATGTGGCCTTCAAATCCTTGGAGGAAGTTCACAAGGGTCAACCACAGTCAGTGTTTCCAAGATGTGATGATCTTCACTACAGGGATTATATTGGGTCCTTAGCATCATGATTTTAATGGAATTTACCTACTGGTCAATAAATCTGACAAGCAAGTTAAGGATGCATGGGCCACAAGTCAGAGCAACCAGAAGGATAAGTTTAGGGGCAGATCCAGGAAGTCTTCAGCTCTCAGCTGACAAACTGGCTCTTTGGGGGGTCCTGACCCTAAACTGCCTAGCCAACTTTTAGCTCCTACTTTTATCACATTACCCTCTGAGGCGGTTACTCCAATTGCCAAGAGGGAATCGGGGTGTTGACTGCTCTCACTTCTTCCATGCTGAAAAGGGGCATAGGGGGTGGTGATGGGTTAGCCCTGCTCAGTGTATCTATCTAAAAGTCCCCCAAAAGTATAGTTACAGAGAGAACAAAATCCTTGACCAGTGCCTGTGAAGGTGAGAGTAGCTAGGTACATTTTCTAGGCAGGGAACCAGGGGAGGAACAGGGTGAATTAAATGTCCAACGTAAAAAGTCTTTTACAATTTCTGGAGACCTTGTCTCAAAAAGACCAAAAAAAAAAAAAAGTCTTTTACAATTTCTCAATGAGGGGTTCCAAAGCATCCATTACTGGGCTTCTCCTTTTGTTCATTTGGCCATGGTGTCTGGACTCAGGATCTGCTTTCCAGGAAATTTGGATAGTCACGATTGTGAGTTTTCCCTTAGGTAGTTGCCTAAATAGAAAGAGGAAACTTTATTATTTGGTATCAACAGATCTTATATGACTTTAAATGACTTAAAATCTAGTCTTTGGAAAAAAAAAATCTAGTCTTTGGAGGCACAGTCTCTCAGACTTTAAAGGCAATATAATGATTACTTACCTTTTGGGTGTTTAAGTCCATACAGTTAGCCCGGATTAACCAATTTTTGTTTTCTCAAGGTCAGTTGAGGATTTGGTCCTCAGGGGGCCACTCAGAGTTTTTGGGGGAGAGGCCTCTGGCTTCTCTCAGCTTTTACCAGTTCCATCCACTGGAGGACAGAGTCAGGTCGTGCAGGACCAGGCTTCCCTTTTGAAGCATGAAGAGACTTTCTCTTTACAGACCGGACACTGGCTAGAGTCCCATTAGTGGATCTCTAAGACCTCCCTGCCCAGGAGGACTGGTGACTCCAATTGCAGGACATTTTAGGAGGTGCCCCCAGAGATACATAGTCCCCTGGGACCTAGTTGATCTCAGAGGGCAAGAAACAAAGTTGTTTCTTAAGTCCCTCGGCCAAATTGGTATGGCTGTTATGTATGGTTGTTATCCATCCAGAAAGGCTGAGTTACACCAGTCTAATACTTTTCATTATTGTATAATATTTTAGGTAAGGCTTGGACAATAATTCAAGCAGCCTTATATAATACTGACTGGAGGAGGGGCTTAACACCATAGGTAAAGCAGGCATAGCCCATGAGATAGAATTAAACAATTTCAGGCTTATCTTAAATGTAAACTGTTCACCAGAATTACTACAAACAGGAACAATCTCTTTTTTTTTCAGACCATTTCTTTTTTTTTTTGTATTTTCGAGACAGGGTCTCCCTGTAGCCCCAGCTGTTGTCCTGGACTCATTCTGTAGACCAGGCTGGCCTTGAACTCATAAAGATCGTCATGCTTCTGCCTCCCAAGTGCTAGGATTAAAGGCGTGTGCCACCACGCCCAGCCAGACCATTTCTAATCTCTTCAACTCTGTTCCCATTCTGTGTCAGCTTACTTTGTTATTGAATTTATTTTTTTGTTTTAATGTAGTGTTTAGTGGTTTGTGTTTAAGTTGGGGAATTTTGAATTATTGAGTGTTCTTTGCTGCTTAAAAAAATCCTCAACCCCTTGGTAGTTTAAAACAAGATGTGGGTTTTTTTTTTGTTTTTGTTTTTGTTTTTTTTGGTCTTTTTGAGACAGGGTCTCCCCTTTAGTCCCAGCTGGCCTGGAGCTCGCTATGTAGACCAGGCTGGACTTGAACTCAGAGATCCACCTACCTCTGCCTCTTGAGTGCTGGGATTAAAGGCGTGCTCCACCACACCAGGCTAAAACAAAATGTGTTTTAGCTCACCAGTTGCTTGGCAGTTTGAGCTGAGCTAAGCTATGTGGTGTTTTTGTTCCCTGTGTGCTTTCTTATGTACTGTCAGCTGGAAGATGAGGGTCTTGCTCATATGTGTGATGGGTGGCTGACTATTGGCCAGTTGGGTCTGTAGGCATGGCTGGGTCCTCAGAATTACTTTATCCAATTGGTTAGCCTGATCTTTACATGATGGCTTGTGTGCCTCTCTAGACCAACAAGAGAGGGAGGGGAGCACACATGCTTATGTGCTTTTCCATCTCTTGTGGTTGCCATGGTCCCAAAGCAAGTTGCAAGGGCTGTGCAAATTCAAGGATGGAAAAGGATTTCTTTTTATTTTTTAGGTTTATTTATTTATTTTTTTGTCTTTTCGAGACAGGGTCTCCCTGTAGCCCCAGCTGGCTTGGAACTTGTGGAACTTGCTCTGTAGACCAGGCTGGCCTTGAACTCACAAAGATCTGCCTGCCTCTACCTCCCAAGTGCTAGGATTAAAGGCTCAGTCTTGTGTATCTAGTCACAGTTGCTGTGACTAGTCATGGGTACAACAGCCATGTTCATGTCCAGAAGACAGTGTGAAACAGTATTTTAACTTGTTGACTTTTCTTTATAAATGCCTGTCTTCATGGATTTGGTAATGTAATCTTTGTATGCCTCTGGCTGATGTAAATGCATGGCTGTATATATGTGTGTGTGTCTGTGTGTGTGTGTGTGTATGTGTGACATGAGTATGGCACATGAGTGTGGCACATGGAGCAGATAGACTTAGTCAGACATGTAGTCTGGGTTGTTTGAGGTGATGCTTTCTTGTACTTGTGAAATTCTGACAAGCCCCTAAATTTCTTTTAATCAGGTCTGTGTGCCAAATTGCCTTGGTCTCACTCACTGGGCAAGACTTCCTCTGGGCTTCAGCTAACCCAGAGGTATGGTGCTGTCTTTCAGTTGTAATTTGTTTCTCAAGTGATTTTCCCTTATCTACTTTTCAGGTTTTGAATCTGAATTATGTTAGTCCACAGGCATGTGTTTATGTATAGTTATACCTTTTATTTAGAATAACAAGATAGGATGGGCAAGGAGGAAGGGCAGCTTGATCTTGTGAAATATCTGAATCAGAGATTTAACAATAAATGCAATTTTATATATATATATATATTTTTTTTTTTGCTTTCATTTGAGACAGGTTTTGCTATGTATCCCAGGCCAGCCTTGATTATTCTTGAACTCAATGCAGTCCTCCTGTCTCAGCCTCTAAAGATTGAGATTACAGCATGTATCATCATACCTAGCTAGTCATATGATTTGTGTGTGTGTATGTGTGTGTGTGTGTGTATGTGTATGTATGTGTTATAAAGGCCATAGGTCGATGGCAGGATGTCTTACCTTTTCTTTCCTTCCTTCCTTCCTTCCTTCCTTCCTTCCTTCCTTCCTTCCTTCCTTCCTTCCCTTTCTTTCCTTCCTTTCCTTTCTTTCTTTCCTTTCTTTCCTTTCTTTCCTTTCTTTCTTTTCTTTCTTTTCTTTCTTTTCTTCTTTGGGACAGGGTCTCCCTGCAGCCCTAGCTGTCCTAGAACTCACTGTGTAGACCAGGCTGGCTTTGAACTCACAGAGATCCACCCGTTTCTGCCTCCCGAGTGCTGGGATTAAAGGTGTGCGCCACCTCGTCTGGCCTCTTATTTCTTATTACTATTTTATTCATTTTATTGTATGTATGTATGTATGTATGTATGTATGTCCTGGGGTGTGGGTCACGGTATGTGCTTGGATATCAGAGGACAATTTGCAGGAGTCTGTTCAATCCTCTTATCCCGTAGGTACTGGGTGGGGATGGACCTTAGGCTTGTCAGGCTTGATAATAGGCACCTTTACCTGCTGAGCCATCTTGCTAGTCTTCCATTTCATTTTGAGGCAGGGTCTCACACTGAAACTGGATTTCTCTGTTTGAGCTAGATTGGCAAAACAGGGGCCTTTTGAATCTGCCTGGTTCTTACTCTCCCAGGACTGGGGACTTTATATGAATTTTCCAAATTATATGTGTCTGATAAAACTAGAACATAAAGAGCCATCTAAGCAGCTGTAATGAACCTTACAATTCACAATGGAATCACAATAAGGATCTTAAGCAGCAAAATATGTGTAAGAGTTATTAGCCTCAGAATTAGAAGGCTAATCTAAATGAGAAGAATTTATTCTTCAAACCTTTGATTTGAAAACCTTACTGATTTTCATTTTAAATTCCTCTAGTTTGTATCTGCAAATGTGAAGGCGTGTATTATACTTGATTACAGCCACATTTTTAAGTCTAAAGTGTAAATTTCAAAGATGAACTGAGACAAATAATTCACTGACCTGGCCTCCTTCCTTCTTGATATTCAAGTGACCCTTTCTGAGGAGACCCCCCCTCCTCCCAAGACCCTTCTACAGGTTATTAACACATCTCCTGGTATCTGGTATATAGCTATTAATTTGGCATTTAAAAAAAAATATATGCCCATAGGGACCACCAGAAGCTATTTGTTTTTGGCTGGCAAGGACAGTAGTCCACTTACACAATTCTGCCTCAGGGGTGTATTAATTCTCCAGCAATGTCATAACTTAGAGGGAATCTCCTCTTCCACATGGTCCACTATATTGATGACATTATAGTAACTGTACCAAATGATCAGGAGTAGGATTTTGAACTTGTTGATAAAGGATATGTGCATTAGAGGATGGGAAAGAAATACAACCAAAATTCAAGTGCCTTTTTTTTTTAAAACCTCAGTGAAATTACTAGGAGTCCAGTGATATAGAGCATGTAGAGATATTCCCTCTAAAAGTGAAGGATAAGCACCTAGGCCCTCCCACTACCAAGAAACACTATGTTTGGATCTTGGAGGCAGCATATTCACACATTTGGGTGTGTTAGTCTGGCCTGTATACCAAGTTACTTGGAAAGCTGTTGGTTTTGAGTGGGGCCTGTAGCACGATATGACTCTTTAACAGGTCTAGGCTGGCTATGCAGCTCTCTGCTTTTTGGGTTATACCATCCAATCCAGCAGACCTGCTAGTACCTGATATGTCAGTGGCAGAAAGGATGCTGTTTGGATCCTTTGGCAGGCCACTATAGGTGCATCACGGCAGAGCAACTTGGGATTTTGGAGCAAGGCTTTACCATTATCTGACAACTGGGCTTTAGTGAAAACTTAATGTTTGACAATGGGCCACCAGATTACCCTGTGACCTGAGTTGCTCATTACGAGCTGGGTATTATCTGAATTTTCTGACCTATTTGCTTTTTGCTCACTTGGTCTTCCCTCTTGCTATCAAGTTGATTTACCCTGTTGCTGGTACTTCTGCTACTGATTCTTTCTGTGACATCAGAACAAGTGTTTCCAGGTTTCTGTTGACTTATGAACTAGCAGTGCTTCAGGAGGTACCCAGCCTTGTGGACTGAGCAACCACTGGCTTCTCAGCCTCTCAGGTGTGAGACACCTGTTGTTACTATTTCAACATAAGCTGATTTAACAAATTATATACATTATATATAATGTGTGTATATAATATATATTATATATGTGTGTATATACATTATATACATATATAATGTGTGTATATATAATATATACATATCTATATGTATATATTCATTCTATTGGTTCTTTTCCTCGAGAGAACTCCAACAGTGTTCTGTTCTAGGGCTGGTTGGGTTAGAAAACTGAGAAGCAAAACAAAGAAGGGGTTGAAAATAGTTGAGTGGAGAGAATGCTGATGAGGACAGCAGGAAGTATGAAACTTCTAAACTCTGACTTCTTATGACAAGGAGAGGGGAGAACATGTACTTTTGGGGATAGACAAGCTAGGTTCTAGTCTACTTTTATTTATTTTTTTCAGTGATCTTAGAGAAGTTATTTAACCCCTCTTGTAGTAAAAAAGGGAGTGTTAAGGCTTGTACTGTAGACTGATTGTAAGGATTAAGCGAAGGGCTGTATTCGAAAGGTCTGGAATTCAGTAACTAGCACAACAGTGCAGTAGCAGCACCTGGGTCATGGGTGTGTGTGTGTGGGTGGTTCTCTATCATGCATGATCAGTGTTTTGCAAACAGCTCAAAACTCTGAGGCATTTGATGGGTCTTAGCAAGCTTTTACATAGCAGAGTAGTGTACTATAAAGATAGCCCCTGTGCTTTGGGGTCAGAGATCAAGCAGCCTTCAGAACTGTAGTAGGATGCTGCTGTATAGGGATCATAGGTACACGGTTTACCATCAAACTTCATGTGCAGATTGGGGTTGAAGCTTTGGGTCCAGAGCTGTGTCCACTGTGCCCATCAGCAGGTGCCTCTTAGCTAGAGTCTTGATCGTTGGGTTCTATATTCCTGGTTCATAAGGGCAGTGGCCGAGACCAGTCCACCAGGTGACAGGTAGTGATATGGGCAGATGGATCGAGGGTGGGTGGTGAGGCTGAGTTGGCATCCTAGAGCTGACGGCTGAAGTTCTAGGTTGGATAGCAGCATCTTCAGCAGGCAGTGGTTACAGCCATATACACTGGGTGTTGCATTGGGTCTCATTGTCAGTGGCCTCAGGCAGAGGATGATGTGAGGCCTGCCTCAGGCTTAGCAAAACTTTCTTAGATGCAAGGATGTCTCACCATGTGGTTAATTCCTGCCTAGCAGGTTCCTTGGACACTGGGTAGTCCACATCTGCCTGCCTACTCTTACCCTTGTTTACACAGCTTGTACTCCTTGGGCTGCAGGATGTGTGTGAAGGTGGCTGTGGAGAAGCTGAACTGACTTCCCATCAGCTGCACTTAGAGTCCACTTTGCCATAGTTATCTACCATGGATAGGGAGATTGGAGGCCTGTGTGCATTTGAAGCCAGACTGGAAGTCATGGAGAACTGTATCATAAACTACTCAGTTTCCTGAGTCATGAGACCAGAGAGAATACCATTTTCCTTGAACACAGTGGGTGAGAAGACCTCGAAGTTCTGGGAGGTGCCTAGGAAAAGTTCCCTGGCCAGGTGGTGCTGCTCATACTCTGGGGATTCCTGAAGTGCAAGTAGTTGGTGCTATAAAGGTCTTACTGTCAACTGAGCACAGTAGGTGCAAGGTAGCAGGCATTTCTAAATACCTCTATGGAGCTGTGGAGGCATCCTTTTCCTTCCTTCCTTCCTTCCTTCCTTCCTTCCTTCCTTCCTTCCTTCCTTCCTTCCTTCCTTCCTTCCTTCCTTCCTTCCTCCCTTCCTTCCCTCCCTCCCTCCCTCCCTCCCTCCCTCCCTCTTGATCTTAGTGGCACTTTGAGCCCTAGAATACTATGTGCAAGTGCTGTGTGAGGGGGCAGCCTGCAGGGTACCAGACCAAAGCAAGAAGCCTCTGCATTTAGAGTGCCAGCTTGGGGGTCTGGAAAGGAACTGGCAAGGAATTTCATTTGTGCACAGCATCTCCATGGGCTGAGGTGGTCAGGCGAGGCAAGCATACACCTGGTAACAGGCTAGAGCTGTAAAAGGTGTGTCTAAGGGGCAAAGGTAGGTAGGGGAGTAGACCGAGCATTTGCAGGTTTGGATTCCAAGGACAACTAGGAATCACTCAAGCCAGGACTGCAAAGGGAGTTACAGAAACTAGGGCATTGGAAGAATGGAGTTCTTCCTGTTGGTTTGTGTTAAGTCCCCAGAGCCACGCTTCTCAAACGGAGCCATCCCAATGCCCCTAGGCACTGAATTACACATGCTTCATTACACATGCTTCAATCCTGCAGTGTTTCTTTTTGAGACAGGGTCTCCCTTTAGTCCCAGCTGGCCTGGAGCTCATTATATAGACCAGGCTGGCATTGAACTCACAAAGATCCACCTGCCTCTGCCTCCCAAGTGCTAGGATTAAAGGCGTGCGCCACCATACCCGGCTCCTGCAGTTTTTTTAAGTCTTGTTTTTAGTTGGAAAATTTAAGAGATTTTTGCATTTTCCAATATAGAAATATACAAATTAAGCATCCTTTATGTGAAATGTTTGGGACTAGAAATGTTTCAGGTTTTTTAAGATTCTTTTGGAGGGGTCGGGGAGATGGCTTAGCGATTAAGAGCACAGGCTGCTTTTGCAGAGGACCTGGGTTCATCCATATGGCAGCTAACATCCATAACTACAATTCCAGAAGAATTTGATACCCTCTTCTGACCTTCTTGGGCATTGCATGACAATGGTGCACTTACATATATATAAGCAATGCACTCATTCACATAAAATAAATAAAAATAACACATAAAATATATTTTTTTAAAGTTCTTTTTTTAAACAACAGAGTATGCACACAGAAGAGTGCATACTAAGCCTCACCCACCCATGGGTCAGGGATCATTTATTGAGAGGCTTTGGAAAGATTATAAGAGCCAGGGTTGTGGAGGAACATAAGGAAACAGGGTTTCATCCTTCTGGGAACATGCCTGTGAACTTGCAACAATGGTAACCGCATGTACAAGACCCATGCTGACCCAGGTAGACAAACCTAGGATAGATTTTTTTTTTTTTGGTATCACAAATTTTATTTATGTTACTTTGATGCTACGTGTACTCTAAATTTCAACTTAAAATAAAAAAAAAAACAAAAACCCCAAAACCAAAAAACAAAACCTAGCATAGAATGGGGGAAATGGGCAGTAGGCCCCAGCTTAGGTTGACTAGACTCTAGTGGATGAATTTGCACCACTGAGGGACATCTGGATACAAATGCTTGACTCAGTAAGATTAACATATATGACAGAATACCTGAAATCTGGTGGTGTTGATGGGAGTGGTGGGGAGGAGAAGGGGTTCTAAATTTGATTAAGATGTATTATATGAAATATACAGCAACCTAATTAAAATTAAAGATTCTTAGCTGGGCATGATGGCGCATGCTTTTAATCCCAGCACTCGGGAGGCAGAGGCAGGCAGATCTCTGTGAGTTCAAGGCCAGCTGGTATACAGTGTGAGTTCCAGGCAAGTTGGGGCTACAGGGAAACCCTGTCTCAAAAACACCAAAAAAAAAAAATAAAATAAAATAAATTATATTAAGGTATCTTGAGGATGGGTCCCAAGACTAAACAGGAAATTAATTTATGCTCTCTCTCTCTCTCTCTCTCTATATATATATATATATATACACACACACACACACACACACACACACACACACACATTTTATCTGCATGAAAGGTTTTATATTTATTGCCCTTGCTTTTTGTCTGGTACCTGTCATATGATCACTTATGGAATTCTGTACTCAATGGGCCACCTTGGCAACAGAAGCTTTGACTTCTGTTGTGGAGTATGGTGGCATGTGCTTGTAATCTTAGCATTCCAGAGGCTGAACTAGGAGGAACTGAATGTGAACTCCCTCTCTACACTGGAAACCTGCCTCGCAAAACCCTTTGACAGATACTCAGCCTGTAGCTTCTTTCCAATCAAAAACCTGCAGTGTTCTGTAAAGCTATTTGCCCCAGCTGGATGTGCCATGGTTTGTCCCTATTGCTTCTGAAAGGATCCCCACAGAGACTTAGTTAACTTAGTTAATTGAGGGTAGTTGGATGCCAGGAAATGGAGTGCTTAGAAGGGGCTTCCTGCTCTAGTGGATGGCGCTCCGGGTTTCTTCCAGGCCTCCTAGACCCTAAGTCTTCCTAAGACATCTGAGGAATTCTTGAAAGCCCCATGGTACCTGCTTGGCTCAACTGCTGACACGAAGCATGTGAAGTGGAGTGATGCTGAGTGCTGAGCAGCCCTCTTCTGCTGTGGGCAGTGATGCTGAGTGCTGAGCAGCCCTCTTCTGCTGTGGGCAGTGATGCTGTGTGCTGAGCAGCCCTCTTCTGTTGTGGGCAGTGTTCGCAGGCTTCTTTCTCAGGAGGTACATTCTACTCCCTCTGCTCCTTTTCCTACCTCCTAGCATTCTCGAGGGAAAGTGGGACCTGTGACTGGTATCAGTAGGAGCATCCCTAGAGAAACTGAGGACTGGTTCTGGTCTCCAGTGAGGTATGATTGCAGGATATTGCAGCAATTTTTCTCCCGATCGCAGGAGTATAGTCTAGGATAATTATTTCTTGGGACTTCTGCCTCAGTTGGCTTCCTAAAAGCCCTGATTTAGGTGAGCTACAACCTTACAATTTTCATGCCCCATTCTTCTCTCATCTCCCTTCCTCTCCCCCTGGAACTCTTCTCAACAAATTCTCCTCCTGCTTTCATGTTTATGTGTGACCCACTGGGTTTAATTGGAGTTTCTTGCCTAAGCATGGGTGGGAGGTTACTTACTGGAGTAAGGGCAGCTTATATGAGACTATCACTGAAGAAAATGACACCCTCCCCCCCAAATCATTAATTGCCAATAGTTCCTCAGGGAGGGAGGAGCCTCTTGGGCCTCTGACATGCATGGGGAAATGTTGGTAGTCCCTTTTTTGTGCAGGAATTTGTGTAAATGGCCACAGCTACAGTGACTTCATGAGTGCACAGGCTATGTCATGTCCAGGAAACATATTTTTGCTATACATCCTGTGACTCTTACATTCTTTCTGCCTCCTCTTCCTACCTGAGCCTGGGAGGAGGCTGATCACTCCATTGTCATTTAATCCAGGCACTTTGGTGAGTTATGGATTTCAGGATTTACTGACACCTGGTGCATAAAAAGCTTTTTTGATGAATGCTGAGCACAGCACTAATGTTAAGTGGTGAACAGGATCTGCACCTGATGATTAGAGTTGATGAGCTTGGCAGAACCTGGAATCAACTAGGTGAGTGATAAACTAGATTAGATTATTAATTGAGGTGGAAAGACCCACCCCATAGGAGGATGGCGCCACTCTCTGTGCTGGAGTGCTGGTCTGCATGAACAGGAGGATGCTAGCCGAGCAGGCACATTCATCACTCTGCTTCCTGACTAGACTCAGTGTGACCAGTGCCTCAAATTCTTGCTGCTATGACTCCCAGTCACGAAGGACCGTGCCCTTTACTGCGAGGTAGAATAAACTCTTTTTGCCGTAAGAATTTTATCACAACAGAAAAGAGACTTATGATACCTGGGTCTTTTCAGACATGCCATGTGGGTACTGTTGCCGGTAGGCAAATCACTGTTTACCTTGCACACCAGTCCATCCTCTCAAGAAATCTTTTCCTCAAACAGGTAAGTGATCATCTCACTTCCTTCTTTATAAACATCTACCCATTTCCTGTCCATAAAGGATAAATTTCAAACACTTTTGTTTGGCTTTTAAAACTGTGCCACAAGAAGGTCTCTCCCCTCCTTTCCCTTCTCCCTTTACCCTTTCCACTTCTCTCTCTCTCTCTCCCCTTTTCCCTGTCTCCTCTTTTTTGAAATGGGGTCCCACTGTGTCTTTCGGGCTAGTCTGATCCCTGTGCCTCACCTCCTGTGGCTGGGATTACAGGTGTGCATCCTGGCTGCACTTTAGCATGTGCTCTTGGAATTCCATCTTTAACATGGTGAATGTCTCATCTATGATAGAGAAATCATTGTCCTTTACTTCATGATTTTGCATGCATTTTTTTTTCTGCCTTCCTTACTCCTAATATAGTGAATTTCTTGTTCTTTCAGGGTCTAAAGAAATGTAAATTTTTTGTGCTGTGCAGTGCCTGTAATATACATGCTTGATAAATGTGTGTGTGTGTGTGTGTGTGTGTGTGTGTGTGTATAATGAGTGAAGGAAACTTATTTTTGACATTTAAAACTAGATTCATTAGAGAGACACAGAGAGAATGAATATATGTATGTTTGTGTGTGTGTGTGTGTGTGTGTGTGTGTGTGTGCGTGTGCATGCATGCATGTTTGCATGTGGAAGGCAGAGAACAAATTTCTGGAGTTTGTTCTCCTTCCACCACAGGTTCTAGGGAATCCAGCTCAGGGTCAGATTGTCAGGCTTATTTGGCAACCTGACAAATGCTTTATCTGCTGAGCCACCTCTGTGGCCCAACAATATGTTTTTTGCTAGTTTTTTACACAAATTTTTGTCTTAGATTCCAAAAGTCTATATTTTTTTCATGTTAGAATAGCCCTCATCTTTATTGGTTCTGAGCCAGGGTCTCCCTAATGTAGCCCAGGCTGGCCTTGAACTTGGCATTCTCCTTCAGTCTACTGAGTGCTGGGATTACAGGTGTGCTTCACCATGTCTGGCTTCTCTCATACTGTTTTGTAATTTGCTTGTGCTATTTTCTTCTTTATCCAGTGATACTTTGTCCACCCTGTTCCCAGCTGAGTTTCTGCCTTGTATAAGAAAGTAGTTCAGTGTAAGTTAGTCAGAAATGCTGCCCGAGGCACTAAATGAATTTCTCTGTATAATGCTGTCAAGTTAAAGGAGATGCATTTGGTCTAGACCATTGGTTCTTGGGTTTCATGTACCAACTTTGATTAATATTGTAGAGTATATGAGTTAAGTGACCAGAGATTCTCTAGTTTTCTGTCCTAATTTTAATCAATGACTGTAGGGAGCTGAGCTGGCTCCAAGAACACAGCTTCCCTGGGTGGTCTTTTGAGTGTAGAGAAAGGGGTCTGAAGCTGAGGGAAGGGTAACAATTCACTGTATGAGCAAGTTATTGTCTATATTTACAGTTTTATTATTGTGTGTACTTCTTTGGTGGGGGATTGTTTTGATGCAAGGTCTCCCTTGTAGCCTCAGCTGGCTTGGAACTCACTATTGTAGACCAGACCTGCCTCAGTCTCACAGAAAACTGCCTGCACCTGTCTCTCCAATGCTGGGAGTAAAGGTGTGTGCCATCACACCTGGCTTGTGTGTGCATTTGGTAACTGTTGAGTATGTGGAGTTCTTTCTTTTCTTTTTTAAGTTATGTGTGTGTGTATGCTCTCTGTGTGTTGGTGCCTGTGGAGGCCAGAAGATGGTGATCCCCTGGAGCTTGAGTTCCAGGCACTTGTTAGCCACCTGCTATGAATACTGGGAACTGAACTCAGGTCTTCTGGAAGAGCAGGCAGGGCTCTTACCTCCAGCTCTAAGTTCTTTACTTTCAAGTGGGCACAGTCAAGTGAGTTTTGATCCTTAGAGGTGTAAGGTTGCTTTTGGCAGCTTTAGAAACTTTCTTGGGAGTTACCAGATTAGATGATTTTAGTAATGCTTTAAGATTTCATGGCATAAGACTTTGTCTTCCCCATGAAGTATTTCTTGATTACTTTAGTTCACAGTAATCTCCAGTTTCTTGACCTTGGTCACATCAGACATGTTTATATGAACAGCCTGGTATCACTTGTTCATCCAGCCAACATTCTTCTGGGGAGTTGCTGGATTCTGGAGGGACCAATCATTCAACAGCACTTATGTAATGATGTTTACTGAATAGGTAGTTTAGGCCATGCCCTGCGATGGAGTATGATTAAGACGGGCAAGGTACTTATATTCCAGGGGTGGTTGTTGTTTTTCCTTCTCTAGTTAGGGGAGAATGAATGTATATTATATACACACTTTTCTCACAAACTTTTTTTTTTTTTTGAGACGGGGTCTCTGGATCAGGCTGGCCTAACTCTGCCTCCCAGGTGCTGGGATTTAAGGCATGTGCCGCTACACCCAGCATTCTCTCAAACATCTGACATGATGAGTAAATTCTTCTGAAGAATTACTTGATTGACTTCTTAGATGGAAATTTTAAAAATTGATGCCAAAGAAAAACTGTTTGCCAAGAAAGCATAAGGGCTATTTGGAGAAATCAGAACATTAAAGTTGCACTCTGCACAGTATGTGTAGGTCTTCAATAGATATAGGAGTCTGCTCAGGTCGAGTGGCAGGAAGAGTGTACCTGTGGCCTATTCTCCTTTTGGAAGAGAGACTTGGAAGTAGTTTAGAGAGTTATTTGGAGCTTCTCATTGCTCTTCAGAAGATCTCATTTCTGACTAATGAACTGAGATGTTCAGATCTGGGGCTCAGAGGACTCTGGCATGTGATTTCAGAACTGCATACTTAATCAGAACTTCAAAGAATTTATTTTGTTTCTGCCTTGGTCTTTCTTTTTTTTAATTTTTAAGATTATTTTTATTTATTTTCGTATGTGTATGAATGTACTGTCTGCATGCAGGTTTGTACACCCATGACATGCAATGCCATGGAGGTCAGAAGAGGGCGTCAGATTCCCCTGGAACTGGAGTTACAGACGGTTCTCAGCCGCCATGTGGGTGCTGGGGATTGAACCCGGGTCCCTGCAAGAGCAGTCGGTGCTCTTAACCGCTAGGCCATTTCTTCAGCCCCCCTATTTTTTTTTTAATTTTTAAATTATTTTTATTTATACATTTTCATATGTGTATTAATGTACTGTCTGCATGCAGGTTTGTGCACCCGGCCTTGGTTTTTCTTAAAAGGAGGCCTTTCTTAGCAAAGCACATTTGGGGTGAGGGGAGGATGCTGCTTGAGTTGGTTGGGATTTTTCCTAAGTGGCTTGCCTTGGATTCTGCCATGTGAACCTCTTAAATAAGGGCTTTCATAGCCATTATGCAATTCTTACTGTTTCAGGATACCTAAGAGGAGACATGATGTTCAGATGTGAAATTCCTTAAAACATGTAATACACTAAAGTGCTTTTGGGGCAAGATAATAGTGGGAAGCGCTTGCAGGGTCTTTCTTCCTGCAGTACTCATATGTGCTTTTGTCTCCTTGCCCTGCAACAGTTGTTGGCAAACTCCTGCATGCATAGAAATCTCCTGGGAAATTGGTTCCAGTTGCCACTCCTCCTTCTGGATCTCACCTGGGGACAGGCAGGCCAGATGGCTGGGCTGGGAGCCACAGACTGGACATGAACTTGGAAGACCTCCAATGCTTTTTTCTGATCCCACATGGACCAGCTGGCCTGTTCCCAGCTTGCTGCCCCACACCGTGCGTGTTCTTGATGGCTTTAGTGCCTTTGTATTCATTTATCCCAAGAAAGTCCTCAGTCTTCTGTCCCCATAGTCTGGGGTTCAAGATGTGGGCTTCCTGACAAGCTTTCTCTCTAGTCTACCTGATGCCTTCCTGAAAACTCTGTGAATATGGATGGTAGCTTAAAAACATTGCCAGCTGTCCTGTGTGGTTCCTGTCTGTATTCACTGTATAATTCTTGATTTCTAGTCCATGTTGCTCATTGAACCATCTCAGGTATTGCCGTGCTTTACTACTAACATCAGGACATTAATGGCTTGTACATCACATATTGGATGTGCTGGCCCCCTATACTACATACACATGTGGTGGCCCTCTACTGTTTTCTTTGTTTTGGGGCAGAGGTTTTACTATGTTGCTTGGGCTGGCTGGCCTTGAACTCACAGAGATCTGCCTGCCTCTGCCTCCCAAGTGCTGGGATTAAAGGCATGGGCCACCATGCTTGGATCATGTCATGTGGGAAGCTTTGGGTTGGCTACATAGTGAGTTGGAGACCAGCCTGGGGTACACGAGACCCAGACCCTGTCTCCCCCCCAAAAATCAAAATACTTTAAAATAGTATTAGCTTACAAATTTGGGGGGGAATCTTCATAGCACCCAATAATTTTGTATTCAACTTTTTGCCTCCGATTAAAAAATATTTCCTACAGTAGAAATTATTTTATTCATCTAGTAGTAGTAGTTTATCTTTTTGTTTGGAAGATTAGTATTGTGCCGATAGATGATTTAAGGTTGGCCATGGAGTCTTAAATTTGTTGTGTGCTCTTTTGAAATTCTTAGCCCCCCCCATTGGTATTTTGTTTCCGTGGCTATTAAAACAAACCCTAACTTTATTTTTCTCTCTGTACATATAGTTAAAATATTTTATCATTTGTATTCTATGTGTATGAGTGTATTGCCTGCATATTATGTAAGTGCACCTGTGTTGTGCAGTGTCCATGGAGACCAGAAGAGGATGTTGGATCCCCTGGAATTGGAGTTACGGAGTTATGGTTGTTAGTTGCTGTGTGGGTGCTGGGAACTGAACCTAGGTCCTCTGTAAGAGCAGCCAGTCCTTTTAATTACTGAACCATCTCTCCAGCCCCCCACCCCCTTTTTTTTTTTCTTTTAAAGAAGCTTAATTCAACAGAAAAGTTTCCAGGCACATACTTTTAATCCCAGTGCTGGAGAGGCAGAGCCAGGTGAATCTCTGTGAGTTTGAGGCCAGCCTTGTCTACAGAGTGAGTTCCAAGCCAGCTGGGTTACAGTGAGACCCTGTCATAGAAACTACAGCTCTAGGGAGAGCGAGTACTCCTCAAATGTTTTAATGTTCTTTTTGTTGTGGTGATGGCTGTAATTGAGAATTACTTGAAAGTAATTCTGAAGAAACATTTTTCTTTTCAGTACTAGGTCAAACCCAGGGTTCTCTGCATACTAGGCTAGTGAAGCACACTCTCAGCCTCTGAGTTTATTACAAATAGTCAACATTTTTGAAGGGCTGTCTTACCCAGCTTTGTACTTATTAGTCTGGTATAACTTTTACCAGGCTATCACTAGGAGTAATTTGTATTAATGCCTTTTTACCAAGACAATCAAGTAATGGGTTTATCTAGTTAGTAGTACAGCTCTCGCCCAGATAGTGCCTTGTTGATCTGTAAGACTGGGAACTTTTGAGTGTAAGGTAGTGCTTTGAAACCACATGTATCTATTTTGAGAGAAGCACCGAGTTATTCTTTTTTTTTTTTTATCTTGTGTTGTTTTTTGGAAAATATTAAAACTTGAGCCAGAACATTTCTCCCTTGTAGTCCGAGGAGAGAGAGACTATTCGTGTTCAGCCTCTGTGTTTGCAGAATGATTTACCACATGTGCACATTTCTTAAATTGCATTCTTATCCTTCTCTTCCAAGCAGATAAAAATCCATATAACTGACTAGTGTTAGCAAATAGCATGCTGCTGCTTCATAGAATGTGGTAGACTGGAGCAGGCCCTGGAATTACTGCTGTGTGTCTGTGTGGGACCTTTAGCAAAACATTACCCCATTTGTAAGATGGGACTAGACCCAAACACAGAAAGTCAGTTTGATGGATAAAGCTTACATCCCTCCCTGTTTCATTCCTTATTTTTTTACATGCCCTGTCCAGAACCTACTTGTGTGGTAGCTAGCAGATAGGAATTTTCTTAAACTATGTTTCCCCTATTAAGTAATGTTACTGTTCCTCTTCTTGTTCAGTAAATTCATCTTCCTCTCTGTCCTGGATTTCTGTCTGTTGTCTCTGCTCCTCGCTTTCTTACTTGTCCCTTCTGTTATCTTGGCTTTCTTTTTTCTTTGGACCATCATTTGCTGGCCTCATGGGAGTGCCCTCTTCTCTATTCTTAAAATATCATCCCTGTTTTTTTCTTCTTTTCTTTTTTCCTTGCTATATAGCCAAGGATGGCCTCAAACTTGTTATCCTCCTGTATGCTCTCTGTTGCTACCACACACACAGCTGCAAGCTGGGTGTGGGGACACACATCTGCTGTCCCAGCACTTGAGAGGCTGAGGTAAAAGGATGGTGAATTCTAGATGAGGCTGGGCCACATAGCAAATTTGAGGCCAGTCTAGGTTGCATAATGAGACTGTTTCAAAAATAAGAACAGCAGTTTCTTTTGTACCTTTGACTACCTCCAATTTTTATGTGTGAGGAATGTGTGTGTGTGTGTGTGTGTGTGTGTGTGTGTGAATGTATGTGTGTGTGTCCATCCCTGTCTGTGTGTGTGCATGTGTATGGAATCCAGAGGCCAACTTTGTATGTCATTCCTCTGGACCAATTTATTTATTGAGACAAGATCTCTCATTGGTTTGGAGCTTGCCAAGTAGGTTAGGCTTGCTGGCCAGCTCCCCAGTGCTGTGACCACAAACAGGTACCATCGTGCCTGGCATTGTATGTGGTTCTGGGGATCAAATTAAGGTCCCTACGCTTGCACAGTGCACCCTTCAGTGACTTAGCTATCTTCCCAGCCCCGTTCTCCATTTTTATCCTACCATAAGGAAGGGTGCAACAATCAGCCGTCTTAGCTGCACAGATGATGACTACTGCAAAGGTTGTGCTGGATATTTTTTAAGCTTTTTCATCTTATGGTAGTGGTGATGAGGGGGAAGGTCCTAGGTTTCACTCATGGTCTTAAAAGTAATTTTGAGGGCTGGAGAGATGGCCTAGCGGTTAAGAGCACTGACTGCTTTTGCAGAGGACCCGGGTTTGATCCCCAGCACCCACATGGCGGCTGAGAACCGTCTTTAACTCCAGTTCCAGGGGAATCCAACACCCTCTTCTGACCTCCACAGCATTGCATGACACGGGTGCACAAACCTACATGCAGACAGTACATTCATACACACACACACAAAAAAAAGTAATTTTGAATATATTTGAATTTATTTCATCTTATCTGTCTGCCTGCCTGCCTGCCTACCTATCATAACTCTCTCTCCCTCTCTATATATACATATGTGTGTATGTGTATATATATATATATATATACATATATATACATACATACATATATAAAATTTTTTTTCCTTCCCTCCCCCCATCCAGTGTTGGGGATCAGCCCCAGCCAGTGCTTTGTGCTAGGTAGCCACTCTACTAATGAGCTACATCTGAAGCCTTCCATCATTATCTTTTTCGTTTTATGTATGTACAATTATTATTTAATTTTATTGATATATAGTTCATGTAGCATACAGTTCACTCATTTAAAGTTCATTGATTTTTTTTTCTTTTTTTTTTTTTTTAGTATATTAACAACTGTGTAACCATCATCATGGTACAAATGTAGGACACTTTTTTATCACCTCCAAATGAAATCTTGGCTATGGCTCAGTGGTAGAACATTTGCATAGCAAGCATAAGGCCCTGCCTAGGTTAGTTCCCCAGTACTCTCTGAAAAGTGGGGAAAAAGAAAGGAAGAAAGAAAGGGGTGGGGGGAGAGAGGCTAATTCTCTACGGGTCAGTCCTGTTCCTTTCTCTGTCCCACCTGTTCTGGACAGTTTAGATACAAACTTCTCTCCGCCTCCTCTCCTCCTCTCTCCTCCTCTCTCCTCCTCTCTCCTCCCTCTCCCTCTCTGTCCTCCCTCTCCCCTCTCTCCTCCCCCTCCCTCCCTCCCCTCCTCCTCTTCTTCCTCCCCTCCCCCTCTCTCCTCCCCTCCCTCTCTCTCTCCCTCCTCCCTCTCCTCCTCTCCCCCTCCCCTCTCCCTCTCCCTCCTCCCCTCTCCCTTCCCTCCCTCCCCCTTCTCCCCTCCCCTCTCCCTCTCCTCCCCTCCCCCCTCCCCCTCCCTCCTCTCCCCTCCTCCTTCCTCTCTCTCCTCTCCTCCCTCTCTTCTCCCCCTCTCCCACCTCCCCCAATTGTAAAGTAGGTAATACTAGCATGCGTGTAGAGGGTCTTAAGAATAAGTGAGTTGATGGGAGGAGAGCATTTAAGGCTGTTGTGGCACAATCTGTGCTCTATGAATCCTGGCTGTTAGGCTAGATCTGTCATATTTCTAATTGATTCATTTTGTGATCTTGCATATTGGTGTTTCTTGTGCCTTCCAAGTTTTTATATATATATATATTGAGATCAGTTCTAGTATTGTGTCCTAAATCCCGAGTTTAAAATTTAGTTGTAGACTCTGGCCTGTCACAATGACTTCGTTGGGGAAAAGAGCTGTAGCACTTGGCAGCATAATTATGCATCCTCATTTGGCACCTCTGTGTATTTATGTGGATGAAAGATAATGCTCTCATCAGATTTAGTTAAAGTCAAAGCAAATCTAGGGCATTCATTTTGAAAGCCAAGTTTTAGTTTCATTAAAGTGATTCTGTTTCCTGAAAAGTTGCTTTTGCAAACTAATTAAAAAAAAAAAAACCCACACATTTCTCATAGACTTCCAAGATCAGAGAGGAGCTTTGTTCCTATGAAAAAAATCCACAGTGCCCAAAACATGCCCAGCATTACCACCTTGAAAATGGCTAAGGTTTCAAAGAAATCACTGAAAATAGGAACGCCTTTTCAAAATAAAGTTCAATATAAGTACAGCCATATTAAAACGTGAGAGGAATTGCAGAATGCAAGGCAAAATATTGGAGACACTAAGCTAAGGAAGTAGATCTGGGATCAGGACTTGGTACCAGTCTGCCAGGCCACCTTCTGAAAGCCACTTAGCTTCTCTGGGCCATAGTTGTCACATCTTTAAAAAAATTTTTTTTTTATTAACTTTATTTCTGTATGTGTATGAATGTACTGTCTGCATGCAAGTTTGTGCACCCGTGTCGTGCAATGCAGAGGTCAGAAGAGGGTGTCAGATTCCCCTGGAACTGGAGTTCTCCTGGAATTGGAGTTTCAGATCGTTCTCGGCCGCCATGTGGGTGCTGGGGATCGAACCCGGGTCCTCTGTAAGAGCGGTCGGCGCTCTTAACCGCTAGGCCATCTCTCCAGCCCCATAGTTGTCACATCTTTAAAATGAGACAGTTGGCCAGGAGTAGCTATTCCTGGATTCCATCCAGATGGAGACCACTTGGTTTAATTTTCAGGTAGCAAGAAGCAGCCAAGTGGCATATGTCTGTAACCCCCGCCATTTGGGAGGCTTGTTGGCTACAGAGTGGGTTTAGACTAGCTTGTATTACTTAATAAGGCCCTGTCTCAAACAAACAAACAAACAAGCTCCCCACCCAAAACAACAACAAAAGAAGGTTAGTGATACAGCTCAGTGGTAGAGTACTTGCTTAGCATGATCAAGACCCTGTTTAGTTCATGTCTGCAACACACATGTACAAGCACATACACGCACATGAAACCAACCCAGACACACTAGATACTACCAACCACTGATGAATTCTATGCGTGAGGGAAGGGTGTTGTTGTTGTTCTCTAGCTCCCAGTGAAATCTTTTTACATGTCTGGCTATCATGTATATTCTTTTTTGAGTAACTATGCTTAATATATTAAAATTTTCATTGAGGTTTTCGTTTCTGGGTATCTGCCTGCATGATCTCTTCCAATAGAGCTTGAACAGCCATCTGTAGTGGGGTAGTACAGGGGAAATCAGCAGTTCTGTCTTCTGAGCCTTTTTAAATAGGTGGATGAAATTCTTTAAAAATTACTTCTGGGCTGGAGAAATGGCCTAGTGGTTAAGAGCGCCATCCGCTCTTGCAGAGGACCTGGGTTCGATCCCAAGCACCCACATAGTGGCTGAAAACCGTCTTTAACTCCAGTTCCAGGGGAATCCGACACCCTCTTCTGACCTCCGTGACATTGCACGACACGGGTACACAAACCTACATGCAGACAGTACATTCATACACATACAAAAATAAATAAAATAAAAATTACTTCTGAGCCGGGTGTGGTGGCGCATGCCTTATTCCTAGCACTTGGGAGGCAGAGGCAGGTGGATCTTTGTGAGTTCAAGGCCAGCCTGGTCTACAGAGTGAGTTCCAGGACAGCCAGAGCTACAGGGAGACCCTGTCTCAAAAAGAACAACAAAAAAAAATTACTTCTGAATGCTGGGTGTGGTGGCGCATGCCTTTAATCCCAGCACTCAGGAGGCAGGGGCAGGCAGATCTCTGTGAGTTCAAGGCCAGCCTGGTCTACAGAATGAGTTCTAGGCCAGCTGGGACTAAAGGGAGACCCTATCTCAAAAAGACAAAAAACAAAACAAAAAACAGAAAAAACCGAAACAGAACAAAAAACAAGTTACTTCTGAAAGCCAGGGATGGTACCACATGTCCGTAATCCCAACACTAGGAAAATGTGGACAGAAGGATCCAGAGTTCAAGGTCATTTGCCTCTATATGTAGACCTAGTCAGGGTTACATGAGACTGTCTCAAAAAAAAAAAAAAAATTACCTATCAAGTAAATGGCTATATATGTGACAGAAGAATAGAATTATAATTCATGGAGGAAAATCTTTGGTGTCCTGCATATAATGAGGTGGTATTATATTTCATATATTTTGACAATGGTTCTTAATTGTGGGCCACAAAAGTTAGGTGTGGGAAGTTTTTGTAAGGGGGCAGTCATCCATCCAGCATAATCCTCATTGTAGACTAAAGAAGTAATAGGCCTTGCATGTAAATCTACTAGTATTCTTTAAAGGTGTATATGTGGTCTGTGATTGGGCTGGAGAGATGGCCTAGCAGTTAAGAGCGCCGACTGCTCTTGCAGAGGACCCGGGTTCGATCCCCAGCACCCACAGGGCGGCTGAGAACCGTCTGTAATTCTAATTCCAGGAGAACTCCAGTTCCAGGGGAATCCGACACCCTCTTCTGACCTCCGTGGCATTGCACGACACGGGTGCACAAACCTGCATGCAGACAGTACATTCATACACTTAGAAAATAAATAAATAAATAAATAAATAAATTTAAAGGTGTATAGTGGTCTGTGATTAGTGAAGCATTTATGGACTGATAAAAATCTTTCATCATGGGGGCTGGAGAGATGGCCTAGCGGTTAAGAGCGCCGACTGCTCTTGCAGAGGACCTGGGTTTGATCCCCAGCACCCACATGGTGGCTGAGAACCATCTGTAACTCCATTTCCAGGAGAACTCCAGTTCCAGGGGAATCCAATGCCCTCTTCTGACATCCTCAGCATTGCACGATACAGGTGCACAAACCTACATGCAGACAATAAATTCATAAACATAAATAAATAAAAATAAAATAAAATAAAAAAATCTTTCATCATTTAAAAATGATATTACATAAATATTATGTAAAGGATACACTATAATCTTTTTTTAAATTTAATTTTATTTATTTTTATGTGTATGAATGTACAGTCTGCATGCAGGTTTGTGCACCCATGTAGTGCAATACCTCGGAGGTCAGAAGAGGGCGTCGGATTCCTCTGGAACGGGAGCCAAAGATGGTTCTCAGCCACTATGTGGGTGCTGGGGATTGAACCTGGGTCCTCTGCAAGAGCAGTCGGTGCTCTTAACCGCTAGGCCATCTCTCCAGCCTGATACACTGTAATCTTACAAGGGTTCAAATATGGGAAGTGAGCTGGATATCTTTAGTGTCAACTTAACACACCTGGGTTGAGGGAGACTCAATTGGGGAATTGGCTCCATTGGACTGGCCCTGTGGCCACGTCTGTGGAGTATTGTTTTGATTGTTGGGCAGTGTGGGAGGCCCAGCCCACTATAGGTGGTGCCACCCTGGGCAGGTTGTGTACATTATAAGAGGGCAGGCTGGGCATGGGCCAGGGGAACAGTGTTCCTCCATGGCCTGTACTTCAGCTCCTGCCTCCAGGTTCCTGCCCTGAGTTCCTGCCTTGGGCTCCCTGAGTGATGAACTGTGACCCAGGAGATGTGAGCTGAATAAACCCTTTCCTCCCCAAGTTGGTGTCGGTCAGAGTGTTTTGTCACAGCAATTGAAGACAAACTACAACAGGAAGTTTAAGAAACACTTGTTTTAAATGTACAAAGCTTCAATAAAAAATTGGCTTTGGAAAAAAAAAACAAAACTTCTTTTGAGCCCAACGTGGTGGTGCATACCTTTAATTCCAGCACTTGGGAGGCAGAGGTGGTGGATCTCTGTGAGTTCAAGGCCAGCCTGGTCTACATAGTGAGTTCCAGGACAGCTGGAGCAGCAGGGAGACCCTGTCTCAAAAAGAACAACAACAAAAGAAATACTTCTTTCTAAAACCATGACAAGATGTTAATGAAATGGTCAAGGGCCATTTATATTTAGTAGTTTCTATTGTAAGAAGAAGATAGAGAACTTAACCAACTTTTGCTTTTTCACA
Organism: Rhizomys pruinosus; assembly: GCA_009823505.1. Lineage (NCBI taxonomy): Eukaryota > Metazoa > Chordata > Mammalia > Rodentia > Spalacidae > Rhizomys > Rhizomys pruinosus. Next base: position 917,899 of record VZQC01008518.1, on the reverse strand, counting down.
GAATAAAACCCACACTTAAAAAAAAAAAAGCAGATTTAAGGCATTCAATTGAAAGACAAAAACAATAATCATTGACAACGAAAGGCCCTCAAGAGTCTTTAGATTCTATTTAAAAAATACTCTTATAAAGAAAAGATAGTAGCTATGTGTAATGACTGTGGTACCTTTAGAGTTCCCTACCAGCGTGGTATATATACTGAGTTCCAGGCTAGCAGGGCTACTGGGAAACCCTGTCTCAACAAACACAGCAAAAGAAGAAAGAAAAAGAAGAGACAGTAACTTTATTTGCTTGCTCACTTGTTAGAAACTAAATTCACTTATTGCCCAAAGTTAGTACATACCAAATATATTAAATCTTCTAAATAAATAGGAAAATGAGATTTGTTAGTGTGTATAACAAAAGAATCATTTGAACAGTGGGTAAATGAGGTACTGTCATGTATGCTCCTATCACAGCTCACATTGATCATGGTTTACTTTCCAATCTCAGTAAAAAAAAGTCCAAAATTGGCATGTATTCAATGAAGCTGGTACTGGGTTTCCTAAGGACAGTTTCACACAAATATGCAAATAAGTAAGTAAATAAATAAATAAATAAATGGAGCATATTACCCTGCTTCTTCCCTCCCCTTTTCTCTATCCTGTTAGTCTGCTTCATTCTCTTAGTTTGTTTCTACTTTCACGTTATATATGCATACATATTTTATGTATCTACTTAAAATCTATTGCACATCATTGTTAAGACAGTCTTAGACAAATGTTGCCCCTCCCTCCTTAAAAACAAAAACAAACACGGGGTCTCACTTTGTATCCCTGACCAGCCTGGAACTCTTTATGTAGATAAGATTGGCCAGGAACGCAGCTATCTGCCTGCTTCTGCCTCGTGAGTGCTAGAACTAAAGATGTATGCCACCATGCCTGCCAGTTTGTTTTTTGATTCCAGAGTGGCCTTGAACTTCCCATTTTCCTGCCTGATCTCCCAAATGCTGGGACTTACAGGTACGTGCTAACAAGTCCACATTGTTAGTTTCTTTGGGGGAGAAGGCAGCAGTGTGCCTAATCCAGAGATAATGCCCTTAGAGAAGAAAATACTGTGGTCTTTTGGTGGAGAGCCCAGTTTTATGAAGTCCTTGGAGTCAGTCTATAAACCTAGGGTTCTAATTGGCTAAAGGCCTTCCAAGTTCTTTGCCTCATTCTTTCAAAGCAAAGGAAATACTGTTGCCTTCACATTTATTCCTCTCTATATAAAATGTTTAGAAATGGTATCAGATGGGCAGTGTAAGTTTGTAATGATAACAACCTGAATAAAGGTCAAAATGTCATGGAAAAATGGCAAAACGCAAGCGGGAGAGAATAGCGATAGTTTATTTTTAGCAGTTTAGAATGTTCCATTTAGAAGCAGTTAAACTGGCTAGAGCTGGGCAGGGGAGGGGTGGTGAGTGGTTTAAAGGCCGCAGCTATTATGGTGAGTGCCTGACATTTTGTTTTGAAGTGTGTGAACCTGTGTATTTTAAAAATGGAAAAAAAATTCTCGGAAAACTGCCTTTTTATTGTGCACCCAGATAAAATAGTTACTCCAAATCTAGGTTTCTGTCTTTTAGACATTTGGCTTCTTTGTTATTCATTCAAAATTAAAGTAGAAGAAAAACCATGTCAATCAGTTGATTCTTTTGGTCAATAATTTGAAAAAATAAAAAAGCACTTAAATCTAAATGCATGAGATACATTTTTGCTAACTTAAAAGTATAAACTATTTGTTAAATATTTATTAAAAACAGACGTTATTAAGTTAAATTACCTCCTCTCCCTCCTATGTTGGAGATTGAACCTAGGGCCTAGAGGTATGTGTTATATCCCTATTTTTGAGCTTTTTTTTTTTTCCTGATAGTTTTAGTCTGAGTCTCATGCAGCTTAGGCTGGGCTCAGTCAAGCTTGCTATGTAACTGAGGTTTGAACTCCTGGTCTTCCTGCCTCTACCCCACAAATGCTGGGATTACAAGTGTGTCCCATGTGCCCAGCTCCTTAGTTCTCAGTTGAGGATTGGGTAAAGTTCAAGAGGGCAGTGGGCAAGGTCTCTTGTCTTTGAGGTTAATTTTGGGTATTTATACCTTAAATGGCTCACATTTGAGGTCTCAGCACTGTCAGCACATTGTCTTTGGATTCAAAAATATATATGCATCTCAATATATGTATGGCATAGAGTAATTCACAAAAGTTGATTTATGAAAGTGGTGCTGTTGGTGCTATTCCCCAAAGAAAATTTGAGACTTAATTTTTTTTGGTCTTTTTTGAGATAGGGTCTCCCTGTAGCCCCAGTTGGCCTGGAACTCACTTTGTAGCTGAGTCTGCCTTGAACTCAGAGACTGCTGCCCTCCTGCCTCCCTAGTGCTGGATTAAAGGTGTGTGCCACCACACCCTTCGAACTTTTTTTTTTTTTTTTGTCTTTTTGAGACAGGTCTCCCTTATAGTCTATGCTGGTCTGGAGCTTGCTTTGTAGACCAAGCTGGCCTTGAACTCACAGAGATCCACCTGCCTCTGCCTCCTGAATGCTGGGATTAAAGGCAGGATTAAAGGCATGTGCCACCACACCCAGCCGGGACCTAAATTTGTGTTTTAATTTTATGTGTGTGCCCTTGTGCATGCTAAGTACAGCATGCATATGCACTGCCGCTAGAAGCCAGAAGAGGGCACTGAATCCCATGGCATTGGAGTTAGGACAGTTGTTAGCTACCATGTGGGTGCTGGGAACCAAACCTGGGTCCTCTATAAGAGCAGCTAGACCTCTTAACTAGTGGAACCATTTCTCCAGCCCTAAGACAAATTTGAACAACGAAGTTGGTTTGAAGTATAAAGTCTGGGTCTTGAGAAATATAAATGACTTAAACATACACTTGTCAAGAAATTGAAAACAAGTCTATTTTAGGAGTTTTCTTTGTCTATACATGTATATGCATGGTTATATTTTACAAAAATAAGATGGTATTATGCTCACTATAAATATTTTTAAGGATATTGTACCTTATACTTAAAAACTTTGTATTATTATTATTATTATTATTATTATTATTTTAATGGCTGTACTGTTTTCCAAGGTATGAATATTTCTAAAGTATGAATATACAGCAATTTACTGAAATCATTTAACTATTTCTAGTTTGTTTCCATTGTAATGAATGCTGGGAGGAATTGCTTAGTGCATCTTTCTAAATGTGCATAGATGAATAGAGCTATAGGGTAAATTCTTAGAAGAATTTTTTTTTTTTTTGGTCTTTTTGAGACAGGGTCTCCCTGTAGCTCCAGCTGGCCTGGAGCTCAGTATATAGACCAAGCTTGGGGCTGGCCTTGATCCCGCAGAGACCCACCTGCCTCTGCCTCCCGAGTGCTGGGATTAAAGGGGTGTGCAACCACGCCCAGCATTCCTAGAAGAATGTGGACAAAAATATTAAAGAAAGAAAAAGTAAGAAATTGTAGCAGCTGCCAAACCTTAGGGAGCATCTCCGTTGCTAGCAAGGGTGTCTCACTGTGTTTTCACCGGATTCTCATCAGTCTGTTCAGGCTTTCTGACAAAGGTCAGAAAGTGGGATCTAATTTTTATTGTGAGAAAAAATTTTTTTTAGTCTTTATCTTATTTATTTATTTGTGTGTGTGTGTGTGTGTGTGTGTGTGTACGTGTACCTGTGGAAGTCAGAGAACAACTTTGAGGAACTGGTTATTAGTTTCCTTTTTCTGCTTTGACATGGGTTGTGGGGATTAAATTCAGTCACCACCAGGATTGAGTGGCAAATAAGTTTACCTGCCAAGGCATCTTGATGGTTTTTTTTTTTTTTTGGAGACTCTAATAATGTAGCCTTGGACTCTTTAAGTTGCTGTGTAGACCAGGCTGGTCTTAAACTTGTAGCAGCTCTCCTGATTTTGACTCCCAAGTGCTGGATTACAAGTGTACAACTAACATGCTTTACAAATTATGAATGTATAATTGTTTTTAAATTTTGTATGTGTCTGAATGTACTGTCTGCATGTAGATCTGTGCACCCATGTCGTGCAGTGCCTTGGAAGTCAGAAGAGGGTCTCGGAATCCCATGGAACTGGGGTTAAAGATGGCTCTCAGCTGCCATGTGGGTGCTGGGGATCAAACCCGGGTCCTCTGCAAGAGCAGTCAGCGCTCTTAACCAATCGTTGGGTCTTAGTTGGGTCCTGTCCTGGAACCCCCTGGACTGAGGAAAGGTAAGTGCGCTGTTTGCTCATTCCCCAGCCTCCTCAGTTCCCGGAGACACTCAGAGGCAGTGAGGAGTCCAGTCAAGCAGGATCTCACTTTATTGCAAGCAGGGCAGTGACTTATATACAAAACAGCCACAAAAGGCATTTAGGTGTGAAAGCAAATGACCAATGTTCCTGCAGCCCCTCTGGCCCTCTCAGGCAGATTGGCGCACGCGGCTGACAATTGTAACTTACGCTGCTTGTCCTTAGCTTTCCCCAACCAGAGGTTTTGACAAACAACCAGGGTCCCTCCTCCTCTACCTCCCCTCAGCGCCATCTTGACCTGGCCGGCCGGGTGGGCCCCATCAACTGATAGGCCATCTCTCCAGCCCATGAATGTATAATTTTTTTGAGACCTGTACTTATGTAACCTAGGCTAGCCTGGACTTCACTGTGCAGGTGAGTAAAAGTGACCTTGAACTTCTGATTCTTCTGCCTCTGTCTCCCACATGCTAAGATTCAGGTGTGTGCAATGTCTGGTTATGCAGTGTTAGGGACTGAAACCAGGACTTCAGGCTTACAAGCACTTTGCCAGCTGGGCTGCATCTCTAGCCCCAAAATATATTTTTGAAAAGAACAAATAATTCCACCTTATGCCTTCTGAATAGGTAACTATCATTATTGATTAGTCTGATTTAAAAAAAGAAGTTTGCACATAAAATTAGTTGCCAAGACAGGTAACATCACTTTACTGCATTTGAAGAACACTGCGTCATTTGAAAGTTGCCTTTTTTTTTTTTTCTTCTTTTTGAGATAGGGTCTCCCTGTAGCCCCAGCTCTCCTGGAGCTCACTATGTAAATCAGGCTGGTCTTGAACTCACAGAGATCCACCTGCCTCTACCTCTCAAGTGCTGGGATTAAAGGCGTGCACCACTGCGTGTAGTGCTTTCTTAAGTTCTTATTCTTCATGTTTTGTAATATCAAATATTTTGTCAGAAATATCACGAGTACAGAATGACTCATTTGAGTCTGTCACCTTAGGCATGGGTTAAGCTGCCTTTGATTGGTACACTTCTTATCAACTACTTTTATTCTATACCACTGTCTTTTGGGGGGGTAATTTTTTTCCATTTTTTATTGTTATTAAACTTTTTCCATAAGTCATACATCATTTCTCAATTGAATCCAGAGTCGATTCCCCTTCCATGTCCCCCACCCCACCCCACCCGAGTCCCTGCACTCCGCCCTACATGTCCTGCATCTTTTTCTGAGTCTTTCCAGAGCCTTTTTTTCTTTCAGTTCTTTTGTTGTTGTTTTCTCCAACTTGTATTGCTACAGTATATATACATAGTTATATATATATATGTATATGTATATGTATAAATATATACATACATATATCACTTGAATTGGAGGATTTTTTTTTCGGTAATAGATGTCATGTTGTCCTTAAGGAAGTGCTCAATGGTTCCTCTCCTTGACAATCCTAAACAACCATAAATCCTGCACTTTTGCTCCACATTGGGGTCCTTCCCTCCCATGGTCCCCTAAGCACACATGAAGTCCTGTAAGCACACATCCTATCGTGATACCCCTGTACTGGCCTCCATAATAAAGCCCAGGTAGTCCAACAATGGCAGTCTATATTCTGACATCCCCTTAGCTGTTTAGTCCGACAAGCTGGGTATCTCAGTAGTCCCCATCTGGCATTGAAGGTTTGGAGGATTCTTAGAGAGACATGAGTTTTCTGTCCATACTGGAAGGTTAAAAAGCTGTGTCTCATGTCTTTGAGGAGTGCCAGAAGTGGTGGGAGCCTCAGGATAGATGCACTTGCCAGTAAGAATTGAAGACAGGCCAAACAACAGTACTCTTTTTCTTTTTGTCTTTTTACTAAGATCTCAAGTTTTGTGTCTGCAGTACGGTTTCTCTGGTCTTACTGATTATTTGTATCTGGTTGTACTTTCCTTTTGGATGCTTAAGGCCACACAATTAGCCCAAGGTTTTTGTTTTCTCAAGGTCAGTTGAGGATCTGGTCCTCAGGGGTCTCTCAGAGTTTTTATTCGGGAGAAGGGTGGGGGTGCCTTGCTCCCTTCAGCTTACCATTTACCAGTTCCATCCACTCAGGACAAAATTAGGTCTTGCTAGACCAGGCTTCCTTTTCTGAAGGATGAGCAGACTTTCCTCTTTATAGACTGGACACTGGCTAAAGTCCCATTACTGGCTCTCCAAGACCTCTTGGGTCCTTTTTTTTAAACATTTTTTTAAAAATTTTATTTATTTTTGTATGTGTTGTATGAATGTACTGTCTGCATGTAGGTTTGTGCACCCGTGTCGTGCAATGCCTCGGAGGTCAGAAGTGGGTGTCGGATTCCCCTGGAACTGGAGTTACAGATGGTTCTCAGCCGTCATGTGGGTGCTGGGGATTGAATCCGGGTCCTCTACTAGGCCATCTCTCCAGCCCCCTTGGGTCCTTTTTTGAGACAAGGTCTCTCTATAGCTCCAGCTGGCCTGGAACTCACTATGTAGAACAGGCTGGCCTTGAACTCATAGAGATCCACCTGCCTTTGCCTCCCAATTGTGGAGATTAAAGGTGTGTGCCGCCATGCCTGGCACCACTGGGAAGTTTTTGTTTCTTTGTTTTTTTTGTGTGTTTTTGAGACAGGGTCTCACTTTAGTCTCAGCTGGCCTGGAACTCGCTCTGTAGATCCGGCTGGCCTTGAACTCATAGAGATCCGCCTGCCTCTGCCTCCGAAGTGCTGGGATTAAAGGCATGTGCCACCATGCCCAGCTTACCACTGGGAATTTTTAAAAGAAAAATTGATTGTATATGAGCCTGTGTGCCAAGGCACACATGGAGATCTGAGGACAGATTGAAGAACTGACTCCCATCATGTGGGTTCCTAGGATCAAACTCAGATTGTTAGGAGTAATGGCAACTGCTTTTGCCTGCTGAGCCATCTCATCTGCCTCCCCCCAACCTTTCAATTAAAAACAAAATTTTTATTTTTATTTTATGTGTATGAGTGTATTACTGCATGTGTTTAAGTGCACCCATGCCGTGCAATGACCACGGAGGTTGGAAGAGGGCATTGAATCCCTTTGAACTGGAGTTACAGACAGTTGTGAGCTGCCATGTGGGTGCTAGGATTTTGAACCCGGGTCCTCTGCAAGAGCAGCCAGTGCTCTTAACCACTGATCCATCTCTCTAGCCCTCATTTCAGTCTTTAAAAAAACATTGGTTTTATTTTTAGTGTGTGGTCATGCATACTAGTGCACATGTGCAAGTTAAAGGACAATGTGGGGATGTTGATTCTCTTTCTGTTACCAGAAATTTTGGGGAGTCCTTTCATGGTCTCCAGGTGATAGCAAGGAAATTAGGGTTCCCTTTTGAAGTTCTTTGACTCATTAATAAAACAAATTTTAGACCCGGGCTGGAGAGATGGCTCAACAGCACTAGCTCTTAACTCTTACAGAAGACCCAGGTTTGAATCCTGGCACCCACATGACGACCAACAGCCACCAACAGTCCAGTTCAGGGGATCCAGCACCATGGCGTTGCATGACATGGGTGCACTTACATGTAGGCAATACAGTCATACACATAAAATAAAAATAATAAAATATTTTTAAAAATTCAAAAAAATTCCTGGATTCAACAGAAGCATGAGGACAGTTAAGAGTTAAAAACAAGAACTGGAGAGATGGCTAGAGGTTAAGAGCTCTGACTGCTCTTGCAGAGGATCCGGGTTCGATCCCCAGCACCCACATGGCAGCTGAGAACCGTCTTTAACTCTAATTCCAGGGGAATCTGATACCCTCTTCTGACCTCCACGGCATTGCACAACACGGGTGCACCAACCTACATGGAGACAGTACATTCATACACATTAAAAAAAAAAAAAGTTAAAAACAACCAACCAAAACAGAACCGAAAACCCAGACGAGGCAAACTATAAATCTCAGCATCTGCTCGGAGGAGGAGAATGGAAAAGAGAAGTAAAAAGAACTGTGCCGTTCGAGTAAAGCCAGCGTGGAGATCAGCCAGCCATCTACAAGGTGGACAATCACATGCAGGGGAGGAAAGAGAGGCTTAGAGAGAGAGTGAGGAAGCCCTAAGTACCAGGGGGAAGCACGCTTAGATGAGCGACAGAAGGAAAGGAAATCAATTATGGTTTTCTGAGTAAAGCAGAGAAGTGGGCAGACTTGCGAAACTGCGTGGCCCTTTACGCCACTGTACTAGAGGGCAGGAATTCCTGAAGGAAAAGTTCATTATCTCATTAAAATGATAATTTTTCTTCTTATCTCTATTGTGGCTTAAGATAAGCCTGCTTTCCTAGTGGTATTCCCTTAGCCAGGTCATTGACCCTACCCAGCTGGAATGTTAGATTTCCACCCAGGCCAAAGATTCATCCTCTTGACAAGAAGGAAATGTTTTTCCTTAATGGGCCTTCTCTGCTACTATGTCATGTCCACCATGTGGGTCCTAGGGATTAAATTTAGATCATTAGTTTTGGCAACAAGGGCCTTTGTCTGCTGAGCCAACTTAACAGCAAGTATCAGTAGGGTTGCTATATATATATATATGTACACACACATATATATGTATTAAAAAATGTGTATGTATATGTACCTGTGTCTGTGTTTGTGCATGTGAGTGCAGTGGCTATTGAGGTCAGAAGAGGATATTGGATCCACTGGAGCTGGAGTTACAGGTGGTTGTGAGCCACCCAACATAGGTGCTGGAGTTTGAATTCAGGTCCTCTGAAAGAGCAGTAAGGGTTCTTAAGGTCTAAGCTATCTCTCCAGTTCTAGTAGGGATGCTTTTGTCAGGAAGAACTTTTTGGCAGTGTCTAGAGACATTATGGCTGTGACATCCAGCGGGGGGAGGGTGCAGAGGATGGGAGAGTAGGGCATTGCTGTTGGTGTCTAGTGATAGACAGGCCTGGGGTGTTGCTAACCGGAGCCCCACACCATGAAGTGATCTTCTCCAGATTATCAATAATGCTAAAGTTCAGAAGTTGGTGCTATAGTCTGGATCTTAAATGTTTCCTAAAAAACCTGTGTGTTAAAGGCTTCTTTCTTTTTTCTTTTTTTTTTGGTCTTTTTGAGACAGGGTCTCCCTGTAGCCCCAGCTGTCTTAGAACTCACTCTGTAGACCAAGTTGGCCTTGAACTCACAAAGATTCACCTGCCTCTGCCTCCCAAGTGCTAGGATTAAAGGCGTGCACTACCACGCCCAGCCTCAAGGCTTGTTTCTTATAATAGTACTGTTAGGAGGTGATAAAAATTTTAAGAGGGTGGGGCCTAATGGGAAATCCTTGAGTGTGCATATAGTAAAATCGCAGCCCTTCCTTTGTCCCTTTTTTTTTTTTTTTTTTTTTCGGCTATTATTTATGCTTTGTGCATTTCATACATTTTTTCCAATTCAGTTCAGGCTTTTTTTTTTTAACCTTCCTGGCTATGAGGTGTTTTGCTGTTCTATGTACTTCTGCCAGGATGTGCTGCTGCTGGCCAAAAGCAGTGTGGCCAAATTGGTCATGGAATAAAACTTCCCCAAACCGTGAGCCGAAATTATTCTCTTGTATTTATAAATTAATTATCTCTGATATTGGTTATAGTCATGGAATGTTCTGCATAAAGGAGTTGGGATATTCTGCATTAGAACATTTTAACTTAAACAAAGTGTACCCTCATTTCTTTGGCCTGTATGCCAGACTTACTTCAGTACATAAGGTACTTACATACCTACAGCAGTTGGCTACCATTTGTGACTTACTCCTGAAGACTCTGGGTACAAAGTCTAGCTTCCTGCCTCCCGTTTTCCCTTTCGCAGAGACAGGCAGGGTTAGATAGAGCTTGAGAGAACAAAGCCTAGGTGCTGGAGAGATGGCTCAGTGGTTAAGTACACCGACTGCTCTTGCAGAGGACCTGGGTTCAATTCCCAGCACCCACATGGCAGCTAAGAACCATCTTTAAGCCAGGCATGGTGGAGCATGCCTTTAATCCTAGCACTTGGGAGGCAGAGGCAGGTGGATCTCTGTGAGTTCAAGGCCAGCCTGCTCTGCAGAGTGAGTTCCAGGTCAACTGGGGCTATAGGGAGACCCTGTGTCAGAGAGAGAGAGAGAGAGAGAGGGAGGGAGGGAGGGAGAGAGAGAGAGAGTGAGTGTGCTTGAGCTGGGCTACTGGGAAGAAGCCTAACAGCTGCCTGTCTTGATAGATTCCCAGTGAAGAGGCTTTACAGAATCCAGAAGAATGCTTAGAATCATCAGATCCTCTTAAAATGCCAAATTCTTCCATGGGGATACAGAGTGAGTTCCAGGACATCTGGGGCTACAGGGAGACCCTGTCTCCAGGACCATGAGCTCAAGTCCTCCTCTGTTGCTCTATACAGGACCATGAGCTCAGTCCTCCTCTGTTGCTCTATACAGGACCATGAGCTCAGTCCTCCTCTGTTGCTCTATACAGGACCATGAGCTCAGTCCTCCTCTGTTGCTCTACAAAGGACCATGAGCTCAGTCCTCCTCTGTTGTCTAAAAGGACCATGAAGCTCAGTCCTCCTCTGTTGCTCTATACAGGACCATGAGCTCAGTCCTCCTCTGTTGCTCTATAAAGGACCATGAGCTCAGTCCTCCTCTGTTGCTCTATAAAGGATCATGAGCTCAGTCCTCCTCTGTTGTGCCAACGCATTGTCAGAGAGCTTACTACATCTCTGAACAGGAATTTCAGATACATCTTAAGTGACTAGTGTGTTGAATGTTTATACTTTCATTTTTTAATGTATTTTTTAATTTATTTATTATTTTTTATGTGTATGAATGTACTGTCTGCATGTAGGTTGATGCATCCATGTCGTGAAATGCTGCGAGATCAGAAGAGGGTGTTAGATTCCTCTGGAACTGGAGTTAAAGACGGTTCTTTTTTTTTTTTTTTTTTTTTTTTTTTTTTTATTTTATTTATTTCTGTATGTGTATGAATGTACTGTCTGCATGCAGGTTTGTGACCCGTGTCATGCAATGCCGCGGAGGTCAGAAGACAGCGTCGGATTCCCCTGGAACTGGAGTTCTCCTGGTACTGGAGTTTCGGACAGTTCTCGGCCGCCATGTGGGTGCTGGGGGTCGAACCCGGGTCCTCTGCAAGAGCGGTCGGAGCTCTTAAAATAAAGACGGTTCTTAGCCACATGTGGGTGCTGGGAATCGAACCCAGGTCCTGTGCAAGAGCAGTTGGTGCTCTTAACCACTGACCCATCTCTCCAGCCCCTGAATGTTTCATTCAGGCTTTATATGTTAGCCCAAACCTAAATTTTTTTTAGAAAAATAAGCCTCAATGTCATTTTTCCAATGGGAAACTAACTTCAAGAGAAGCTCTGCTCTAAGCAGCTCCCGCTTCCAGTTGAGACCCCTGTTTCTCTTTTTTTTTTTTTTCTTTTTGGTATTTTCGAGACAGGTTTCCCTGTAGCCCCAGCTGTCCTGGAACTCACTCTATAGACCAGGCTGGCCTTGAACTCACAAAGATCTGCCTGCCTCTGCCTCCTGAGTGCTAGGATCATGTAAGAGAAACGGCTGACCCGTTGGCCTATATAAGGTCCCCTTTAGAAGCTTCCACTAACAAACAGA
>VZQC01008518.1:846379-906031 GCA_009823505.1 Rhizomys pruinosus | reverse complement strand
TATAGAGCAACAGAGGAGGACTGAGCTCATGGTCCTTTATAGAGCAACAGAGGAGGACTGAGCTCATGGTCCTGTATAGAGCAACAGAGGAGGACTGAGCTCATGGTCCTTTATAGAGGAACAGAGGAGGACTGAGCTCATGATCCTTCATAGAGCAACAGGAGGACTGAGCTCATGGTCCTTTATAGAGCAGAATGTTTCTAGGCTGTTCAGGTTTAGAGGGGAAATTTTCCTCGTTTTTGGGTCTTTCTCTGTCCCCTTTGTTTCCTTAGTTCTGGCTTCAGTGTTCCATGGTAAGAATGTGATGAGCTACAAATGCAAACCACATAGGTAATTTAAAAGTTTTGAAGCCAGGCCTAATCTCAGCTGCTTGGGAGACAAAGGCAGGGGATGAGAAGTTCAAGCCCAGCTTGGGCATCTTAGTGATCCCTGTCTCCAGATAAAATATATGTTGTTATAGGAGTGATTCTTGGATATACATAGAAAGTATGCACATGGCTATGTTTAGCATTGTGTTTAAAGGTGTTTGAAAGCTGGAAGACCAATTTGTCAAGTATGAAGGACTCATTACTCAAATTACAGGCTAAGCATGGTGGCTTATGCCCTTAACTCCAGCGTTTGAGAAGCTGGGGTAAAAGAACTCAAGCTAGTTCAAGGCCAGCCTGGGCTCTACACAGTGATTTCCAGGCTATCCTGAGCTTTAGTGTGAGACCCTGTCTCAAAATAACAGCTAGAGCAACAATAAACTCCTCAAAACATATACTTCCCAGGTTTAAATATTTGTTGTTTTTTTTTCCAGGAACTATTAAATTGATTTCCAAATGTCTGTATCATTGTTCCTGAGCATATTTATTTTTCCACATTTTCCTTACTGTGAGCTTCTCTTCTGCCTTTTCTTCCTTTGGAAGCTGAGGAGAAAGACCAGATGAATTTGAAAGAAGCAGGGGAATGGTAATCATTTTAGCTCCACATCTGATCTCCTGGTGAAATCTGTTGTATTTCTTTTAAGGTGTCTTGACAACTGAGGTTTCTGTTATTTTCCTTTTTTTTTTTTTTTTAACTTTTAAAAAATTTTTCTATGTGTATGAATGTACTGTCTGCATGTAGGTTGGTGCACCTGTGTTGTGCAGTGCCACGGAGGTCAGAAGAGGGCGTCAGATTCCCCTGGAACTGGAGTTAAGGACGGTTCTCAGCTGCCCTGTGGGTGCTGGGGATCGAACCCGGGTCCTCTGCAAGAGCAGTCAGTGCTCTTAACTGCTAGGCTATCTCTCCAGCCTGTCTTTTTGGTCTTTTTGAGACAGGGTCTCCCTTTAGCCCCAGCTGGCCTGGAACTCTCTATGTAGACCGGCCTTGATGTCAGAGAGATCCACCTGGGATTAAAGGCACTGGCCACCATGCCAGCCTGTTATTTTCCCCTTTAAGTGGTATGCTTCATTGGTGGCCTTTTGGAAACCTAGGTAATGTGTAAAATACTAGGGCTTTGTGTTACTTTTTGGAAAATTTCCTTTGATTTCTCCCTGAGGTTGTTACTATACTTGTTAGCTACATTTAAAATAAATTGTTACACCGCACGCCTTTAATCCTAGCACTTGGGAGGCAGGGGCAGGAGGATCTTTGTGAGTTCAAGGCCAGCCTGGTCTACAGAGTGAGTTCCAGGACAGCTGGGACTACAGGGAGACCCTGTCTCGAAAAAACCAAAAGAAAAAAAAAAAAAAAAAAAAATAAATAAAATATATTGGTATTAGCTCTCTCCTTGGAGATAATCACCCAGTGGGATGCCAAAAGCTTATCCTCTAGTGGTTAGGAGATGTTATAAGCCACAATAAGAATTGTCACCCTTTATAGAGAAAACACAGTTTTGCAGATTAGCATACCATCCAAGCATCTGTGTCTATGCTCACAGCTTAGCTTGACATAATAATTAGTACTGCTTAAATGCCTGTACATCCAATTGCTTGTGCTTTGTTAGTATGACTAAAAAGGTATCACTGGAAAAGCTGTCAACCCATGAAGGGAAACAACCTGAACAGACTAGAGTCCAAAGTGACAACTCCAAAGAAATTAGACTGTTTTCTTCTCACCCACCTGTGCCCCTTTCCCAAAGCCCAGGGAACAAATTGCGGAAGAGGAGGTGTGGTAGAATGTAAGGGCTGTGGAGTGATAGGGGTGAATCATGAGACTACAGGAATCTAGTCTGGACTCCTAATTGATCAACATGCCTGTGCATACAAGCTTCTCCAACTGGACTATAGGAACTTTGGGTTGTTCAAAATTTGGATATAGATACTTGCAAAATGCACCAATTACCTGCAAACAACTGTGTTACTATATTGTAGAATCCCTTAAAAATAAACAACAAAAATAAAATAAAATAAATTGTTACTAGGCAGGTTTAGGAGGGCATGCCTGAAATCCCAGAGCTTTGAAGATGGAGACAGGAGGATCAGGAATTCAAGGTCATCCTTGCTATATAGTAAATTGGGGGCTAGCCTCACCTACATGAATCTCAAAAGAAAAAAAATCTAGAAAAAAGCTTAGATAACTCAGTAGTTCAGGCCACTGGCTCCTCCTTATGGAGGACCTCTGTTTGGTTGTTAGCACATGGGACTATCAACTCTCTCTAACTCCAGTTCCAGGGGATCTTATATCTTCTTTTGACCTCCAAGGAAATGACATGAGTGCACTTACATACATGCAGGCAATGTACTCATACACATAAAATAAAAATAATATAAAAAATAAACCCTTAGCATATAAGCTAAAAAATAAATGAGAAACAGAAAACATATTGCAAAAACATGTGGCCTGAAGGCTAGCTCAACTGTAATCATGTTATTTGCTGATCTCATAAGTACTACAGGACACAAATACAATTAAGTAGAATCCCAAGAGGGAAGATATGATTGCATAGTGAAATCAAATTAAGTGCTGTAAGAGAGGTGTGTGGGGTGGGAGGTGGGGGTGGGGGACAGACAGTTTAAAGAAAGGCTAAAATCTCAAGCAAAAAGCCAGGAAAGTCTTTATAAAAGAGTAAGATTTGAGATGGGTATTTAAAGATGAGTGGTCTGGATGAGGAGACAGCTTCTGATGTGATCAGAGCCAAAGTAGCAAAGCCTTGTGTGATCCTCCTGTCTTGGCCTCTTGAATAGCTGGGACTGTATACAGAGTCCTACTGTGGCATTAGGCTTAGTGCATTGTCTTAACTTTGGTGCTTAACTCTAGTGCTTAGAGTTCCTATGGGATTATAGGGTCTGTAATAGCGACCCCCTCCATTCTTTCCATTGCCTATTCTTTTTTTGTTTTTTGAGACAGGGTCTCCCTTTAGCCCCGGCTGTTCTAGAACTCATGTAGAACAGACTGGCCTTCCTCACAGAGATCTACCTGCCTCCTGAGTGCTGGGATTAAAGGCATGCACCACCATGCCTAGCCCATCACCTGTTAAGAAACTGCTTTTGAGTATTTGTGGGTGATGTACGTAATATATGCTTAAGGCAGATGAAAATAAAATAGGGTTAATATAGGCAGGTTCTTTTTGGAAAAGGAAATGATCAGAAGTTCTTAGGTGCTCTTTATGGTTGATAAGACTCTGGAGCAGGGAGGGAGGAGGAGGGAGAGTGCATCATGCCTTCTGATTCTTTTGACCTCCTTCTGAAGAGTTTTCAATCTCATCTCTAGGCATAACCTTTTTTCAGTCCAGATTTCCATTTCTAGCTATTGCCAGCACTTCAAATTTAGCCTGCCCCAAATTTCTCTAGATCTCTCTTCATTTGGTGTTGTTTGGCCCTTCTGGTTGCTGAGCTGGCTCTGTTCTTTCCCTTCCTCCATCCCTGCTCTGTTCTCCTTTCTTTCTGCTGCAGGAGCCCCCACCTGCTTCTGCCTTGAGCCTGACCCCTCTGGAGTAACCATTCATGGAAGCTGGTAGAATCTGGTTGGCTAAGTAGAAACTGACTGTCCCCTCCTGCCTCTGTGTGGGTCTGTGTTGGTCTCCTGACTGCTCCCAAGGTCAATGACTGAAACCCTCCTCCTGAGATGAATGCAGTGGACCACTCCTCCCTTGTAGGACCTAGAGATCCTCCTCTTTTTGTGCTTTTGGCCTGCTTCTTTGGCTCTTTGCCTAGGTGGCTTAGATACCACTGCTTTTGATTCAGAATTAAGTGACTCCTCATTCCAAGTGAGTCTTCTCATCCAGTGCCTACTGCATTGGTGTCATTGGGTATTGAACCTAACCGTTGTACCCCTCTCCCCATTTCCTTAGTACTCTGTCTTTTTCTGCTACACTTGCCCCCCTTTTGACACACTGTTCAGTGTTGCTTTTGATGGTCCTTATCTACATAGATTCTACCAGGCCAGAACTTAGCTCTTTTGTCCATTGCTGTGTTAGTGGTACTATTAACAGTATGTGGGACCTAGAAAATACCCTAAAATATCTATGGGAGGAATGTATACTTTTAAGTTCAGGGTCCAGCTCACAGTTTGTATTGAGTAAATTAAAATGATAACAGTTTATTCTCTCAGTCTCACTTGGGTCCTCTCTGTGCTTCACATGGATTCAGATCAGTTCCCTCCTTTGTAAGCATGGCCCTACCCTACCCTCTGCTTGTTTCAGATGTCCTCGTTGTTTGAGCTGTGTTTCATGCGGCTCCTATTACCTCCATTCTTGAGTAAGCCAGACCTCAACAAGTAGACACCTAAGAAGTCATTTCCCCAGAGCATGCTTTCAGAGTGCCATCTGTGTAGATCTAAAACTGTGCATGCCCCATGAGCGCAGTTTTCAAACATTTTTGCATGTACAAGCTTTCGAAAGAATTTTGTTAAGACAAGGCATTTTTTAATTGAAGATTTGATGTATTTTTATTACTAAGGTGGTTGTGTATCATAATACTACTATATTATAAATATTGAAATTTAAGAAACTGTTTTATTAGTCTTGAATGTGTAATCAGTAGAACTTCCAGACAGCAGTGTATTTCCCATTGTCATTTCATAACAAGAACAAGTTCTTTTCTTCTTTTATGTACAAGTTATATGTCTTGTCTAGTCTGCAAGATTTATTAGAATAAAAATCTGTTTCATGTTTGAAGGTCTCATTGTTAACCATTTCAAGAATCAAAATGTCTTGATCATAAGGCATTAAAAATTTAAAACTACATTGATTGTGTGTCTATGTGTATGTGTGTGTGTGTTTATAGAGATCAAAGGACAACTGGTGGGAAGGTTTTTTTTTTTTCTCTCCTTTTACTACTATGTTGGTTCTGGGATATCGAACAGCAGGTGCCTTTACCCAATAAGTCATCTCACCAGCCCAGTGTGTAGCCCAGGCTGGCCTTGAATTCATGATGCTCCTGTCTGCACCATTTTGTGTGCCACCACATCCAGCAAGGCACTAATGTTAATTGAGTCCAGAAGTAAGCATAATTGATCTTCATTATCAACTAATTCAAACCAATCTGAAGATACTAAACATTTTGATAAATAACTGCTACATATTAAGAGTTTATAGGAAATATACTTGCTAATGAAATAGAAATAGGGCTTTGCCTTTAAAAATGAGTTCTTCCTACGTGGATATTGATTATTGTCATGTGGGGATTAAGCATCACTTCTCTCCCTCTTATTTTGTGTATTATGATAAGATAATGATGACAAACCTTGCTCATATACATAAAAGATAGGAATAGAGGGGCTGGAGAGCTGGCTCAGTAGTTAAGAGCACTGGCTGTTCTTGCAGAGGACCTGGGTTTGATTCCCATCATCCATATAGCAGCTAACAGCTGTCTGTAACTTCAATTCCAAGGGATCTAACACCCTCTTCTGACCTTCATGGGCATTTCATGACATAGGTACACTTACATACATATAGGCAATATGCTCATACACATAAAAACATAATAAAGTACAGTATTAAAAAAATAAGAGTTCTTTTTATCTCTGTGTTACTCAGTCCTTTGAATGATTTTAGAGTTATGTATAAAATCAGTCCATTGCTAGGCATGGTGGTGCACGCCTTTAACCTGAGTACTTGGGAGGCAGAGGCAGGCGGATTTCTGTGAGTTCAAGTCCAGCCTGGTCTACATAGCAAGTTTCAGGCCAGCTGGGACTAAAGGAGAACAAACAGTCTATTGCCAAAGGTTCTTTTTGGTGATTGGACTCTTATTTTCTCATTGCTGTGAAAAAATACCATAGTCAGCTTAAGGGAGGAGAGATTTATTTTGACTCATCATTTAGAGGGTCCTCCCCATCACTGCTGGGAGAGCAGGCAGTGAGAGCTTTGTAGTAACTGTTCATAAAGTGGTATGGTGGGAACTAGAGAGCTTGGGGCCAGGCTGTAACCCTCATGGCCTCTCCCTTAGTGGCCTCTGTTTGCCAGCTAGGTCCTGTTAACCTCAAAGGTTCCATAACCTTCAGGAACAGTACCATCAGTTGGGAGCCAAGTATGTGTGGGACATTTCAGGTTCAGTCATGACAGACTTTTTTTTTTTTGCAAAAACTTGCAAACTAATTTGTTTTCTAGCTGTAGGATGTTCACTTTCTTAGCACTCATAGCGGTCGTAGCTGGCATACTTATTGGTGAGAGGGGAGGAAGTGGGTGTGCTGCCATTGAAGATTAGTGAGCAGCACGTCTTTCCTGGTGTGTGTCCCCTGGGTAAAGTAGGATAAGGAAGAATTTGAAAGGTTAGCTGAAAAGAAGAGGACTCACAACTTAGTACCAAATAGAATTTTAAGAAAGAAATTGGGGCTTTCTTGGAGACAAATTTCCTTAAAAATATCTATAGAACAAGATTGGCAAAGCTTGATAAGTGTTGAAGTTGGATGTTGGGTATGAGGTTGTTATGGGTCCTTTTCCATTAAAAATTTTTTTTTCGGGGGCTGGTTTGAGATACGGTCTCCCAGTAGCTACAGCTGGCTTTGAACTTACTATGTAGACTATATGTAGACCATGCTGGCCTCGAACTGGTAGAGATCTGCCTGCCTCTGCCTCTCAAGTGCTGGGATTAAAGGTGTGTATCTCCATGCCTGGCTTTAAAAAAAACCATATATATATACATATATATATATATATATATATTTTTTTTATGTATATGAGTGCTGCCTGTATGGAAGTGTATCCATTTTGTGCAGTGCTTTCGGAGGCCAGAAGAGGGTGTTAGATCCCCTGGAAGTGGAGCTGGGAATGGTTCTTAGCTACCATGTGGATGCTGGGATTGGAACCTAGGTGCTCTGCAAGAATGTCTTAACCACTGAGAGATCTCTCTAGCTCCACTTTTCCACTTTTAAATATAAACATTTACATAATAGAAAGTAAAATAAGGCACAAAAATGTCTGGCAAGTCTTCCCATCTGTATATTCCAGTTTGAGCACAATTGTTTTTTAGGGGTACAACACTGATAGTCCTAGTGCCCTTAGCAAGACAAACTATTATGTCGAAACAAAAGTACCAAGTTTGGCATGGTGGTGTATGCCCAAGGCAGGTGGATCTCTGTGGGATTGAGGCCAGCCTGGCCTACATAGTGAGTTACAGCCCAGCTGCAGCTACAGGGAAACAATGTCTTTAAAAAAAAAAAAAAAAAAAAAAAAAAGGAAAGGAAAGGAAAATTTTAGGAAAAAGGAAAGGAAAAGAAAAGAAAAGTTAAGTTACCTGGGCTAGAGAGATGGTTCAGTGGTTAAGAACACTGGCTTCTCTTCTAGAGGGTTTGGTTCCCAGCATCCACATTAGCACTAACACCTGCCCTTGACCAGTCCTGGGGAATCTGAAGCCCTCTTCTAGCCTCTGTGGGCATTGTACAACAGTGGTGCACTTTTGCATACATACAGGCAAAACACTTGTACACATAAAATGAAAAAAATTAATACCAATGGCTACTGCTTACTTGAGTGTCTCTTACTTGCTAATTGTATATTCTCATCTCTTACCACAGCTTGCTCTGAGGCTGAGGAGAGGAGGCAACCTTTAGCCAGTGGAGGGAAGCGGGTTCTCCAGGACTGTCTGATTGCTGTCTGTGCTTCCTTTTTGAACTTAATGTCTCTGGGCTTCATTTGTTCAGGAGTAGAAGTTGCCATTTGGTGTATAGCGACTTGTCTGAAAGTCTTAGTTCTGCCAGAGTTATATGCATTGTAAAAACTTGTATTTGGTTTTTCCCTCCCTGGTTCCTTATTTGCAGGTTCAATAGATAACCAAGTACTAAAAGAAATAATCATTCAACACTGCTAACCTATGTCTTTTTAGAATGGTTATTTCTCCATTTAAGGTGAATACTCCGCCCATGTTTTGCTTGAGAGTCAGGTGGAATTTATTTGGCTTTATGTGGATTTGTGAGTTTATTTATATTCGCTATGTAGACCAGGCTGGCCTTGAACTCAAAGAGATCCACCTGCCTCTGCCTCCCGAGTGCTGGGATTAAAGGCATGCACCACCATGCCTGGTTGTGAGTTTATAATTCTAATGTACGTTTTTATCAAGAGTTTTTTTCTTTTCTTTTTTTTTAAATTTTATTTCTATGTGTACGAATGTACTGTGTGCATGCAGGTCTGTGCATCTGTGTCATGCAGTGTCGCGGAGGTCAGAAGAGGGTGTCAGATTCCCCTGGAACTGGAGTTCTCCTGGAATTGGAGTTACAGATGGCTCTTAGCCACCACGTGGGTGCTGGGGATCGAACCTGGGTCCTCTGCAAGAGCAGTCGGCGCTCTTAACCGCTAGGCTATCTCTCCAGCCCCCAAGAGTTTTTTCAATAGGATGCTGTACTATGGAGTAAGAGACTCATAATCCTGTAGCCATTCCACTTGCTCACTTTCCTTTGAAAGGGTTTCCCTGCAATGAGTCTTTGCATTTATTTGGCAGCTAGTTATATATAAGGTGTCTGAGTTCTCTTTCCCTCTCTTCATTTTTTGTCCGTCTGCCATTGCTCTACCTTGCTTAGCTTTGCCTTCCTCCCTTCAAAATGAATCAGTAAAGGGATGGAGAGATGGCTCAGTGGTTAAGAGCACTGATTGCTCTTGCAGAGGATGCAGGTTCGATTCCCATCACCCACATGGCGGCTAAGAACTGTCTTTAAGCTGGGCATGGTGGCCCATGCCTTTAATCCTAGCACTCGGGAGGCAGAGGCAGGCGGATCTCTTTGAGTTCAAGGCCAGCCTGGTCTACAGAGTGAATTCCAGAACAGCTGGGGCCATAGGAAGACCCTGTCTCAAAACGAAAACAAAAACAACAAAAAACAACCAAAATGAATCAATAAAACAAGAAAATGCTATTTTAATGTACAGATAAAAATGAAACCTCATTTATCTTGGTCATTTTTCAAAGCTTAGACTTTAAAAAATATTATGGAGCTCTTGTCCATTGATCTATTTCTTTTTCTCTTCCCTGCTTTCTTTTGCTGTTCTTACTTTTTCAGTGGTATTGTATAAGATTGTTATGAAAATTGAGTGATAGTGGTTGCTTATAGAGAGTTGATCATATTCTAGATGTAGTTCCTAAGCACTTTACTTGACCCAGCCCATGCAAGTCTGTGCACCCGTGTCGTGCAATGCCGCGGAGGTCAGAAGAGGGTCTCGGATTCCCCCGGAACTGGAGTTCTCCTGGAATTGGAGTTTCAGACGGCTCTCAGCCGCCATGTGGGTGCTGGGGATCAAACCCGGGTCCTCTGCAAGAGCGGTTGGCGCCCTTAACCGCTAGGCCATCTCTACAGCCCCTCAAATAGCCATTTTATTATTATTTTTTTAATTTATTTTTCTCTATGCTTATGAATGTACTGTCTGCATGTAGGTCTGTGCACCCATGTCGTGCAGTGCTGCGGAGGTCAGAGGAAGGCATCAGATTCCCCTGGAGCTGGAGTTCTCCTGGAATTGGAGTTTCAGACGGTTCTCAGCCGCCATGTGGGTGCTGGGGATTGAACCCGGGTCCTCTGCAAGAGCAGTCGGCGCTCCTAATCGCTAGGCCATCTCTCCAGCCCCAAATAGCCATTTTAAAATAGAGATGTATTAGATATGTATGTATTAAAGTTGTAAAGCAAATCTAATATTTTTAGTACAAATGATTCATCCTGTTAATTTTTATGTATTTGTGGATGATGATTAGCTACAAAAGTAACTTCTTATTCAGTTACATTTGTGTCAAATAGGATCTTTTTTGGGGGGTGGCTCTTTTTGAGACAGGGTCTCCCTGTGTAGCCCAGCTGGCCTGGAACTCACTATGTAGACCAGGCTGGCCTTGAACTCACAGAGATCCACTTGCCCCTGCTTCCCCAGTGCTGGGATTAAAGGCAAATTCCACCATGCCAGGTGTTAAGTATTGTCTCATCAAATACTTTATAGATTGCTCTATGAATATCAAATGTCAATAGGTTTGAAAACACTTGAAATTTTAAGGAAGGAAAGTGAGAAGTGCCACAACTACCAGCCATTATAATGAGTTCTCTGTACTCATTAACCTAAATAGTACAGTAACATAATACATGAACTATCAAACATAGCTTCCTGGTAAAACTGGCATATAATAAGGCGCTATATGCTTCTGAACTGGAAACCATCTAGAGACAAATGAAATATTGCTTGGGTAACTAGTTGAGTCTGGCTTAGAACTCATAGTATTTGAACCAAACTCCCTTGAAAAATATAATATACACTTTAGTGGAAGGAGCCATGGTCTTTGTGTAGCTCACAAGATGTGCTCAAAATGTGGTCTTAGTTACAATTTTGAGTAAATCATGTGTCCTTGGTATGATTTACATTGCCGGATTGCAAAGAGATCAAACCTAGCCAATCTAGTTTTTAGAATTTTAAAATGACAGTACATTTTGCGAATGCTAAAAACATTTTTGAGTCTTCTCTCACATTCCTTGTAATATGCCCACTTTCTATTCCTGCTCTAATATCTTCTTTCTTGTCTTATCCATGCTTCCCTTAACTTCCATTATCTGCTGGGAACATTTAGTCTACATCAGGTCTTGAATTTAGACCATGGTGCTGGTGGTAACACAGGTTTGAAAGCACTATTAGACTTTTCTTGTGAAAACTTAGGTGGAATTGGCAGTTATTATGTGTGCCAGAATAAAGCAAAACTAGGAAACAAACACATGCCATTGTATTTCCCTATAAATGAGATGAAATCTAAACAACATGGACGCCATCGAAGCAAGCCAGTATAGGTTCAGAGGAGAATGCTAGAAAGCAGACAGCACTTGGGATTATCTTTTGAGAGAGTAACATAAAATAGTTTCAAACAAGCCAGCTGGAGAATCTGATCACCTTTGCATTTCCTTTGATACACTGAGGACAGGATGACTGCCTGTCTTCCTCAGTCTCTACTCAAATCTATTAAAAACATTAACCCGCGTAGCTGGTCCCTCCAGTTATGCTGCAGATTTCACACGAAAGGTCCTTCTGGGAAGAGCGTACTCCCCTGGCTCTTCAGCAGAGGTGGAGTAGTGTGCACAGGCACTTTTCTAGCTGTGTGATGGTGGAGGGTCACTGAACACCTCTGTGACTAATTTTCTTACATGTAGAATTATACCTATTTCACAGGCTGTGGAGAGGGGCAAAGGAGGTAGCGATGAGACTGCAGCTGAGGAAGTGCTTACTCTGGCTTTACTATTATTATATACACATAATATGAATGGGAAAGAATGACTCAGTCGAGGCTTTCAGAAACTATTCTGAACCAGGAAATGGCTCTTTAGAATGAGAGTCTTTTTTTCTTACCTGACCTGTCCTCAGTGACTCATGTTTATTTTGGTTTCTCATTCATTAACAAATGTCTTTGACATTGTTTATAGTGTTAAAGATCCCCAAAAGGCAGGTTGTCTATAAAAGACCATGCCACTGCCAATAAAGAATAGATTCTGGAACATAGGAGATGGTTCTGGCCCATTTGGATCTATGATCCCTATATACATAAGACATGTAGCTTTGTCAGCAGTTTGTCAGCACACACACACACACACACACACACACACACACACACACACACACACTTCTATGTGCTTTCCATATCCCAATGAGGATATGAGAATTTCTCTTAGATATTTTTGAGACAGGGTTTTCCTATAGCCCCAGCTGGCCCCAAACTTGCTATGACCAGCCTGGC
This sequence comes from Rhizomys pruinosus, assembly GCA_009823505.1. Lineage (NCBI taxonomy): Eukaryota > Metazoa > Chordata > Mammalia > Rodentia > Spalacidae > Rhizomys > Rhizomys pruinosus. The sequence goes on along the minus strand of VZQC01008518.1, from coordinate 893,951 downwards.
CTGGAGCTTCTTGAGTACTGAGGTTAAAGGCATGTGTCACCACACCTGGCATGAGAATTTCTAACATTTAGAAGAGCGTTTCTCAGAACAGTTTCTCCTGAGCTTCCCACACTTGGGTGTATTCAAAGGAACCTTGCCATCCGTGTGCAGAGCTTGATAGCTTGAGTGCTGTGACTCATAGAAGGATAAGAAGTGTCTCAGAAGACATTGCTTGGTAAACTTTGTGATAGATATCAGGGTAGATTAATGGCACAGGCAAACAGCAAGATATAAGATGTTTTCTCTTTTCATCAAGTGATTTTAAAAAAGTCTGTAGATGATAGGTCTTATTTTATGATCTCTAGAAAAATGGAATGAGTATGTCCAGAGGTGTTCCAGATAATTTATCTGTTTTATGTTTTAAATGCCTGTGTGAAAATTAACCCATTCTATTAAGACATTTTATTATTGTTACTCTGAGGTTTTTCAGTAGTGTAGACATGTTTCTTCCTGGAAGTGACCCACCAGTGCTTTAGGAGATAGGGTAACTAACTAACTAACTACCATGCTATTAGAGAGGAAAGCAGATGTCTTTTTTATATAATATAGGGAAATCACAAAAACAGTACAATTGTGGTAAACTCCACTTGTGTGCATTGGATGGATGGAGGTGGTCCATGACAAGGGGATCTGGAGTGAAGACACAAGTTCATGCTCTGTGGTCTCTGTTCCTTTTGCTATATGTGCACGTCCAAATAAATGTTTAGGAAGGATTCCATTTGGGGTAAAATTATCAGGCCATCTGCCTTTTTGTAATGCAGCGGCTTTGTGTCCTAGCCATGACCTGTAGTAACAAAACTGAATATCATGTAGCCCCAGTTTTCTTATGTATGAAATCTGACTTTTCAGGATTTTTAGGGCTTCAGTGAGAAGGTGCAGAACTCTTACTGGATGCTGTATGTCCTTGCCAGGTGCTATTTCTTTTCTTGTTTTTCAAGGTGGTCCATGAAATTTAGGTACTTCAATGGCATTTTTTTTTTTTTGCTCTTATTTAAATATACTTATCTTGCCAGGGCATGGTGGCGCACGCCTTTAATCCTAGCACTCAGGAGGCAGAGGCAGGTGGATCTTTGTGAGTTCAAGGCCAGCCTGGTTTACAGAGTTCCAGGACAGCTGGGGCTACAGGGAGACCCTGTCTCAAAAAGACCAAAATCAATCAGTCAATCAATCAATCAAACAAACAAACAAACAAACAAACAAACTAATCTTGTGTCATACCAACTGTAAATTTTTTGAGAGAGAAGGTACAATTTTGATTCTCTATAATGTATGCTGTGATACTACCTTGTACCTTTTTGCTTTTAAAAATATTTTATGTGTTGGCTGGGCATGGTGGCACACGCCTTTAATCCTAGCACTCGGGAGGCAGAGGCAGGCGGATCTTTGTGAGTTCAAGGCCAGCCTGGTCTACAGAGCAAGTTCCAGGACAGCTGAGGCTACAGGGAGACCCTGTCTCAAAAAAAGACCAAAAAACAAAAAAAAGTGCTGTGTGTTGTGTGTGTGTGACACCTCAGTGTGTGTGTGTGTGTGTGTGTGTGATATATATAAATATATATAACTATATATATATTATATATATATATATTACATTCAGCTAGAATGTAGTAGGTGGGCCCCCCCCACCCCCATGTTGTACAGTGTCCACAGATGTCAGAAGAGGGTGTTGGATTCCCTGGAACTAGAGTTATGGACAGTTGTTAGCTGCCATGTGGGTGGTGGGAGTCAAACTTGGGTCCTTTGTATTTATTTATATGACCATTTAATTATTTTTCATCTTCTGGTCTTTAACTGTCATGAAGACTAGAGTATTGGTTCTGCTTGGTAATGCATGTGTAAGGCTTAGATTAGTCTCTGGCATGTAGGAAGTGTTCTGTCAATATTTGTGGAATGAATAAATGAATAATTAGTTCAGGTAGACATGATAGCTTCTAATCAAATACTTGTTCTGGGAAAGTTGAAACTAGCTCTCATGTTCCTTCTAGGCTTAGCCTGAAACTTATAGGAAGGGATTAAAGTTACAGAGTTTTAGCTCAGACCTTAAATTTTTTAAACAGGATATGTAGAAAAGGGGGAAAAAAGTTTGTAAAGTATTTTGAGGTTCTATATTATTTTGGTTGGGAGGTCAATAATGTTTGTTACGAATATGTTGAGCATGGCTGGGATTTGATGCCCTCTTCTGGCTTCCTTAGGCACCTACCCACACACATGCATGCACAACACACACAAATACATGCAGAAATCTATTACTTTCAGTTAGTATTAAGTATCTCTGAGCATTGATACTAATTTATACTCAAGGCAAACACTTCTCATTGAATATTTTTCTTTGCAAGCTTGCATAAACCTGACCATATGGGAGGAAAGTGTTGGGACCTGCGAGAGCCGGCATGTTCTGGTCTTGGCAGTGTTCATTCAGATAGCTGAACTCGTTGTGTTCTTGATGCTCTACTCTAAATGCTTGGTCATTCTGCCATTTGTTCACCCACATGCCTACTCTCTTGGCCCTCCAGGGTATTGACAGTGCTGATGCATGCCCTGACAGCGGGATCATTTCATGTGCTGTGCCAGGGCTTTCACCTTTCCTCTAATCAAATTATATTTTTATTTTGAAATATCCTCAGTGGATGTTGGTAGGTCAAACTCGATGTTATTTTCTTCAGATGTGGCTTATAAAACCAGACAACACGAGAAAAAGGATGGGAAGCTACATCAGTAATTTATAAAATGTTTTCCTTCTCTCTTTTTCTCCCCCTCCCTCCCTCCATCCCCTCTCTCTTCCTTCCTTCCTCCCTCTTTCTCTGTGTTGGGTGTGCACAGAGGTTTGATACTTACAGGCACTCTAACACCGAGTTATATCCTCAGAAAACATAATTTAACATTTTTATAGTCTAAGTTCTATATGAAATATATTTTTTATTGAATTTTTGTGTATTTCATAACATCTTTTTTTTTTTTTGGTCTTTTTGAGACAGGGTCTCCCTGTAGCCCCAGCTGTCCTGGAACTCACTCTGTAGACCAGACTGGCCTTGAACTCACAAAGATCTGCCTGTCTCTGCCTCCTGAAAGCTGGGATTAAAGGTGTGTGCCACCATGCTCATCTCTATATGAAATATTTTATGTTATATTATCTCATGAAATCTTATGAGCTATCATCAACAGTTCTTATTTTGTAAATGATATTAAGCTTAGTAGGGCTTTTTATCAAGAGTAACTTAAAAATTTTTTTTACTTTTATTATTTATTTTTATATTTTTGTCTTTTTGAGAAAAGGTCTCCCTATAGCCCCAGCTGTCCTGGAACTCACTCTGTAGACCAGGCTGGCTGGCCTGGAACCCACACCCACCTTAAACACAGTTCTTAGCCACCACGTGGGTGCTGGGAATGGAACCCGGGTCCTCTGCAAGAGCAGTTGGTGCTCTTAACTGCTGAGCCATCTCTCCAGCCCCTATTTTAAAATTTTTATGTGTATGAGTATTGCCTGCATGCAGTCGATGCACCCATGTGCAATGCCCGGGGGGTTAGAAGAGGGCTTTAGACCCTGGAACTGGAGTTACTGATGGTTGTTAGCTGCCACATGGGTGCTGGGAATTGAACCTGGGTCCTCTGCAAGAGCAGCTAGGGCTCTTAACCACTGAGCCATCTCTCCAGCCCTATCAAGAGTAATTTAGTTGCTAAAGTTTATTGAGCATTATATGTGTTCCAAATATGCATCCTTTTATTTTTTCTTTTCTTTTTGAGACTGGGTCTCCCTTTAATCCCAACTGACCTGGAGCTTGGTATGTAGACCAGGCTGGCCTTGAACTTACAAAAGATCTGCCTGCCTTTGCCTCCTGAGTGCTGGGATTAAAGGCTAAATGCGTGCTCCATCACACCCGGCACTTCCATGTCTTTTTATTCATACACATGAATAGAACCTATGAGATAGGTGCTCTTATTATGTTTTCTGTTGTTGTACATTAAACTATTATATATTAATGTATATTATACTGCTGCGCATGAGGGAACAGCGGTACAGAGAGCCAGCTATGCAAAGCAGCTTTGGAATCTAGGCAATATTAACTATCCTACCCAGTCTTAACTGTCACTCCGCATTATCCACAATTGCCTAGCAGGTATGTTGGTGATGCTCATTTGAACCCAGGCCTTCTGATTTCCAGCTGTGGATACACATGGTCCAAATGACAACCTCATCCATTTAAGAAAATTCAAGAATGAGTTCACATGTATCTCTTAAGTTCTCAATCTCATTCTTCTGAATGAAATCATAAACATTTCTGTGATTTTTTTTTCCAGAATTATAGTTAGCAGACTTTTGAGATAGTAGACTTCATTGCCTAGCTTACCTTTCATTTTATTATATTTAATAAAATAGATTAGTTGTGGTGGCGCATGCCTTTAATCCCAGCACTTGGGAAGCAGAGACAGACGGATCTCTGAGTTCAAGGGCAGCCTGGTCTACATAGTGAGCCAGCCCCAGGTCAGCTGGGACTAAAGGTAGACCCTGTCTCAAAAAGAAAGAAAGAAAGAAAAAAAAAAAAAAAAAAGGACTCATTTCTCAGATTACATTTGGCTCCATTTTGGAAGATGTAGTCATAAACAGTAATATGCTATCTGAAAGGGAAAGTTGTTTTCATTATAACCAAAGAAGAAATGTTTGATCTATCCAATGGTATGTTTAGGATCCAACATTGAACATAGGAATGCTGAATTACAGGGAGATTTGGGAAAACAAAACAAAACAAAACCCACTGCTGTTTTAGCAGTGTGTCATCAGCAGCATATCTTTAGATTTCTATGCCTCCTTTTGTGCTAGGTGCTAGCAGCAAGAGCACTCTGGGTGTACATAGCCTAGCTGAAGCTAATATCACAATTTACTATTGAACATACTAAAATACTGTTCTCAAAGTGCGTTCAGGCATGTTCTCTATTATTATTATTATTATTATTATTATTATTATTATAATATTTTTATATGTATGTTTGCCTGCATGTTGGTAGGTGCACTCGTGTCGTGCACTGCTCAGGTAGGTTAGCAGAGGGTGTTAGATTCCCCTGGATGGGCTGGAGAGATGGCCTAGTGGTTGAGAGTGCCTACTGCTCTTGCAGAGGAACCGGGTTCAATCCCCAGCACCCACATGGTGGCTGAGAACCGTCCTTGACTCCAGTTCCAGGGGAATCCGACACCCTCTTCTGACCCCCACGGCATTGCATGACATGGATGCACAGACCTACATGCAGACAGTACATTCATACACATAAAAAAATAAATAAAATTTAGATTCCCTTGGAATTGGAATTAGAGACAGTTGTTACTGCCATGTGGGTGCAGGGAATTGAACCTGGGTCTGCTACAAGAGCAGTCAGTGCTCTTAACCACTGAGCCATCTTTCCAGCCCTTCTTTGTCTTAAAAAAAAATCCTCTGTATTACTATTCTCCAGGTTTTGATTTTGGAGTTGTACAGTCACATTAATACATACCTGATTATGTACATACATAAATACATACGAAAGTTTCTTTATTCTTTGTTGGAATAATACTGTTTTTAATTATACTGGGCAATAAAGATTCTAAGTGGATATTGTTTCTCTTGGTATGATATTTCAAATTTGAAGTTTGCATTTCCTCAGCTTATATATGAACTTACATTTGTAGTTAATGCATGTTAAATAAAAGCCTTTGTGCATGGTGACGCACACCTTTAATCCTAGCACTTGGGAGGCAGAGGCAGGCAGATCTTTGTGAGTTCAAGGCCAGCCTGGTCTACAGAGAGAGTTCCAGGACAGCTGGGGCTACAGGGAGACCCTGTCTCGAAAAGACCAAAAAAAAAAAAAAGCCTTTGTGTGAAGCACCCAGTTAACCCTATAATTAGAGCCTTGTACTACATGCTGTCATTTGGTTTTATTGTCCAGATTATGGCTTTAATTACAGATGTATACTCTTTTGCTTTTGGAATTAGAGCCCATTCCACTCATTCTCAAGAGCTTAAGGTCTCATATTTAAAACTCTCAGGGGAGTTTTAGGAAAGAGCATCTCTAAGCTCTAGATTTCTTTTTTAAAATTTCAAATATTAAAAACTTTAATGGTGTCTGTGAGTAGTATGGACTACAGATTGTGAACTAACAGCTTAATAAATGTTAGTATGGTATGTATCTGCACCCCCTTGCCCCCCATCTGTCTCATTTGTTTTTAACCTCATATAGTTAAAACAGCCACAGGTCCATCTCATTCTGAAATGATTCATGATGTTGTTAATCCGCAAAACAAATGGGAAGTACTCAGGCCATTTTTATCCCTTATAGAAGTAATCTCCAGTGAAAGAATCCTCCATCAGCTGAAATGGTTGAAAATAATGCGTTCTTTTATTGGAATATTACTTTGGGGGGGAGGGGTCATGCAACTGAATGTTAAGCACTTCCTGAGAATCTTTAATTCTGTATCTTTATAATTATGGCATAAGTAAAAGCAATCTTTGAAGTTTTTATTCATATTTATAGTTAAAAAATTAGGCTTCAGTCACACAGATCTAAGAAATGGGTTTTGTTAACTCCCTTTTTATCAAGTTACTGGTTTATGATTGCTGCTTGTCTTAAAGGCCAACTACAGAAGAAAAAAAAATTATGATTACTTGTATGTTTAATATGTTTAAATAGGTAGCTTTTCATGTTTGCCATTATGGAAATGAAATATTAACAAAAATTTAATGCTTCTAGAAGTAGTACAGAATGGTTTTTTTTTTGTCTTTTTGAGACAAGGTCTCCCTGTAGCCCCAGCTGTCCTGGAACTCACTCTGTAGACCAGGTTGGCCTTGAACTCACAAAGATCCACCTGCCTGTACTTCCCAAGTGCTAGGATTAAAGGCATGTGCCACCACACCCGGCAATTTTATTTTTTATGTATATGAATGTACTGTCTGCATGTAGGTTTGTGTACCCATGGTACACAACGGAGGTCAGAAGAGGGCATTGGATTCCCCTGGAACTGGAGTTCTCCTGGAATTGGAGTTACAGACGGTTCTCAATCGCCATGTGGGTGCCGGGGCTCAAACCCAGATCCTCTGCAAGAGCAGTCGGTGCTCTTAACCGCTAGGCCATCTCTCCAGCTCCCAGAATGTATTTTTAACATCCTTTTAAAATAATTTTGAAAGTAGGCTAAAATATATATAATTGTCTTCAGGAGATAATGTTTAAAGTTACTTTATAAAATAGAAAATTGATTCTCTTCTGTGTTTTATAGATGTTTGATATGTGTTTGTTAAGAAGTTTGCAAAAAGCACTTCTGCTTTATAGATGGTTTTTCATTTCATTCCCAGTCAGCTTTGTAAAATACATTTTATCAGTTTAACAGATAGGGAAACTAATGCCAAGAGAAGCAAGTGGCTTGACCAGTGTCACTTAGAAAAGAGTAATTAAAAGTGTAATTTTACTTTAGAACTGACATCCAGGACAAGATCCTCATGTTGTCTCCCCAGGCCCAAGGCGATCCACAGCACATCTGTTCCTTTTCTGTCCTCCCAACTTCCACTGCAGTTCCACCCACATTCCCACCGACCCTTACATTTACTGTCCTCTGAGAGGGACGCCTTCCTGCAAGCTGACCTCCTGCTTGTACCTCTTTTTGAATATTTGTTCAAGTTTCTCTGTTCAGAACACTTTAGTTAATATCGTTCCTACTTGCCCCAACGTGTGTAGCCTGTCTTGCCTTGCGCACTATTTCCCTCGTAGCACATGCCACATAATAGACTTCTTATTTTTATTTGCTGTTCTTTGCTTGGCTAGAATGTACAGCTTAGGATTTTTCTATCTTCTTTGTGATAGCCCTCAGTCAGTGAATGAAGGAATAAATGAGTGAATGAGTGCAAAGCCCACATCCCTTACAGGTGTTATGTAGCCGTGCCTGGCCACATGGAATTCAGCTCTTCATGCTTTCTGAACCATTTTCCTAGCTTCCTGTTTACTCTTAAAAATCAACTATTATAAATTTAAAAAACACAGTTTTAGAAAATAAGGCAGTATCTTACTAGATGGTGGTTCAAAGAGACAGTTGAAACTAAGGACTATTTTTTTTTCAAGTAAGCTGTTTTTCCCTTGTTTTTATATTTGCAAATGTCATTAAAACCCATCCTAGTGGGGTCTTTTTTTGGTATTTTTGAGACAGTGTCTCTTTGTAGCCCCAGCTGGCCTGGAACTCACTCTGTAGACCAGGCTGGCCTTGAACTAACAGAGATCCGCCTGCCTCTGCCTCCCGAGTGCTGGGATTAAAGGTGTGCACCACCACGCCCGACACCATCCTAGTTTTAAAATATGTACTTCAACACTACACAATAAAATAATTTATTAAATTAAGCCTTTTCCTCTATTCTTTAGTGTAATTTTATTTCTAGAGGGATAAAATTTTAATTTAAAATTCAATATGTGGAATTTACTTACTCTGGTAAGTAAATTTGCCTCAGGGATCCCCTCCTTGTTGCTGGGATTACAGGTGACCATCACGCCTACCCAGTTTTTACTGCATTCTGGGGATCCCTGCTACAGTCCTCATGCTTGCATAGCAAGTTCTTTATCCACTAAGTAAGCCCAAACTCTGCTGTATAATTCGCACAACCCTTTTTTGGAAACAGCCCAGCAAACTCCAGGAATTCCGGATAAGCAGAAGGCTCACATGCCCTGTGTTCTTGGTGTCTCTACCCCTGGAAATAACCCCTCAGGAAGTGAATTAATAATAGAGACATTGACCTTGTGAGTCAGAGGCTTTGGTGGCCTCTGTCCTATGCTGAGTTGGTAGCAGCAAAAGTAATTTATTCCTATAATTAGGGGTTGATGAATTTAACAGTATTTCATTTCTTGTGCTGACAAGCTTCATTGAATACCTTGACATTAGAAGGCAAAGCCAATAAAATGTTGGAAACAAAATGTATGTTAAAAGTTTGTGTAATATGTGTGTCTTTGTGCTGTCTTGTGTCTACATGTATTTTTCAGTTTGTTGGAAATACAGTGTCAGAATGACATGAAAGCCCGAATCATGATTTTGCTGCCCAGGCCATTCTGGTATGCAGCAATGGTAGTATACTTTGGATTTTGTTTATAAATCAGACCACATGCATTTGTTAGCCTTGGGGAAAGGGAAACTAGAGAGTTCTAGGAAAGAATAATAATAAACACACACTGGTTCTCTAAACTGGGAGAAACAAATAATATTATTTTTTAAAAACTAAGTTTATTTATCTGTAATTGTCCATTAAGACTGATTATATACTTTTTCTGATTTAAAATATATTTGAAGAAAGGTCAATTAAATTTTCCTTTGCTTTAAAATATTTTTATTATTTTTATTTTATATGTATGAGTATTGCCTGCATGTTTGTAAGTGTACCCATGTTGTGCAGTGTCCAGGCAGGTCAGAAGAGGGCGTTGGATACCCTGAAACTGGAGTTAGGGACAGTTGTTAGTTGCCATGTGGATACTGGGAATTGAATCTGGGTTCTCTACAAGAACAGCCACTGACTGGTCTTAACAATCTCTCCAGCTCCAGATTTACCTTTACTTTTAGATTACAACTTTTCTTAAAGAGTTCAGTAATCATGATGGTGGACATACACTTAAAGTTCCAGTGGTGATGGTGGTTGTTAATTACCATTATTTATCACAGTCATCATCACCACTATTATTGTTATTGTGTGTGGCCCTGGGATAAGACTGGTGGAGGGCAGGCACTAACTGGGCTCTTGGTGTGTGGTATTGGTGAGTGACTGCTTTTCTGGCCCCATGCTAGGCATGCTAGGGCCTCCTGAGTGCTAGGCGAGCACTATATCAATTGAGCCACACTCCCAGCTGGGTCTCTTGGTTCTGTGTCAGGTTTTGCTGTGGCCAGTCACAAACTGAGTAAACTTAAAAAGTGAGCCAGTCTTGGATATCTGACCTTGTACCCTAAGATAATAGTCATAGGAGACTTTCAGGTTTCCATTGGAAGATTGATGGATCTATTGCCTGCCTGTTTGGAGATTCTAAGATGACCTTTAATTTTTCCAATTTTCGGTTATTTCTAAATTTTAATAACTTTTCCTTCTGTTTTAAGCTACTTCAGAAGTGCTTAGATGTTCAAGTGACTCGGATTTGGGAGGTGGGTAGCTAGTGTTACTTATATATCATGCTCCAAATGTACTGGCTGTGTACCTTCTTTTTGTCATCTATGAGATTTTCCTCTTGCCAGAGTCATGAGAACTTTGGTAGGGTAGAGATTTCCATTGAGGATACACAGTTCTTTTTATTATTTTTTCAGATAGGGTCATACTATTGTAACCCTGGTTGACCTGGAACTCACTTTGTAGACCAGGCTGGCCCTAAAATCAGAGATTCACCCTTCTCTGACACCTGAGTATGGGGCCATGCTACCTGGCCATAAATCATTTCTTTTAAAAACATTTTATTTATTTTTTTATGAATATGATTGTATTGTCTGCACCCTTGTTATACAATGTCTGGGGAGGTCAGAAGAGGGTGTTGGATACCCTGGAACGGGAGCTACAAACATTATGGAGTTAATGGGTAGGAATTAAACCTGGGTCCTCTGCAAGAGCAGCCAGTGATCTTACTTACTGAGCCATCTCTCTAGCATCCCTCCCTCTGTCCCTCCGTCCCTCCGTCCCTCTCTCTGTCCCTCCCTCCGTCCCTCCCTCCGTCCCTCCCTCCCTTCCTTCTGCTGTCCTGGATCTCACTATATAGAACAGGCTGGCCTTGAACTCAACAGAGATCCTCCTGCCTCTGCCTCCTGAGTGCTGGGATTAAAGACCCATAATTGTTTTATCATAATTGTTTCTTAACATAATTGTTCCTTATCTGTTTTTGAGTCTGGTCCCATAGATACTAAATTTCTCCTACTTTGTTGAAACTTTCTTTTTTGGTCTTTTTGAGACAGAATCTTCCTGTAGCCAACAGCTGGCTTGGAACTCCTTATGTAGACCAGGCTGGTCTTGAACTCACAGAGATCTGCCTGCCTCCTGAGTGTTGGATTTAAAGGCCTGTGCACTTCCTCCAGTTTGAAACTTCCTTGACTACACAGTGTTCTCTAATTCCGGCTGGGCCCTGTCTTTTCACACCCACTAGGACTAGAGAGATAAGTGCATGGACAGTAGGGGCCAGTGCGACTCTGGAGCGGAGCGGTTTCACAGACAGCCCATACTGGAAGAGCCTCTTGTTTGGACCAGGTTTTTGTTGTTGAGAGAGAGAGAGAGAGAGAGAGAGAGAGAGAGAGAGAGAGAGAGAGAGAGAGAGAGAGATGAGTGAGTGGAGTTAGAGCAGAGGAGGAGTTTTCACCTCCAGGTGCGCCAGGCTGTGTGTGGTGAATGCTGGGTTTTGTAAATGTTCTTCCCTCCTTCAGCCCCTGTAACGAGGAATCAATGTCGGCTTATTGGCCTAGATTTGTTAGTGCAGCGTTCATTGTACTGAAAAAAATGTTTTCAAATTGTGGGTTGGTACCATATTGCGGTTTAACATCCTCCTGTCCCATCATTGGTTAGTCCTGACTGCTTAAGATCTTTAATGGAGGACTTTTTAGAAAAATTTAATTTGTAACGAAGTGTAAAACATAGAAAGCAGTTTTCACTCTGTGTGTTAAGCTCTGGCTTGGAAGGAACAAAAGAAGGGGTCAACATGCTCCTTCAGGAATGGGGCACACGGGGTACATTTGTGGTTTTTTTTTTTTTTTTTTTTTTTTTTTTTTTTTTTTTTTTCTTTTTTTTTTCCCCGCTGCCTTTAGAGCATGCACTTCTTTTTGTTCCTGGAGTTTTACTTTTACTGGGCCTTTCCTTAGTTTTACATGCTTTATGGTATTGAAGAGTCCAGGCTCTGAGTGCTTGGGTTTGAATCCTGTTTCTAGTGATTTTTTATTTATTTATTTTATTTATTTTTATTTATTTATTTAATTTTTTATTTTTTAAAAAATAATTTTTTTTAAATTGAATAAATTTTATTTTTTTTTTACTTTTTGTATGTGTATGAGTGTACTGTCTGAATGCATAGGTTTTGTGCAACCCGTTTATGTGCAATGCCGCGGGAGGTCAGAGAAGAGGGTGTCGGATTTCCCCCTGGAACTGGGAGTTTCTCCCTAGAATTGGAAGTGTTTTCAGATGGTTCTCAGCCCGCCATAGGGTGGGGTGGGGGATGCGAACCCCGGGTTTCCCCTTTAAGAAGCGGTCAGCCGCTCTCAACGCTAGGCCATCCTCTTCCAGGCCCCCTCTAACACATGTTTTATTAACTGTGTGATTCTGGGCAAGTTACTGAATTTCTTGTGTTCCTGGTTTGACTCATCTGGTTAAATTGGAAGTATACCTACTTGTATACTTCTTGAAGAGAGCCCAGGAAGTGTGCCCAGTAAGTACTATGCAACACGAGTATAAGTTATTATTCTCTCATTGAGCAGGTGGATAGCCTGCTTCACATTTGTCTATAATGTATCAGTTTTTCACAGGAATAAATAATAAATTTCAATTGCTTAAATATGTGAAAAAAAAGCTTCTTAAAGTTAAACTGCCGAATTTTTTTTATTTTTTTGTCGTGTTTGGGGTAGAGACCCTGGGTCTCCCCTGTAAGCTCCAGCTGGCCCTGGGATCATTCCAACTTTGTAGGCCAGGGCCTGGCCTGAACTCAACGAGATCTGCCTATTTCTACTTCCATTTTCTATCTAACCTCTTTTGAGTGCTTGGGATTTAGCGCAACATGGGTTAACCATGAAACAGCTTGGCTGAAAATGTTTAAATTGTTAAGTAGAAAATCTATTAAGTGACCCACAGGGATTTTTTTCTGGTTTTTTTCTTTTTAACAAAAAAAGCGCTACACACCCTATTTCCCCAGGCGTCTCCCATCCAAGTTTACTACCAGGCCCGATGTCCTGATTAGCTTTTCTGAATCAGATACGAGATCGGGCGCTTTTGTCTAGGGTGGGTTAATGGCCGTAGAACGGGATTGTGTTTTTTTCTTAAAATAAAAAGGAATTCATAATTCATGTGTACTTAAAGAGTTCTTGTCTTGTTGGGATGGTTTCCTAGAGTTTAGGTTTTTATAAATCTAATGATAATCAGATTTGGATTAAACATTTCCAGAAGATTTTTAAATTCTTTTTTAAAAAAAATTTTAATTTAGTTTTTTGTCATGTGTATGAATGTACTGTCTGCCATGTAGGTTTGTGGCCACCCATGTCCCGTTGCAATGCTTGGTGGAGGTCAGAAGAGGGTGTTGGTTTTTTCTCTTGTTTTGGAACTGGAGTTAAAGACGGTTTCTCCCAATCTCTCAGTTCCCCCTAGTCCTTAGTGGTTTATAAGAGTAACCGCTGGGTCTTTGCAGGACCCAAACCCACATTGGCATTGAAAAATGTCGTCTTTAACTCCAGTTTTCCGGGGAATCCAAACACCCTCTTCTGACCTGCGCGGCCTCCCCATTGCACTACAATGGGTGCACAAACTTTAGATATAGACAGTAACTTGCATACATACAAAAATGAATAAAATTAAAACAATAAATAAAAAATTAAGTAATTTGTGTGTTTGTGTGTGCATGTTTGGGCCGTGTTGGTGTGTGTGTGTTTGTTGGTCGCCGTGCGTGTGTGTGTGTGTGTGTGTTTGTGTGTGTGGTGGGTGTTGCATGTGCACATCAACGGCTCGTGTGTGGAGGGTCAGAGAAGATGACTGCGGAGTCAGCTTCATCTCCTTCCCACCATGTGGGTGTCCCTGGGATTCGAATTGGGGGGTCAGTAGACCTTGCTAGTTGAGTGCCTTTAATATATTTAAACCGTTGAGCAATCTCTATTCTTTCCCCCCTTGAAGATTCTTTTTAATGTTACACTAATAAAATGTCTTCCTTTACTCTGTTTATAGTTAAATCAAAACCTCTGATTTAAGCCTTTTGAGGGAGGGGGAACTGATTTAGAACTCAAGAATATTTTTGGTAAATTAACCTTAACCACGACAAACACCCTTGAGGAACCACAAGTCAATAGTGTGGTTGAAAGCAGACCATATCATTTTTTATAGCAGGTGTTTTTTGGGGATTTGCTTATTGGTTTTAAACAACCTAAACCAAGTAATCTTAAAGAGAAGCTTGATTCGACCCTCGAACATTTAGTTGTCCATGGTCTAAGTAAGGCTGGTGAAATGTAGGAACACTGAATGAGTATTATGCGTTAATTAAATCCTAAGTGATTTATGAGGGGGATCTGCCCAAGTGATGAAATGGGGGATTTACTGGTTAATAGTTCTAAATTTACATCTTGTTTTTGCTGAGAGTAGCAGTGTGCTGTATGCCCTCAAAGTATTGATCACTTCCTGTTCCCTAAGGTAGAGAAGCCCTGTGTTTTCAAGTGTCTCAGCCTTTTATCTAGGCTCACCCCAGCAGTGTTTGGAGAGGAATTAACTGAAGTCCTGAGACCAAGGCTGGTCCCTTGGGATAATAGGATGTGAGGAGGGTTAGGGAAAGCTGGTGGATCCCCTTGGTGCATGAGGCTGGTCCCTTAGTCCTCCAACCGGGGCTTCTGGGAATAAAGGTTGTTGTGTGAATGGGTGGTGTGCTTTGCATTCATGGTCAGGCCATGAAGCTGCTGTCCAGCATTGCTGGAAGTCTGGAACTTGGGGATGGTTGCTAGTGGCCAGTCTAAACTCTGTTAAGGCTTTCTTGAGTAGCACAAAGAGAGTGAAGGAATGTGGGAATGTGGTTAGAGACCCAAGTGCTTTGGCCAGTTGTAACTCACCATCATGAAATCTCAAAGATCAGCTCTAAATTGTTTTGTAAATAGAGAATAACACCCATCCTGCTTTTGTCTTTAAAAAGGGTATCTCCTGACAATTCAAATTAATGCGGTCCTCGGATGGGCCGCAGAGTCTACTACCACTCGGTCATAAGTTTTTTTGTTCCTTCCTTAAAGGAAAAGCTACAGAGAGATGAATCAAAAGTAGGGAGGAGTATGTAGAGAGATGAACAGGGAGAGAGAGAGAAGAGAAGGAGAGAGCGAGAGAGCGCGGAGAGAGAGATGCGGGAGAGGAGAGGAAAAGAAGAGGAAAAAAAAAAAGTAGAGAGAGAGAGAGAGCGGGAGGGCCCCCCCCCCCCCCCCCCCGCGCTAGCCCTCGTGTCGACTCGATCGTTTGGACATATTTCAGTTCAGTGTAGACACAACTTCTAGTGTGAGGATTTTAACCTTAAATTCTCTATGTTATTAAACAAAAACACAAGACAGATGTTTGGCCTGCTGTTGCTTACTTTTTTGTGGTGACTGAGATCAACCAATTGGTCCCATATAAGGACAACATTTACTCAACCTGAGCTATATCCTCACAAAATTTATTTGTTATAGTATGGACTTCAACAGTATTTAAAAAAAAATCTTTTATTTACGTTTGCGCGCGCCAGCGTGTGGTGTGTGTGTGTGTGTGTTGTGTGTTGTTCCTACTGTTGTGGGATTCAATCAGGACTGTCATGCTTAGCAGCACATACCTTACCCACTGATCTATCTTTGCTGTACACCCCCTCTTCCCTTTTGAGACAGGGTCCTCATAGAGCCAGGTTTTGGCCCCTTCAACTGTTACGGTAGCTGGAGGATGATTCTGGCTTGTTGCTCCTCTTGGCCCTTTCATTCCTCACGTTTGTCCGTGTGCTAGATAGAGCTTGAGCCACCACCTCTGGTTGTTCCAGAGTTGGAGATCTAACCAATGACTGTGTAAATGTAGGCAAGACACCCTACCAACTGAAACTTATTACATGCAGCTCTCCCGTCTGGTGGTGTTTTGAAAAGCAAATAAGTATCTTAAAAAAGGGAAAGAAAAAAAAATTTTTTTTTTTTTAAAAAAATTAAACCATTAATTATCTATTTCTATTTTTATTATTTACTTATTTTTGGTTTTTGCTTTTTGAGACAGGCCTCCCTGTTAGCCCCAGCCTGCCCTGGAAACTCCACTTTGTAGACCAGGCTGGCCTTAACTCACCAGATTATTGTCTGACCTCTTCTTCAGGAGTGTGGAAATCTAAGGTGTGTTTGCCAGCATGCAACATTGGCTAATTTTTAGAATTTGGGTGAATGGCACATGTAGGGGTGACGTACATGGCACATGTATGGGTGCGTGCATGCCAACGTGGAGTGTGGAGAGTTAGAGGGACAAACTTGAGGGAGTTTAGTTTTTTTGTTTTGGTTTGTTTTTTTCTCACCCGTCCTTCCTATCGCATGTGTGGGTTCTAGGGATCAAACTTAGGTTGTCAAGGCGTTGTTTAAGTGTGTTTATCTACCTTGCTCTTTTGCTGACCTGCCGAGAACATTTTAAAAAAAAGATGTGGGGTGTTTTTTTTTTTTCTCCCAGTGTTAAGGAAAAACATGCGTCAAAAGAGTATAGCTCAAAGTGCAATTGTTATTTTCCCACTCCTGGTATGCTTCTTTTTGTGTTTGTTCATGTGGTGCAGCGAGTGTGTGGTGACATGCATGCAATGTGGCGTGGCCAGAGGTCAGTCTTGAGTGTTGCTCCTCAGGAAGCTAATTGGAGCCTTTGTGTTTTTAAATATTCTCTTTTGGGGGGCTGGAGAGAATGGCTCCAGCCATTAAGGGACACCACTTACCTCCTTGTAGAGAACCGGGGTTCAATTCCCAGCACCCACATGGCAGCTAAGACCTGGTCTTTAAACTCCAGTTCCAGGGGATACTGACACCCCCTTGCTGACCTCCGTGGCCATGTGCACGACCAGGTGCGCCCAACCTACATGCAGAGAGTACACTCATACACACATAAAAAAAATTTCTTCTTTCGGGACCTGGGACCCACTATTAGACTACGATGGCTAGCTGTGATCCCCCTGCCTTGCCTCCTCTGTGGATTCTAAAAGTAACTCAGCACACTCCGGCTTTTTTCATGGTTGTTGGGGGATTGAACTGCAGGTCCCGTGCTTTGAAACAACCGCGCTTTCAAAAACCAATGGAAATCCCTCCTCCCTTGGCTTTGGGGTGTTGGTTGTGTCTTTGTTTTGTTTTTGTTTTCTTTTGGNTAAAAAAATAAAAATAAAAAATCCACACCACAGCACTCTTCTTTCCAACTGAACCAAAGCATAGGCCTTGTTCTTCCTTCCACCCACAACCCTGGATAATACAAAAACAACAATAGAAAAAAACACCATACATAAATAAACAAATATATAACTAACACAAGACATTTTAATTTATTCTTTTTTATTTATTATTTTCATTTAGTATTCTTCAATAAAAAAGAAAATAACAACCTAACAATAAAGAAACAGGAAAAATAAAGAAATAAGTAAATAAAAATTAAACAGAAAATGAAGGAAAGAATAAATGAATAAATAATAATTTTTAATTTAATTTTATTTATTTTTGTATGTGTATGAGTGTACTGTCTGCATGTAGGTTTGTGCACCCGTATTGTGCAATGCCGCGGAGGTCAGAAGAGGGTGTCGGATTCCCCTGGAACTGGAGTTCTCCTAGAATTGGAGTTTCAGATGGTTCTCAGCCGCCATGTGGGTGCTGGGGATCGAACCCGGGTCCTCTGTAAGAGCGGTCAGCGCTCTCAACCGCTAGGCCATCTCTCCAGCCCCTCTACTGTTTTATTAACTGTGTGATTCTGGGCAAGTTACTGAATTTCTGTGTCCTGGTTTACTCATCTGTTAAATTGGAAGTATACCTACTTGTATACTTCTTGAAGAGAGCCCAGGAAGTGTGCCCAGTAAGTACTATGCAACACGAGTATAAGTTATTATTCTCTCATTGAGCAGGTGGATAGCCTGCTTCACATTTGTCTATAATGTATCAGTTCACAGGAATAAATAATAAATTTCAATTGCTTAATATTGAAAAGCTTCTTAAAGTTAACTGCCTGAATTTTTTATGTTTTTTGGTCTTGTTTATGAGACCTGTCTCCCTGTAGCTCCAGCTGGCCTGGGATTCACTATGTAGACCAGGCTGGCCTTGAACTCAACAGAGATCTGCCTATTTCTACCTCTTGAGTGCTGGGATTGAAGGCATGGGTTAACCATGTACAGCTCTGGCTGAAAATTTTAAATTGTTAAGTATATAAATCTATTAAGTGACCACAGGGATTTTTTCTTTTTTCTTTTTAAAAAAAAAGCCTACAGCACCCAGTATTCCCAGGCGGTCTCCCATCCAAGTACTAACCAGGCCCGACCCTGCTTAGCTTCCGAGATCAGACGAGATCGGGCGCGTTCAGGGTAGTATGGCCGTAGACGGGATTGTTTTTTCTTAAATGGAATTCATAATTCATGTGTACTTTAAAGAGTTCTCTGTGTGGATGGTCTAGAGTTTAGGTTTTATTAAATCTATGATATCAGAATTTGGATTAACATTTCCCAGAAGATTTTATAATTCTTTTTAAAAAAATTTTATTTATTTTTGTATGTGTATGAATGTACTGTCTGCATGTAGGTTTGTGCACCCATGTCATGCAATGCTGTGGAGGTCAGAAGAGGGTGTTGGTTTCTCCTGGAACTGGAGTTAAAGACGGTTCTCCCATCTCTCCAGCTCCCCTAGCCTAGTGGTTAAGAGTACCGACTGGTCTTGCAGAGGACCCACCCACATGGCAGCTGAGAACTGTCTTTAACTCCAGTTCCAGGGGAATCCAACACCCTCTTCTGACCTGCGCGGCATTGCACTACATGGGTGCACAAACTTATATATAGACAGTACATTCATACGCATACAAAAATGAATAAAATAAAAAAATAAAAATTAAGTAATTTGTGTTTGTGTGTGCATGTTTGTGCGTGTGTGTGTGTGTGTGTGTGCGCGTGCGTGTGTGTGTGTGTGTGTGTGTGTGTGTGTGTGCATGTGCACATACCCTGGCTCTTGTGTGGAGGTCAGAGAATGACTTGAGGAGTCAGCTATCTCCTTCCACCATGTGGGTGTCCTGGGAATCGAAATTGGGTCAGTAGACTTGCTAGTGAGTGCCTTTATCCGTTGAGCAATCTCTCCAACCCTGAAGATTCTTTAATGTTACACTAATAAATGTCTTCTTACTCCTTTTATAGTATCAAAACTCTGATTTAGCTTTGAGGGAGGGGGACTGATTTAGAACTCAGAATATTTTGGTAATTAACCTTAACAGCCCTGAGACACAATCATATATTGGTTAAAGCTATATAATCATTTTTCATAAGCAGGTGTTTTGATTTTGCTTATTGGTTTTAAACACCTTAACCAAGTAATACTTAAAGAGAAAGCTTGATTCGACCACATTTAGTTGTCATGGTCTAAGTAAGGCTGGTGAAATGTAGGAACACTGAATGAGTATTATGCGTTAATTAAATCCTAAGTGATTTATGAGGGGATCTGCCCAAGTGATGAAATGGGGGATTTACTGGTTAATAGTTCTAAATTTACATCTTGTTTTTGCTGAGAGTAGCAGTGTGCTGTATGCCCTCAAAGTATTGATCACTTCCTGTTCCCTAAGGTAGAGAAGCCCTGTGTTTTCAAGTGTCTCAGCCTTTTATCTAGGCTCACCCCAGCAGTGTTTGGAGAGGAATTAACTGAAGTCCTGAGACCAAGGCTGGTCCTTGGATTATAGGATGTGAGGAGGGTAGGGAGCTGTGGATCCTTTGTGCATGAGGCTGGTCCTTAGTCCAACCGGGGCTTCTGGGAATAAGGTGTGTGTGAATGGGTGGTGTGCTGTTGCATTCATGGTCAGGCCATGAAGCTGCTGTCCAGCATTGCTGGAAGTCTGGAACTTGGGGATGGTTGCTAGTGGCCAGTCTAAACTCTGTTAAGGCTTTCTTGAGTAGCACAAAGAGAGTGAAGGAATGTGGGAATGTGGTTAGAGACCCAAGTGCTTTGGCCAGTTGTAACTCACCATCATGAAATCTCAAAGATCAGCTCTAAATTGTTTTGTAAATAGAGAATAACACCATCTGCTTGTCTTTAAGGGTATCCTGAGCATTAGCAAATTAATCGTCCTGGATGGAGCAGCAGAGTCTACTACCCTGGTCATAATTTTTTTGCCTTTCAAGGAAAGCTACAGGAAGAGAATAAAATAGTAGAAGACAGGAGAGAGAGAGAGAGAGAGAGAGAGAGAGAGAGAGAGAGAGAGAGAGAGAGAGAGCGCTAGCTAGCTGTCAGAGCTGATTGTTTGGCATATTTCAGTTCAGTGTAGACCACAATCTTTTCTAGTGGAGGATTTTAACCTTAAATTTCTATGTTATTAAAAATAACACAAGACAGATGTTTGGCCTGCTGTTTGCTTACTTTTTTGTGGTGCTGAGGATCAAACCAATGGTCTCATATAAGGCAACATTCTACCAACTGAGCTATATCCTCACAAAATTTATTTGTTATAGTATGGACTTCAACAGTATTTAAAAAAAATCGTTTATTTACTTTGCGCGCGCGCGCGCGCGTGTGTGTGTGTGTGTGTGTGTGTGTGTGTGTGTGTCCTACTGTGTGGGATTCAATTCAGACTGTCAGGCTTAGCAGCACATACCTTTACCCACTGATCTATCTTGCTGTACACCCTCTTCCCCTTTTGAGACAGGGTCTCATATAGCCTAGGTTGGCCTCAAACTTGATACGTAGCTGAGGATGATCTGGCTTGTGCTCCTCTTGCTTTTAATTCTCAGTTGCTGGAATTAGAGGCTTGAGCCACCACCTCTGGTTGTATCCAGAGTTGGAGATCTAAACAAGGACTGTGTACATGCTAGGCAAGTACTCTACCACTGAACTATACCTGCAGCTCCTGATCTGGTGTTTGTTTGAAAAGCAAATAGACGTCTATTCTTAGGATTTAAGAAAAAAAATTAATTACAATTATTTATCTATTTCTATTTTATTTATTTACTTATTTTGGTTTTGGTCTTTTGAGACAGGACCTCCCTGTTAGCCCCAGCTGGCCTGGAACTCACTTTGTAGACCAGGCTGGCCTTGAACTCACAGAGATTTGTCTGCCTCTTCTTCCGGAGTGCTGGATCTAAAGGTGTGTGCCACCATGCCAGCCCATTTGTCTATTTTTAGAATTTTGGGTATGTGCATGCACATGTAGGGGTGCGTACATGCACATGTAGGGGTGCGTGCATGCCACAGTGGATGTGTGGAGGTCAGAGGACAACTTGCAGGAGTTGTTTTTGTTTTTGTTTTTTTTCCCCCTCCTTCTATCATGTGGGTTCTAGGGATCAAACTTAGGTTGTCAGGCTTGTTAAGTGTGTTTATCTACCTTGCTCTTTTGCTGACCTGCCGAGAACATTTTAAAAAAGATGTTGGTGGTTTTCTCCCAGTGTTAAGGAAAAACATGCGTCAAAAGAGTATAGCTCAAAGTGCAATTGTTATTTTCCCACTCCTGGTATGCTCTTTTTGTGTGTGTTCATGTGGTGCAGAAGTGTGTGTGTACATGCATGCATGTGGAGGCCAGAGGTCAGTCTTGAGTGTGCTCCTCAGAAGCTATTAGCTTTGTGTTTTTAAATATTCTCTTTGGGGGCTGGAGAGATGGCTCAGCCATTAAGGGCACCGACTACTCTTGTAGAAGACCCGGGGTTCAATTCCCAGCACCCACATGGCAGCTAAGAACTGTCTTTAACTCCAGTTCCAGGGGAATCTGACACCCTCTTCTGACCTCCGTGGCATTGCACGACACAGGTGCGCCAACCTACATGCAGAGAGTACACTCATACACACATAAAAAAAATTTCTCTTTGGGACCTGGGACCCAACTATTAGACTACGATGGCTAGCTAGTGATCCTCCTGCCTCTGCCTCCTCTGGGATTCTAAATGTACATCAGCACACTCGGCTTTTTTCATGGTTGTTGGGGATTGAACTCAGGTCCCCGTGCTTGCCACACAACCGCTTTACCAATGGAGTCACCTCCTTGGCTTTGGTGGTGGTTTGTTTGTTTCTTTGTTTGTGTTTTTTTTTTTTTTTTTTTTTTCTGAGTTCCTTTGATAGAGAAACTATATGGAGACCAAACTAAGTAAAAAAAAAAACCCAACCAAACAAAAAAACACACAACAAACCACCACACACACACACACACCAATTACTTTAAATACCAAGGATATCAAGCCCGAAATTGAAACATTAATAGACCTACATTTTGCTGGTTTTTTTTTTTTTTTTTTTTTTTTTTTTTTTTTTTTTTGGTTTTTTTTTTTGTCTTTTTGAGACAGGGTCTCCCTTTAGTCCTAGCTGCCTGGAGCTCACTGTGTAGACCAGGGTGGTCTTGAACTCACAGAGATCTGCCTGTCTGAGTGCTGGGATTAAAGGCATGTGCCACCATGCCTGGCTTTGAATTTTTTATTAAAACTAATTTAAAACAATAGTGAAAATTTATTTCTGATATCATCTTTAAGGGAACTTGACCTCTCTTGGTGTTCTGGGTTATTGACATTGGGATGTTTGGGGTTAAAATTTGCTTCTTGCTTCAACCTTTAGGTGGCTCTGGGGATTTTAGTCAGTCTTTGGTTGCAGAATACCAAATGATGTCTGTTGTGTTGGGCTGTGGTAGTTTTCAGATGTGAGGTCTCTGAAGCAGCTATGGTATCTCCTCCTACCAGTGTGTAACGTGAACTAGAACACTGTTGTCTATTCTTGTGAGTTTGCTTTTGAAGTAACTTTCACAGAGAATTCCTGTTGCCTAGAAATTGATGACAGACTTACACCATTTCCTTTTTTTTTCTTAGACGTTCCAACCTCAGAGCAGCCTGAACTGTTCCTAAAGAAACTTCAGCAGTGCTGTGTCATTTTTGACTTCATGGACACGCTATCTGATCTTAAAATGAAAGAATACAAGCGCTCCACTCTTAATGAACTGGTGGACTACATTACAATAAGCAGAGGCTGTCTGACAGAGCAGACTTACCCTGAAGTAGTTAGAATGGTGAGTTTCTTTTTTCCGCCGCTGACATTTTTAAGCATCTTCTGTAGTTACTCACAGGTGTATTGATTGCAGTGAGGTCGCCAAGGTCACTTCCACAAACAGAAGTCAAACCTTCTGAGAGCTAAATGCAAGTAGTCAGCATAATACTAGGATTTGAAGAGCACAGTTTCATGAGGATGAAATCCAGAACTTCCCATCTAACAACAGCATTGAAGGAATCAGTGACTTCCAAATCCAAGGCCAAGGTGGCCAGGGTATCATTGGATTTCTGGCTTTGGAAAGAGGAAAGACACAGGAGAATCAACAAAAGTTGTAGATCTGTTTGAAAATATTCAAGCCTGTTGGGTGTCTTAACTGGTTTTTTCTCCCTATTCATTGTGTATTAGAAATGGCTTCATATTTAATAAAATTATGATTTATAGAATCTAGTTAATGCCTCTCTTGGCTTTATGGCTAATCCTCTTTAATTTCCTTGGAATCAGGAATGCTGCTTTTCATGATGTTAGAACAATGTCTGACTCTTTGTGTGGTCATTAGGGGTAATGGGAAGAGACATTATTTGTATAAAAGCAATTATGTTCTTATTGTGTCCACAATTATATTAGCTGTTCAAAAACTGAGCCAAAATTTGACTTTTAGGTTTCCATTGTCTGGTTGCCATCCTTAGCATCCTAGAAGATCATGTATCTAGAAGCTGTTACTTTGGGGGGTGGTTGGAATCTCTTGATTCATGTAATGAGGCCACAGAGATTCAGAAGGGTCTGAGTCTCATTGGGAAGCCCATTGGAAGAACAGGCACAGTGCATGCAATCTAATCTGACTTTGCTACTTTGCTCATACCATTTATGTTTAACATATGCAGAACAGAGACACGTGTGGTGGAGTTA
This sequence comes from Rhizomys pruinosus, assembly GCA_009823505.1. NCBI lineage: Eukaryota > Metazoa > Chordata > Mammalia > Rodentia > Spalacidae > Rhizomys > Rhizomys pruinosus. The sequence continues at coordinate 870,178 of VZQC01008518.1, read as the reverse complement.
GATAGATGGCTAAAAATCCTAGTTCAACTCTGGGAAGGGATTTGAATGATCAAATCAATTATGTAGATTTGAGGAATCTATAAAGGCATTCTTTTGAAATACATATATATTGGATTTATTATTAATTTATAGGAATCATAGTGTCAGACTGTTTTGTAAATTAACTGTTACTGTTGTTGAGTACTGCTTCTCAACTAAGAGCAACTTGCTTCACAGGGAACATTTGTCATTGTCCAGAGACATTTTGCTAGTCACACTGGTATGGGAAGAGAGCGGTTCTAACATCTAGTGGGTAGAGCCAGGATGTGACTGAACATCTTACAGAGCACAAGAAGTCGCTACAAGAAAGATCTATCTGGTCTCAGGCACCACTTGTACTGTTGAAGATCCTGCTTCTGAGTTTGCATCCTTTCTAAATCTCTTAACTGCACACCTGGGATCTTCTCCAGCCTACCTGCCTTCTGTAGAGCCTGCTGCTTGGTTTTAGCTTACCTATATGCCTTTGCCAGAGGTATCCACTGTTTATAATTTCTTCTATGTCTTTTTGTGGATAACTTATAAGCATATACAAATGTATAACTTTTAAGCATATACAAATGTATAACTTTTTTGTACACACAGCAGTGGTATGTGCTGTATGCACTTTCTGTACCTTTTTCGTTAGCAGTGTATCAGTACATATAAGTAAAGCTGCCTTATTTTACAACTATCTAATACTTGATTGTATGAATGCACTGCATTTAAGCAATACCCAAAAAGTCCTTGTAAGCTCATTAGTTTACGCTTGTATAAGAGTATCTGTATGTTCATTGATTTTTGTATAAGAATATCTGTATGTTTATTGATTTTGGACTTTTATGTTCACAGAAAGATAGAGAGGAAGGTACAGATACCCCTGTTTTCACACACGCATGGCCTCTATTACCAATATCCTCTAGCTGAGTAGCATACTTGTTATCATTGATGAAGCTGGATTGGCACACCGTAATAACTCAGAATCTATAGTTTATAGTAGTCCTCATGCCTGGTGTTGTGCATCATTCTTCACTACTCCTTAAGATCTGCTAATATTTTGTTATTTGTTTCTTTAAAGATATTTTACTTTTTTTTTTTGGTCTTTTTTGAGACAGGGTCTCCCTGTAGCTCTGGTTGTCCTGGAACTCACTCTGTAGACCAGGCTGGCCTCGGACTCACAGAGATCCACATGCCTCTGCCTCCCAAGTGCTAGGATTAAAGGCGTGCGCCACCATGCCCGGCATTTATTTATTTCTGTATGTGTATCAATGTACTGTCTGCATGCAAGTTTGTGCACCTGTGTCGTGCAATGCCGTGGAGGTCAGAAGAGGGTGTCGGATTCCCCTGGAACTGGAGTTCTCCTGGAATTGGAGTTTCAGACGGTTCTCGGCCGCCATGTGGGTGCTGGGGATCGAACCCGGGTCCTCTGTAAGAGCGGTCGGCGCTCTTAACTGCTAGGCCATCTCTCCAGCCCCGATATTTTACTATTTTTATGCGTGCACGCATGTAAGTGTACCATGTGCGCGCCATGCCCACAGAAGCCAGAAAGGATGCTGGATCCCCTGGAACTGCAGTTACAGACAGTTGTTCACCAATTATGTGGGTGCTGGGATTCGAACCCCAGTCCCCTGCAAGAGCAGCCAGTGCTTTTAACTGCTGAGCAATCTCTCTGATCTCTTTTTCTTAAAAATTTTTATTTTATTTTATTTATTTTTGTATGTGTGTGAGTGTACTGTCTGCATGTCGGTCTGTGTACCCGTGTCGTGCAATGCCACAGAGGTCAGAAGAGGGTCTCGGATTCCCCTGCAACTGGAGTTCTCCTGGAATTGGAGTTACAGATGGTTCTTAGCCGCCATGTGGGTGCTGGGGATTGAACCCGGCTCCTCTGCAAGAGCAGTCGGTGCTCTTAACCACTAGGCTATCTCTCCAGCCCCTCTTAAAATTTTTTTAAAAAGTTTATTTTTATTTTATGTGTATGAGTGTTTTGCCTACATATATGTAAGTGCACCCATGTTGTAGAGTGCCCACAGAGGCCAGAAGAGGGCATTGGGTCCCCTGGAACTCGAGTTACAGATAGTTGTGAGCTGCCATATGAGTGCTGGGAACCAAAACCAGGTCCTCTGAAAGTGCAGTCTTTGCTCTTAATCCCTGAGAGCTAGAATTCTCCAGGCCCTACACTGATCTTTCCATTGCCTTCACAGTTTTGCTTTTCTAAGAGCATCATATTGGAATCATGCAGTACATACCTACTCTTCAGATTGCCTTCACTTAGGGTCTTTTGATTTCCTCCACATCTTTTGGTTTATTTGAGGCAGGGTTGCATATAGTAGCACAGGGTAGTCCAAAACTCACTATGTAGCCCAGATTGGTCCTGAACTCTCAGTTGTCCTGTGTCCCTAGTGCTGGGGTCCTATGATCCTTAACACTTGGCCAGCTTGTTCTTTTTCTTTTTTTGGGGGGGGCGTCTTTTTGAGACAGGATTTCCCTTTAGTTGTAGCTGGCCTGGAGCTTGCTATGTAGACCAGGCTGGCCTTGAACTCACAGAGATCTGCCTGCCTCTGCCTCCTGAATGTTGGGATCAAAGGCATGGACCACTACACCCGGCCCAGCTTGTTCTTTTTAATACCGAATATTTCTACTGTGTGACTATACTACAGCTTTTCCATCTACCTACAAAATATCTTGGTTGGTTGTGTCAAAATTTTAGCAGTTAAAAGTGAAGCTCCTGTGAAAGTCCCAGTGTGCATTTTTGTGGGGCATACATTTTCAACTCCTTTGAGTAGATAGCAAGGACTGCAATTCCTGGGTCTTATGATAACAAGTATTTTGTAAGTAACTGATTTCCACAGTGACTGAAGCAGCTGCCGTTCTCCCGGAAATGGGAGCTCCCGCTGTTGCACACACTCACTGGCACTTGGTTTTGAGGTTTTTGTTTTTTTTTAATATATATTTTTTGGATTTATTTATTTTTGTTTTATGTGTATGAGTGTTTTCCCTGCACGGATTGTGCCAAGGAGGTGAGAAGAGGGTGTCGGATCTCCTGGAACTGTGGCTAGGGACTGCTGTTAGCCAGCGCCTCCTTGCTTCACTTCCTCTGCTTCTTGGCAGTCTCCTTCCCCTTTAAGGAATTTGCTGCTATATATCCTTTCACACATTTATCTTATTTTTCTAGTTAAGCTCTAGGTACTCCTAGAGAGGAACTTCCTGATTTGCCTCTATATGCTATGAATGCCTCCTAGCTCAGGCCTTGCTGACATTTGCTGAATAAATTCCTTCTTAAAATGTAGATTTCGGGCTGGAGAGATGGCTTAGCGGGTAAGAGCGCCGACCGCTCTTGCAGAGGACCCGGGTCGATCCCCAGCACCCACATAGCGGCTGAAAACCGTCTGAAACTCCAATTCCAGGAGAACTCCAGTTCCGGGGAATCCGATGCCCTCTTCTGACCTCCGCGGCATTGCACGACACGGGTGCACAGACCTGCATGCAGACAGTACATTCATACACATACAGAAATAAATAAAATTAAAAAAAAATAAAATGTAGATTTCAGGCTCTCAAATTATGGTGAAGATACTTGGTATCTTTAGATTATTAAGTCATTAACCTACTATTTAGCATAATGCAAAAATTCTTTCATTTTTGTGAACCAGCTTGATTGTAAACGAACTTCATTTAGTTCAGTTGGGTTCAGGGACCAGCTGTGGTCATGCTTCCTTGCTTCATCACTGTGAGTTACTTTATCTTTGGGGCAGCTCAGTTTTCATGCATTGCTGAGAGGTCCACTTATGTAAAGGACTGTACTGTGTGCACAGTAATGTTCTTACCATCAGAATACCGCTCAGTACTGCTTGCTGCTCTGTAAGAACGCTTGGAACTAAGGCCCCCTCGGGGCCCCTCCTCTCTTCCCTTCGGTCCCCTCCAGGCTCCTTGTGTGCCAAAATTCCAGTGCTGCTTACTTCCCTGTGTCATATTAGTAGTAATATATGTAAATCTTTTAGAATAGTCCCTAGCATATGGCATATGTTTAGAAAAGAACATTATGTTTTGATGATTTCCTATTAGGCACTTGATTTTACAATTACTAGTGAGACCGTGGTCCCTGTTGCAGTTCACATGCTCTGTCATCTAGATGTTATTTATTTATTTTTTAATTTTATTTATTTATGTGTATGAATGTACTGTCTGCATGCAAGTCTGTGCACCCGTGTCGTGCAATGCGGCGGAGGTCAGAAGAGGGTCTTGGATTCCCCTGGAACTGCAGTTCTCCTGGAATTGGAGTTTCAGACGGTTCTCAGCCGCCATGTGGGTGCTGGGGATAGAACCCAGGTCCTCTGTAAGAGTGGTTGGTGCTCTTAACCGCCAGGCCATCTCTCCAGCCCATCTAGATGTTATTTTACAGTTACTAGTGAGACCGTGGTCCCTGTTGCAGTTCACCTGCTCTGTCATCTAGATGTTACTTTACAGTTACTAGTGAGACCGTGGTCCCTGTTGCAGTTCAACTGCTCTGTCATCTAGATGTTACTTTACAGTTACTAGTGAGACCGTGGTCCCTGTTGCAGTTCACATGCTCTGTCATCTAGATGTTATTTCCTTGCCTCAGGTTTTTCCCATTTTCTCAAATTTGGTTAACTCCAAGATAATCCTGCTTGTTTGAGTAGTCACCATTCCCCACCTGCTTCTCTATCTGGTTGTTGTTTTTATATATTTTTTATTGTTTTTATTTTATGTATATGACTGTAAAGCCTGCATGTACATGGCTACACCCATGTGGTGCAATGCCTGAGGAAGTCAGAAGAGGGCATCAGGTCTCCTGGAACTGAAGTTATAGGCAGTTGTTAGCCACCATGTGGGTGCTGGGAATTGAACCCAGGTTCTCTGCAAGAGCAGCCAGTGCTCTTAACCCTTGAGCCATCTCTCCAGCCCTCTATCTGGTTATTGTGAAACAAAGCTACTTCACTCGTGGACAAGGAAATGGTAGTATTTTAATGAACGAAGTGATAGTGGAATCAGGATGATGTGGCCCGATGTCAGCATTAATACCAGAGGCTGATCCAACTTGATGGGATCTGTACTTGGAAAGTTGGTTTTCATATGACGTGAGAGATGAAAGTAGTCTGAGTTGGTGAAGCCATTTTTAACATTTAAGTGAAGTCAGTACCACCTACAGACTGCTAGAATTAAAGAAAAAACACTTTTATATGTAGATACAATAGAACAAGATGGCCTGTGATTTATCTGCAGAACAGTGCGGGGATAGTGGAAAGAGCCCCAGGGAGGGAATGTGGAAGGCACTGTCCTCATTTGTCTTCTACTTTATAAGTGACAAGACTTTGGGTAACTGGTTTTTCTTCTAAGCCTCAGTTTCTCTTGTAAATGAAAGGAGTTGAGGATCTCTCTGATCCTTCCAGTTCTAAAACCACTGACTCTTTTCCTTAAGTCATTTTGAATGGAGCCTTTCTCAAGAAAGTTTACTGATCACTGGCCAAAGTAGTTGCTTGGGTAAGTGGTTTGTTTCTTGTGTTTTTGTGGTAGCTTCTCTAATGGAAAAAGAATCAGGACTTTCAGTTGTTTCAGGCTTTGCTGCATTGCATCCTGACCATTTCCAGGGCCAAGCTTTTGTTTCCAAGGCATTTTTTTTGTTAACCACAGTGTATTACTATTGCCTGTTTGGTTCTGCTGCCAGGCATTAATTTGAAATATTTTTTTAGACTTTCTAGGTCTTCAAATAATCTTTCTGTTGTTTTGAGACAGAGTCTCACTATATAGGCCTGGATGGTCTGGAATTCAGTATCCCAGATCATGCTGGCTTCAGTTTCACAGATACGTCTGCCTGCCTTTGCCTCTGACTCCTGTACTAGGATTGACGGGTGTGCACCACCACGCCCCGCCTTTCTCCCCCTTCCCCTTTCTTCACATGATCTTACACATAAATTTTTGTTTATGCAAATTTGAACTCTGTGTGTTTTATATTCTTTGTATTTACGTATCTTTTCTAACCCTATTTTCTTTCCAGTACCCTAATGTTCTGTTCCCTAAATGTGAAGCGTAGTCTTGTTGGTGAAGACATTGTTATTGTAAATTCTAGGTAATAGTTATTAAATGATTCAGTGTCATGTTTTTACTTTAAAATTATTTGTTATTGTTGTGCTGGGTATCAAACCCAGGGCATTTTTATATTCTAAGCAAACTTTCTGACACTGAGTCATGTCTCTAGCCATTGGTTGGTTGGTTGATTTTTGGACAGGGTCTTGTTATGTAGTATAGTATAGGTGGCCAGGAACTTGCTATGTAGTGTAGACTAGTCTCAATTTATGACCCTCTTGCCTTGGCTTCCTAAGTGCCAAGATTACATGTGCGTGCCACCTCATCCAGCTCATACTTTGGCATTTTGATGATTAAAAAGGATGGCCATACTCTGCCAACAAGCTGGTAGAGAGACTAATGTAAATGAATTAAAAGATAAAGTCATACTATATGGAACTATATATGAGGCAAGGAATACAGAGAAAGAAGCATTGTTTGGAGTTAGGTAGGGGGTGGTCAAGGCAGACTGGCCAGAATGAGTAAAGCCTCAGTAGGGCAGTGAAAGGCTCTCCAGGTGGCTGAGCTACCAAGAAATCCCTGAGCTACTTGATGCACAAGGACTGTAGTGCTGTGTTGTTGCAGCATTGAAAGTGTGTGTATGTGTATTTGTGTGGAGAACCGGAAGAGGTGAGTTTTGGCAGCTGAATATGTCAGTGTGGCCAGTTTCTGGAAGTACCTTACAGACAAGAGAGACCCATCTGGGAATGATATGGTCAGATTTATATATTTGTTATTTTTTTGAGACAGGGTCTCACTACGTAGCCCTGGCTGGTTTGGAACTCATTATATGGACCAGGCTGGCTTTGAACTCATAACTGTGCTTCCCAAGTGCTGGGATTAAAGGCATGTGCCACTATTCCTGATTTTTGTGTGTATATATATAACTTTTTTTGGTCTTTTCGAGACAGGGTCTCCCTGTAGCCCCAGCTGTCCTAGGACTCGCTCTGTAGACCAGGCTGGCCTTGAACTCACAAAGATCCTCCTGATTCTGCCTCCCGAGTGCTAGTATTAAAGGCTTGCGCCACCACGCCTGGCTAGATTTATATTTTAACAGCAGTAAGACAGATTGTGAGAGATTGATAAGGCAGAATCACTTGTTGGGAGTGTTGTTAGGGAATACATGGTGGCCCGAACCAAGAGGAGGCATGGAAATAGAGAAAAGGTCACATGTTAGAGTCACTTAGGTGGTAACATTGAAGCCGATTGTTATTTATGTGGATGTTTTGAGAAGAGGAAGGAGTTAAAATAGTTGTGGCAGTAAGGTAGTTTGTGGTGCTAGTGTGTAAGGTGTAGGGGTAGGGGAAGCACGGGTTTTGTTTGGAAGCTGAGGAATTGATTTTTTGATGTGTTGTTGAGGTTCCTGTGGTAGACCTAATGTAAAACGGTAGAGATGGATATTTATTGTCAGTGTAGAGGAGGGCAGGGAAGAGAGACAGAGATGGAACTAGAGATGCTGCTGAGAATCCTTGCTCTGGTACAGGTGGGGGCCAGCGAGTTAGAAGAGGGCAAAGTGAGGTAGCTGAGATGATGATGATGGTAGTGGTTGTTCTTGAAGCACTGGACCTAGCACATACTGGCTTTGGTAGAGTAAGAGCTTATCATTTCTCTGCATAAAGTATATAGCTTTGTCACATGGCCACTGCTGTTATTATTTTCATATTTTGTCTTTATGACTTGGCTGGTCTTGGCTTCATCATTCCCAATGTGTAGTTAAATCTCTATACTGTAGATATACGGATATATGCTTTTCCAGAGCAAATGGAGCTTTCATATAGAATACATTGATCAGGGTCTGGAGAGATGGCTCAGTGGATAAGAATACTGGCTGTTCTTGCAAAGGACCTGGGTTTGGTTCCCAGTTCCCAGATAGTGGCTAACAACCATCTCTAGCTCCAGTCCCATGAGATCAGATACCCTCTTCTGGCCTCTGCAGGCATTGCATGACACAGGCACACTTACATACATGCATGTAATACACTCATACTCATAAAATAAAAAAAATAAGCCGGGTGTGGTGGCACATGCCTTTAATCCTAGCACTTGGGGGGCAGAGGCAGGTGGATCTTTGTGAGTTCAAGGCCAGCCTGGTCTACAGAGTGAGTTCCAGGATAGCTGGGACTACAGGGAGACCCTGTCTTGAAAAGACAAAATAAATTAAGTAAGTAAGTAAATAAATAAATAAATATTTTAAAATACATTGAATAGTCCCCCCCCCCCACACACCTCTTTTCCTTGAGTTCTTTATATTGTTTCTGGACCACAGCTAGTTTTTCCCCATTCTCAAATTATATCCTGTCACTTGGCTATCCAAGAGAGTTTTATCTTTTATACATTTTTTGATTTACCTGGAGATAATAGCTCTAGTTAGCTTGTTAATAGACTATGGTTTTGTGGAGGATTAGGAATTTACAATGAATGGCTCCAGAGTCAGTCTATACACAATCTTAGGATGCCTTGTTAACCATGCTGTTCCTGTTGGCTGAAAGATAGGATTTCTTATCATTAACTATCTAAATGTAGTAACGACCAGGGGAATGTAAGAATTCATCATTCATGTTCTTGTATTCTGTTAAGAATATAGCTGGCTAGGCGTGGTTGCACACACCTTTAATCCCAGCACTTGGGAGGCAGAGGCAGTGGATCTCTGTGAGTTCACGGCCAGCTGTTCTATCTACATATCAAGTTCCAGCCAGCTGGGACTAAAGGGGAAACCCTGTCTCAAAAAAGACAAAAAAAAAAAAAAAAAAAGGAATATAGCTGGATAGCCTGCCTAGAAAATGCCTTGTAGGTGAATTTTCACATACAGAGGAGATAAGGCTTGTAGGTAGCAAGAGAGCCTTTTAAAAAAATCAATTAATTAATTAATTAATTTTTATCAAATCTAGACCCGTGTCGTCCCCATTCCCCCACCCCACCAGAGCTCATGCATTCTGCCAAACATGCTTTTCATCTCTTTCTCAGTCTTTCTCATACTGAAGGATGGAGGTGGACTGCCTATAAGACCAGGGAAACAAGTAATGGAAGAGAGTTGAGATATCTGAGAGAGGCATTTAATAACTGCAGTTACTGTGAAAGTTTGAGAATGGGTAAGACCTCAGAATCAAATTAAAAATTTAAGAATTCTTACTACATAGGAAAGTGGTAAACTTCTGGTGAGAAGACATTTTTTTACTTCTTATTTTTATTTCATGGATATACTCATACACATGTGTACTGCCTGCATGCATGTAAGTGTACCTGTGTTGTATAATGCCCATAGAGGTCAAAAGAGGGTGTTGAATTCCCCTGGAACTGGAGCTATGGATGGTTGTTAGCTACCATATAGGTGCTGGGAATTGAACTTGGGTCCTCTGTAAGAGCAGCCAGTGCCTTTAACTGCTGAGCCATTTTTCCAGCCTCACCAAAAGACATTTTTAGAATGAGTAGGATTCACTACCTAAGGTCAGAAGCAGATTATTAGCATTTGCCATTTGTCAGAGGGATCACAAACTGGCAAGTACTTTGATCTTTCCTTAAGAACCATCTTAAACAGTCACACTGTGTTCCTCTATTTAATTTTTACTAAACAGTATTTATTACCTTGGCATATACATAGATTTGTTTTATGGAGTAACTGAGCCCTCTGATATTGTCTGCAATTAAAATTTTTTATTTTTATGTGTATGAATATCTTGCCTGTATGTATGCAAGAGCACCTGTGTCATGTAATGCCTGTGGAGATCAGAAGAGGGTGTCAGATTCCCCTTGAAGTGGAGTTCTGGGAGGTTGGTTGGTAGCTTCCATGTGGGTGCTGGGAATTGAACCCAGGTCTTCTGCAAGAGTAGCCAGTGCTGTTAACCATTGAGCCATCTCTCTAGTACCCTACAGGTTTTCTTTTTCTTTTCCTTCTTTTTTTTTTTTTTTTTTTTTTTTTTTGGTGGGGAAAATCACTTGCTTCTAATGGTTCCAAAATGGTTTAAATTTGTTTTTGCCATATGTGTAGTAATCATCTACATGAGATACTGGCTACCTGAGAGCATCTCAATCTGAGCTTGGAAAAGAGGTGGGCCTTTCAGTTTATATCAGCAACTAAAGATGAAGTATACACATGCATACTACTGCACACACATGCCTACACACATGCTTACACACATGCACACATAGAGAATAAAATATAATTAAAAAAGATGAAGTATAAAGTTATTAAAATGACTGCATCAGCAAAACAATAAGCACTAGCTTTGTTGAGAGGTCTTTCTTTTTCTCTCCAATGTTGTGGATTGAACTCAGGACCTTTTGCCTGAAACTACACCTCCAGGCCCCTTGGCAAGGTAGTGAGTCATTTTCATAAATATATGTCTAATATGTCATATTTTCTGTTTTGCTTTAATATTTTTGTTAGCATATATTAATTCTACATAGTAATAGGTTTCATTATGACATTTTCATACATGCACATGACGTAATTCTATAATTCACTCCTCCATTACCCTCTTTTGTCCCAGTTTTACTTCTGCTAAACTAAACCTCTCCTCTTCTCAACCCACCCTTCTGGCTTTATGTCATTTTATTTTATTTTTGTTCTCTAGTGAGTTTCTTTAGAGTTTTCACAGGAAGATAAGGGAGGGTTTGTTTACTGGACTGTGAGCATCTCCTTCCATCAACCTTGAACTTTGTATAAGTCCTTAGGGAACCCCTACCAGTCTTGTGCAGGTCTTGTATAGGTATCACCACTGCTCTGAGTTAAAGAGTGCAAAAGCTGTGACATGCCCTGAAGTCAGCATTACATCCCACTCCCTACCCCACTTCTTCCTGGTCTTTCATTCTTTCTGCCTGTTTACCTTTGATGTTTCCTGAACCTTGGAAGAGATGATAGAGATGTCGCATTTTTATGGTTACATGTTTGGCAGTCATTTATCCTTAATGTTTGATCAGGTATGAGTCTCTCAGAATAAAAAATGTCTTTTGGTGACCAGTTATGAGTTACCCCCGATCACTGCAAAAAGTTGTTTTCCTGACCAAAGCTGTCAGCAGCACTAACAGAAGGGGATAAAAATATTTAGAAGGCAGTTTGACAGGCACTTCGTGTCAGTTGTACAAAACAGCAGCAGTAGCCTCCCCACAGGGGCCTGTCACCTCCCTAGTCCATGGAGTTTACAGTGTCAGATAGTGATTCCCTGCTGTGAAGAAGACAGCAAATAAAATCAGAAAGTGGTTAGTCGTCTCCATAACAGACTTGCCAGTATTGCAGCAGCAGGCTTCTCTTGTGGATTGGTTGATATTGCTGCACACAGGTTCAACAGCTGGGCAAGGCTGTTGATGGCAGTTCTCCCTCAGCAGCCTGCGTAGGCACTATGAAGACTGTCCACCAGGGAGACAGCTTCCAGCCCCATCTAGCTTGCTTTCTCTATGTCCTGTGACCAGCGTGTGTGGAATCCTTATTAATAGGCTCTTATCATCTACTTCTGGTGGGCAACCAATGGCAGTGGCAAATGACTGTTGTTTGGGGGCTTCAGGAGCCTCCCCCACCAATGGCTCATAGGTAGGTACCCCACCCCTGGCACTGGGGTTTTCATTTAATAACCTTCTGGGAGCAGCTTCGTCTTATGTCAGTTTTGATAGGTTGTTAACAGTATAATAACATTTAGAATTTCATAAACATGTGTGTGTGTGTGTGTGTGTGTGTGTGTGTGTATACTTGTGCATGTAGCAAGTGCCTGTGTACTTGTTTGCCATGATACACATGTGGCGGTCAGAGGACAACTTGTGAGAGTCAGTTTTCTCCTTCTACCATGGGGGTCCCAGGGATGAAATTCAGGCCATCAAGCCATCAGTATGAGGCCTAGTAGCATAGTAGCAAGTGCCTTTACCCACTGAACCATCTCATCTTATCGGCTTATAAATATTTTATGTATTATTTTGAGACAGTCTTACTATGTAGTCTCAGCTGGCCTGGAACTTGCTATGTAGAACAGGCTGGCCTTGATCTCACAGAGATTTACCTGCCATTGCCCCCTGGGATTTAGAAGCTCCTTGTGCTCAGATGTGTGCCTCACGTAGCTTGTCCACTCTCAAAGAACACTTATAAGGAAATTCCAAGGACCACTGTATGAATTTCAAGTGAGAATAATACTGCTTAAGTGGGTAGCTGTCGGTGTGTATAATTGCCTCTTTGTATATAGGTTCTGTCTGCATTCTTGGACCCAACCAACCGTGGATTGAAAAATAGTTCTCAAATTTCTTCTCCTGTATTGAACATGTATCCACTTTTTCTTTGTTGTTATCGTGTACTGTAATAATTATTTACAAAGCATTTACATGGTGCCAGATACTGCAAGTAATCAGATGATTTAAAGTATTCTGGAAGACGTGTGGATTTATACAGTTCTTCATTTTCTTTTTTTTAAAGGACAAATTTAAGTAATTTTATTTTACTCCATGAATTTATTTCTTCTCCCTTCTTAATAAATATTCATCATTGAAATATGTTTAGACATACAATTTGTCATAAGTGTATTTCTGTTTATCTCATTGATTATGGGTACAATGTACATGCTAAAGTTATTTTTTGACTGATAGTTCCAATGTATGAGTCATCTTAGTGTTGATAATCTGTAGAGAGGACTTCCCTCCCTCCACCTCCCTGACACCCCTGAGAAGCCTGCCTTTTTCTTCAGATGCTTGTATATATTTCTGGTTACAGTGAAGCTTTGCCTCTGTCTCTAAGATGACTGTCTATATTTTTTCTTAATTGTTGATTTTATTTATTTGTTTGTTTTTTGGTCTTTTTGAGACAGGGTCTCCCTTTAGTCCTAGCTGGCCTAGAATTCGCTATGTAGACCAGGCTGGCCTTGAACTCACGGAGATCCGCCTGTTGATTTTAAATCTACTCTCTGGGAAATTTTATTTAGAGGGAGGTCTGCCTGTATGTGCTTATGACTTATAATTGTACACATTTCTGTATGGATTGCCCTGAGTTCACCTAAATATTTCTTTCCGATATGGTGTGTATTCATGTCCTTCCTGCGTTAACAATTTACTGTCTCCTGGAAGAACTTTTTTCTTAAAGAGTTTGATGTAGATTTTTAAAGTGCTTAGTGGCCCTCCCTCCCTCCCTTCCTCTTTTTGAAACAGGGTCTACCTATATCCCCAGTTGGCCTGGAACTCACTATATAGACCAGGGTGGCCTGGAACTCACAGAGATCATTCACCTGCCTCTGCCTCCCAAGTGCTGGGATCAAAGGTGTGCTGGGCTTAAAGTGCTTAGTTTTAATTTAGTTTTAGTTAAAAAGAGGGCTTCTTTTTCTTAGGAAGCAGCTATTTGCTTAGTTTACAAGCTGTAATCCTTTTGGCCTAACCTAACTGCTTTAAAGGTGTTTGGAGTTTTCAGTATACTTAAAACTGCTAGCTGGGATTTGTCTAGCACTGATCTACCCACTAGTATCACTCCATTGCATGAGAGTTCTCTTCTGTCATCTCTGCAAGGGCTGTCAGCAGAGTTTTGCAGGGTAAGTTAGCATGCTTTAGTGTCTCCTTTTTTCCTGCCTTTTAATTTAACCTTGAAAGTGGGCATGGAGTTCACAGGTATAGCAATACTTCTGGGAAAGTCTTTCAAGAGGCTGGGTAATAAAGCAGGAGGGAAATACTGCCTATGACATGTATAAGATCATCTTAAACAGTTGTGGCTCTTGGCTTTCATACAGTGTAGTTGTTTCTCTACTGAGAGGCAGGAGAGAGGGGCAGGGAGAGAAGGAGATACTGAGATTGAGGTCCTCCAAGAAGAAAGTTGGCTGCACCTCAGCGCTGTGCATGAGTAGCAGGCAAAAAGCAGAGAAAACTGTCCTCGGTGTGCAAGTCTCTGAGATGATAATGCTGAGGCAAGAGTTTGACAAGAGAGAACGGGTTATTTCCAGGAGGCCGCTGGCCGCTGGCCACTGACCAGACCTGGCCTGCAAATGAGAACAAGCCGGAAAGTGCTGTCATTGATTTCTGAGGTGAAAGTTCCCCTGCAGTGCCAGAAGATAAGGGACTCCAAGAGTGAAAACAGTTTCAGTGTTGAATGGGGCTCTGGAGGGACTGAGAACAGCACACAGGATGGGTCCTGGCATTGAGAACAGAGCTGTGAGTGGAAGGAGTGACACGTGTAAGAAAGGATGCGTAGGAGTGATGATAGGACTGCTTATCATGTGATAGACTGGAGAGCAAGTTTTTCTTTTAATTAAACAGCTAAGCAAGCTGTGAAGATATTTCTCGGCCCTTGGAATTATGGGTAACAAAAGATTTTGTTAAAGGGTTGCTTTGAGATACTGTGAATTGCCCTTCCTGCAGAAGTTGAAGGCAGGGTAGGACACTGCCTCGACTACTAATACAGGTCTCTTCCTTTTAGGGCCTTTAGCTTTTTCCTCTTAGAAAATTTTGTTAAGATTATGTAATAGAGGGGCTGGAGAGATGGCCTAGAGGTTAAGAGCGCTGACTGCTCTTGCAGAGGACCCGGGTTCGATCCCCAGCACCCACATGGCTGCTGAGAACCGTCTTTAACTCCAGTTGCAGGGGAATCCGATGCCCTCTTCTGACCTCCGCGGCATTGCACGACACGGGTGCACAGACCTGCATGCAGACAGTATATTCATACCATACAAAAGAAATAAAATAAAATATAACATTAAAAAAAGATTATGTAATAGAGGGTGTTGGAAAATTTAGTTTTTTTATTTGTTGAGCTCTTAATAACAAATTAGGGAACATCAAAATAACCAGAATTCATTGGTGTTGAAATTACATGTAATCCAGCTGGGCCGGTGCTCAGTTCAAGCCTGAGAACTGTGTGGGTTTCCTTCAGAGGCATTGATGTCCACACTCCCTCCAGCCCCTGCCCACGAGGCTAGCACCAGCTGTACTCAGTCTGTTTCTGCACTGCAATTTTAGAGTGAGGAGGGAGGACTGTTAATCTGTGGGCAGGATCTGTGGTCAGATGTAGGTCAGGTGTGTATTAATTACTCACCAGCTAGTTCAGGGCTTTGTTTTACTAATGAAAGGTCACAGAGACCAAGAAGCAGGTGCAGGGACCTGGAGGAAGAGATGGTGATAGTTTTGACAGTATTTCCTGCTTATCTTTAGGGATTTCAAGTGGGAGCGCATACCCAGTAGACAGAAGTATGCATCAGGATTGTCATATGTTTTATATGGCCTTTTAAAATTCCAAATTTAAGAGGCTTGATCGCCCCCCTTATAGCCAGTTTTTGAATCACAGTATTCAAACTAGTTATTAAGTATTTATGGTCTTAAAAAACCTCATGTTGGTATTGCTTTATCAATTTATATGCTTTAACTCTCAGAAACTATCTAAATCCCTAAGCTTTAGTAAACTTCTGGGATTTAGGACCCCCAGACCCCAGTCAGGGTGCAGTACGCTCCACTATTTCATGTTGCTTGTGTATAGGGTGCCAGTATTTGTCTGTGAATGCCAGCAGTACAAGGGCCGATGCTGTTTCTACATAGCGAGCACTGACTATTGCAGTGTTTACACTTCTATTTTCTATATAGCAAGTACTGACTACTGCAGTGTTTACACCTCTATTTTTGTATTCTAAGATTTAATATCAACAGTCTTCACTTTTGGATTCACTGCTGCATTTTCAGTTTTTGAGAGAGTACAATATAGTCATCTCTGTAAAATGTGATTTCCCTGTGATAGTTGTGTGTGTGGGATAACAGACTGAAGATCGTTAACTCAGTATTTTACCATTTCAGCAGGTAAAAGATGCCTTGTACTTCAGCTAAGTTTAATCTTGCAATAGAACTCTGTTAGTAGAGGGTTTATGGTTGGAATTTGTGGGTAGTAAGGAAAGGATGGATGTAGATTACAGAGAACTTGGCAAGCGAGGAAGAGAAAGTTGGACTTACACCAGTAGACAGTGGGCAGAGAGTTGTAGATGCTTTTGAACAGGGGGTGAAGTGTAAATGGTGCTCTTACCTTTTTTTCTAGTCCCTATGAAGAATATCTTAGCTCCTCTAAGGAGAATGAGGCTGGCAGTTTAACCCAGAGTGGCGGGTGGGTAGTAGAGGACTGTTGTCCTAATCTTGTCAGAGGACGGCAGAGGAAAAGAAAATGGAGAATGAATAGACCTTTTTCCTGTATTTGTTTCCACATGTTTATCACAGAAAAGGTGAAAAAAATTACCCATAGCTTCATTATTTACATTTGCATATATATATATATATATATATATATAGATAGATAGATAGATAGATAGATAGATAGATATGCAAAGAGAGACACCAATTTTTCCTTAGTCTGTTTTTTCCTCTTTAAAATTAAACATACTTAGCCAGGCATGGTGGTGCACACCTTTAATCCCAGCACTTGGGAGGCAGAGGCAGGCGGATCTCTGTGAGTTCAAGGCCAGCCTGGTCTACAGAGTGAGTTCTAGGACAGCTGGGGCTACAGGGAGACCTTGTCTCAAAAACACACACACACACAAAAAAATTACACATACTTAACATCATAGAGAGTGAATGTTTGATGAATTTAATAATTGCATAGACTCATATAACTGTCGCTTCAATGAGATGTTTATTACTGCCATCACTCTGGAAAATTCCCTTGTGTCTTTTCCTTCTTAAACATTTTTTTTCCTGATCTTGCTATGTACATAAATATGGATTCTTTCAAAAATTTCTTCAGCAGTATAATATAAGCATGCTTTAATTATATTTAAATATCTTTAAAAAATAGTGGTAGGCTTGGTGGCACATATTTTTAATCCCAACACTCCAGAGGCAGAGGCAGGCAGATCTCTGAGTTCAAACTACTAGCCTGGTCTACATACCAACTACATAGTTCCAGGTTAGCCAGTGCTTTATAGCAAGACTCTGTCTCAAAAAACAAAGCAAAAAACAAAACAAAACACACAAAAAAAAACTGGGGCATGGTGGAACACACCCATAATTTCACCACTTGGGAAGCAGAGGCCAGAGGATCAGAATTTCAAGGTGAGCCTTGCTAGATATTGAGCTTGAGACCCACCTGGGCTTGTGGGAGACCTTGTCTCAAAACAACGCCCCCCCCCAAAAAAAAGAAAAAAAAAGTCCAAATAATTCCATACAACAAGAAAGTAAAAATATTGTAATGATTGCCATTATGTGAATATGCCATTGTTCTCTAAACTTATTTTGAGCATTTAAATAATTACTTTAAATAGACATTCTGAAGTAATAAATGACTTGTTGAGAAATAAGGAGAAGTCAACGGTACCTCCAAAGAGTCGGAAGAATAGCAACTCACTGAAAGGATGAGGAGGAGGGTGAGGAGTGAAAGGGGAGGAGTGAGGATGAGATTGGTTTTGAGCAGACCTATTTTGAGATGATAGCAAGATATCAGAGCTATTCTGGAAATTGAGGAACTGAGTATATCCCTGTGCCTCAAAAACACAGGCTGAGGTGGGACAGGTGACAGAAGGCTGAAAAGAACAGCTTACCAAGGACAGAGCCTTGCTGGTGCTCTTGAGTTTTTTCCCTTAAGATTTATGTACATTTTCGTTTAATGATATGTTGACTTGTATTCTCTCATTTGAATTCTGCATTCATTATTTCTAGATCTTGAATATGCTTCATTTTTCCATTTTCTGTTTTCTTCATTTTCTATTCCTGTTAAGACCCACCAGTCATGCAACTCTGAAGAAAGCTGTGTGGATCTCGTTCTGTTTGGCTGAGCTTAGAGCATCTGCCTTTTGGTTTTCTTGATGTTCCATTGGACTCTTTCCCACTGAAAAGGGATTGATGTATTTGCATAAGGAAATTAAATTATTGAATTAGCAGAAGTTATTGTAGAATGGAAGAAATAATTTAATAGGAAATTAGTTGTTGACTTTTTAGTAAATAGAGAAGATTGCACACAGTATATGTTTACTTCTTCTGCCCCTTAAAAATCTCACTAAATTTGTGAAAAGAAGTAAAACTCATAAGAACTTAGCAAAATGGAGAGAGATCTGAAAACCAGCATTTTAGAAGCTGGAAAGCAGATGAACTGCATTCATTGCATTGATTGATCAGAGAAAGCTGAGCCCAAAGCAGGAGTGAGGGAAATCTGGAACGAGTAGGGTCACACCACCTCAGTATTAAGAAGCTTCATAAATTCATCTCAAAGAAAGGATTCATGTGGGCAAAGCCAGGTGGTTTGGAGCCAAGTTAATGGAAGAAGCCAGAATTGGGGATTTACCTCATTTTGTCTAAAGCAGGTAGTCAGGTAGTCAGGTGACTGTTCTTCCCACATCCCAGCAAAAAGACAAGGTTCTCTTTCCAGAGAAGCTGAAATGGGAAGGAATCAGTACTTGGGGACAGTAAGCAAGGCTGAGAACAGTGATTATCTTTCTGAAAGTTGAGGGCAACTTTGAATGGGAAGATCCTTAAGCATCCTCCCAGCTCAGCCTCCATTGGTCTCAAGTTACATATATAGATGGTGGTTCTCTGGACCTAAAGACACCAAAGGGGAATTACCAGAGCTGTTGTGAGTAATGGTGAAAAGGATCCATCACTCTAGTCAGTGTTGCTCCACAGCCCACTATATCTCTTCCAAATCTCATTTAAAATAGGGAGTATGTGGTGCAGAGATCAGCACAGGTGTGAATATGATATTAATATATCATTATTTAGTTTTGCATAGTCTTGAACTTTCTGTAAATTATATCAAATAGTATGTATATCAATAGTTACATACAATAGTACGTATGTTTATATATATTTCTGCTTTTTAAAAAATTTTTTCATTTAGTTTTGTATGTGTATGAATGTACTGTCTGCATGTAGGTTTGTACACCCGTGTCATGCAATGCCATGGAGGTCAGAAGAGGGTCTCGGATTCCTCTGGAACTGGAGTTCTCCTGGAATTGGAGTTACAGATGGTTCTTAGCTGCCACGTGGGTGCTAGGGATCGAACCTGGGTCCTCTGCAAGAGCAGTTGGTGCTCTTAACCATTAGGCTATCTCTCCAGCCCCCTATTTCTGCTTTTATGTATGCATTTATCCGTGTATATATATGAATTTTGGGGGGGTCTGCTTTCTTTGAAAATATGGATGACATGCATTTAGATTGTTACGAATAGCTGTACTTGTTCATTTTCATGAATACATTTCATTATGTGCATATTATAATTTACCCTTTTCACTATTTGTACTCTTGTCCAAACTTCTGTTTATCTCTCCCCGCCCTGTGCTGGGGAATCCAGCTTTCCTCCATTGAAGGGGTACTTAGATCGTTTTCATTTCAGGCTGTTATGAAAACTGCTTCTATGAATTTTGATATACTGGTTGGCATTAATAATCACTGTACATGAAGAGAGTCCTGCCTAAATGTATTCTTTCCTTTAGTTTTTGTTTTCTACCCAATACCTCCTATTTCCCTGGCTCAGAGACTTCTCTGTCATCTAATGAACATGTGACGACAGGTCCAGGCCAGTGGAACAAAAACAGTTCTTGCTTTCAGTCATTTTTTCCTTTGGTCTTTTTATAATGAAGTGTTGACATGTTCTTCAAAACTGATATTTGTGTTTTCATTTGATCTGTGTTCAGAGTCTTAGGCCTTCTGTTCTTAGTCTCTCAGAAGAGATCCCTTGCCTGTGTGGTTGGGAGCTCCCTGGGCCTTCTGAAGCACAGACTATAAAAGTGGCCAGATTATTTGCAGAAATAACCAGTATATGCTTAATCCAGCTGTACCAATTCATCCTAAGAATTATCAGTTACTCATTGGCAGCAGGAGCAGTAACAATGAAAACATTTCTTTTGTTGTTGCTGTTCAGTATAAATATGCATAGCACACATACCCAGTATAGTCAGAAATAACCTTTCTTTTTTTTTTTTTCTCCTGTCCTTTTGAGACAGGGTCTCCCTGTAGCCCCAGCTGTCCTGGAACTCACTCTGTAGACCAGGCTGGCCTTGAACTCACAAAGATCCACCTGCCTCTGCTTCCCAAGTGTTAGGATTAAAGGCGTGCACCACCACACCTGGCTAGAAATAACCTTTCTTAAAAAATATTTTTTTGAGTATTTCATGTATGAATAGTGCATTTGCACCATTTTTACCCCTTCTCCCCTCTCCAACTCTTCCCACACCAGGGAAAGTTCCCTCTCAATTTCTTGACCTCTTCTTTGATTATTATTGTTGTTATTGACTGATTGGGACTGGATAACCTATTAGGGAGGTTGTCCCTGAAGAAAACTGATTCTCCTTTTCTTAGCAGTCATTGGTTGTCTGTAGCTCTTTTTCTAGAGGTAGAACCTTGTTAAATAGCCCCCATTCACATTGGTGTGGTCAACTGGCGTTATTATTCTGATCTTGTGCAGGCAACTCTATAGTGGAGATTTTCATGGGTTCAGCCTCCTGCTCACGTCTAGAAGACACTATCTAGCAGCTTGCATCCTGGTCTTCTCACTCTTAAAATCTTTCTGCCACCTTTTTTGAAACATCCTCCGAGTTTTAGGTGTAGAATTTGCACTCTTATTCTCTGCATTTTGAGCAGTTGTGGAACTTTGTAATATTATCCATCTATTGCAAAAAGAAGCTTCTTTGAGGAGCGATGAGAGCTCAAGATTTGGAACTAGGATCCATAAATAAGAGAGAACAAATTCTTTCAGAGACCGGGTCTCTCTCACACTGTAGCTCAGGCTATATCCAACCTCATCAGGAAAAATGCAGCATTGCAAAGGAAATAAAGAGAAAAATTACTTATTCCCTTGTGAATTAGGAAGATAGTATATTACTGAAATTTCTACCACTTGAATATTATCTTTTGAATATTGTCTATATATTTAAAATTTCCAATCAGGCCATGCTTGCTTATTTATTTATTTATTTATTTATTTATTTATTTATTTATTTATTTATTTATTGTCTTTTTGAGGCAGGGTCTCCCTGTAGCCCCATTTGGCCTGGAACTCACTATGTAGACCAGGCTGGCCTTGAATTCACAGAGATCTGCCTGCCTCTGCCTCCTGAGTGCTGGGATTAAAGGTGTGCACCACCATGCCCAGCTCTGTGTACATTTTTTAAAGGTTTAAAAATCATTATTTTCCTTCTTGAGTTGCCTGTTGAAGTTTTATTTATTTATTTAAATTTATTTATTTATTTTTTTATGTGTATGAGCATACTGTCTGCATGTAGGTTGGTGCACCTGTGTCGTGCCATTTCTCGGAGGTCAAGAGGGTGTTGGATTCCCCTGGAATTGGAGTTAAAGATGGTTCTTAGCTGCCATGTGGGTGCTGGGAATCAAACTGGGGTCCTCTGCAAGAACAGTCGGTGCTCTTAACGGCTGAGCCATCTCTCCAACCCCTGTCTGTTGAAGTTTTTAAAAAATCATTGTATGATGTTCCTTCTTGTCTCCTTTAGAAGGTGTAATAGAGTAGCTGCTATGTCCTAGATAGCCTGCTAATCCAGATTTAAAGCATGACAATGAATGTGTAAAAATAAGAATGTGATCACCTCTGTTGGAATCTCCTTTCAATTTACTTGGAGATTTATGGATATCATAAAAGAAATCGCACAGCTGTCAGAAATGCATTGCCTCCAGGCATGGTGGCACACACCTTTAATCCTAGCTCTTGGGAGGCAGAGGCAGGCGGATCTTTGTGAGTTCAAGGCCAGCCTGGTCTACAGAGTGAGTTCCAGGACAGCTGGGGCTACAGGGAGACCCTGTCTCAAAACCAAAAAGGAAAAAAAAAAAAAAAAAAAAGAAAGAAATGCACTGCCTGGTAAGTCACATACTCTGTCCTTTTCTTCAGTGAATGTTTTCTCAAAGGCATAGAACTTTGTGCACAAATGTGGTTTTATGCTAAAAATATGGCCAAAGCCTTGCTGTTGTGACTTGACCACACCCATATGATATGCAACAGTGTTTCCCATTGTCCTCTGTGTGCTGGTGGTGAGACTTGTACTGGTGATAAACAACAGCACTGTGGAGACCATTTTGGTTTAAGTAGTCCTGTGTAAGTAGAAGGGTTGGAGTAGTAACTTCTGGAATGCTTGCCTAAAAAATGAACAACAACTCTTAAATTTGGTGTTACCACCTAGTGCAAGCAACTTGAATTTGTGTGTTACCCCATAAGTAACTTTACACTGTATCATCGTATGCTGCTGTATTTATTATTTAAAAAATTAATATACTTTATTTATTTTTTATGTGTATAAACGCTGCATAGGTAGGTGGTGTACTACTTGTTGTGAAATCCTGGAGAAGTTCAGAAGAGGGGATTTGGAATGCGCGTTAGAAAAGCTGAGGAAGATTATACACAGTTCGTTAGCGGCACTATGTGGGAGTGCTGGGAACTGGAAGCTGGAATGCCTGCTGAAGAAGGAGCAGGGTGGCACTCCTAAAGCGCAGTAAACATCTGGTCCGCCACCCGTAGAAGAAGGGGCGGTTGAAGGGGCAAGATACGTTGTTAGGAATATTACATGTGATTCTAAGGAAGGTTCGAAGTAAAGGAAAAAAGGTAAGGATAGATAGACATAAGAGAAAAGTAAGTGGGGAGGTTACCAAGGAAGTGGATTAAAGTCGGAAAAGTTTATTAGAGTGTGGGGTTAATGAGAACAAGTGATAGATTGTGTGTGGGTTAAAAGGTAACATTGTGTTATATATAAAATAGGTGTTTTAGGAGTTGTTGCAAATGGTTGAATTGGCTTTTTAAAACAATTTAAAAATTTTGTAGTAGGGTGTAAATGAGGAATGTAGATAGGGAAGGAAAGGCAGAGGGCAAGGGTGGGAAGGTTTGGGTCAGTACCTGGGTGCTCGGCAAGTGGCCCAAACAGGGTGCAGGGGTGGAGAGGTCCAAGAAGGAGGGTGGGGTCCAGAATTACATTCACTTGTTTTGGAGAAACCTGGGGGTTAAGGAGTTCTGTAGGCACCATCGTGGAGTTGCTAACGGGGATCCACCAAATTCTTTTCGGGTTTGGCTTTTTGCCCCAGAAGCAAGCCTCGTACCCACATTAAATCCTTTGCCTTTAGTAGCAGGACCACTATGTAATGAACTCTCTACATGCAGAACCTAACACCGCTGAGAGGAGACCACAACACGTCCTCCAGCCCGCTCCGGTATAATAGATAGGCTTTTTTTTTAAGATGACATCCCATGCACTTGAGGAAAGGAGCCAGAGGGCAACGGCGGATCTAGTTGTGAGTTCCACAATAAGACAGCCTGGTCTACAGAGTGGGGTTCCAGGACAGCTGGAGGCTACAAGGAGACCTGTCTCGGGAGAAGAAAGACAAAAAAAAAAAAAAAAAAAAAAAAAAAAAAAAGAATGGCATCCATGGTAAATGGCTGATGAACTGCTTAGGCATTATTTGCCGCTATTTCCTTTCAAAGACTTTTTTTTTTTTTTTTTTTGTCTTTTTTTTTTTTTAGAACCCTCAGAACAGGAAAAAGCTTTTACCAGCTGTCTTGGAAATTTCTATGTAGATCAGGATGGCCCTTGAACTCACAGAAGTCTGCCTGCCCTCTGCTTCCTGAGTGCTGCGGTAATTAAGGGCTATGCGCCACCATGCCCAGCTCAAGATTTTTTTAACCATGATTCACTTCAAATGCATCATTATTGTTAGACAAAATGTTGAGACCCTTAATATTTAGGGCTTCAACACTGTATTACTGGATTCTCACTCAGATTGTGGATGTCTGATTATGTAAAGAAATCATTTTAGTGTCATTTCAATATGTGATAGATTGTTGAATGAATAAGTGAA
>VZQC01008518.1:733654-844991 GCA_009823505.1 Rhizomys pruinosus | reverse complement strand
AAAAAAAAAAAAAAAAAAAAAGAAAGAAATGCACTGCCTGGTAAGTCACATACTCTGTCCTTTTCTTCAGTGAATGTTTTCTCAAAGGCATAGAACTTTGTGCACAAATGTGGTTTTATGCTAAAAATATGGCCAAAGCCTTGCTGTTGTGACTTGACCACACCCATATGATATGCAACAGTGTTTCCCATTGTCCTCTGTGTGCTGGTGGTGAGACTTGTACTGGTGATAAACAACAGCACTGTGGAGACCATTTTGGTTTAAGTAGTCCTGTTAAGTAAAGGGGTTTGGAGTAGTAACTTCTGGAAATTCTTGCCTAAAAATGAACAACAACTCTTAAATTTGGTGTTACCACAAGCAACTTGAATTTGGTGTTACCATAAGTAACTTGACTGTATCATCTATCTGTCTGTTTATTAAATTTAAAAATTATATATTTATTTTTATTTTATGTGTATAATACCTGCATGTAGGTAGGTGTACCTTTGTTGTGAAATCCCTGAGAAGTTCAGAAGAGGGTGTTGGATCCCTTAGAAACTGGAGTTACACAGTTGTTAGCCACTATGTGGGTGCTGGGAACTGAACCTGGATCCTCTGAAAGAGCAGCCAGTGCTCCTAACCACTGAACCATCTTTCCAGCCCCCTAAAGTTAGCAAATCTTATTAGAATTTAATTTCTAGAGTTCAAAAAATTAGTATGCTTAAAAGTAGTGTTACATGTTAAATCTGATTTTGTGGTTTAAATTTTGTGGTATAAATATTTATATTTATGTTTTTGTTTCAGATGTAATTGCTTTTTAAAAAATTTTATTTTTTATGTGTATGAATGTACTGCATGCGTGTAGGTTTGTGTACCTGTGTCATGCAATGCAGTGGAGGTCAGAAGAGGGTGTCAGATTCCTGGAACTGGAGTTAAAGACAGTTCTTAGCCACCATGTGGGTGCTGGGAATCCAACCTGGGTTGTTTGCAAGAGCAGTCGGTACTCCTAACCGCTGAGCCACCTCTCCAGCCCCCGGATGTAATTGCTTTTTAAGATGACATCCATGCACTTGGGAGGCAGAGGCAGGCGGATCTTTGTGAGTTCAAGGCCAGCCTGGTCTACAGAGTGAGTTCCAGGACAGCTGGGGCTACAAGGAGACCCTGTCTCGAAAAGACAAAAAAAAAAAGGCTATGCGTGGGCTAACGAAAAGGAGAAAGTCACGTGTATCATCGAGCAAATAGAAGCAGGTCGAGGAGAAAAAAAAGGACAATTCAAAAAAACAAAACGAGTGGCATCCAATGGTAAAGTGCGATCGGAGGTAATTTTAGGAGAATATTCTCGCCTAGTTTTTCCTTTCCAACGAAGCTTTTATTTTTATTTTTTTTTTATGTACTTTTATTAGATGTCTCCCTGTAGCTACTCGGCTGTCTGGAACTTAGACTATGTAGACACGGATGAGGCCTTGAACTCACCAGAGATCTGCCTGCCTCTGCTTCACGAGTGCTGGGATTAAGGCTGCACCACTACACCAAGCCTCAAGATTTTTTTAACCTATACTCACTTCAATGCATCATGTAATTGTTAACAAATGTTGAAGACTAATATTTAGCCTTCAACACATTGTATTACTGTGGCATTTCTCAACTCAAGGATATGTGGATATCTGATTATGTGAAAGAAGATCATTTTAGTGTCATTTCACGTAATAAGTGTTAGATATGACTTGTAGGAATGTGAATGAATAGTACGAGAGAATGATAAGAATGAAAGCTCAAGGAAATTGAAATTGTGACTTGTATGAGGTCTTACTGTGAACCATGATGGAAAGAAATCATAGTCTTAATTGTTTGAATATTCTCTTGTTAGCACCATGCACATGGTTCTTTTGTTGAAGACATTATTATCTTATTAATTTTTTTTTTTCGTCTTCTGTGAGACAGGGTCTCCCTTATAGCGCCCCAGCTGGTGGCTGGAACCTACTATGTAGACCAGGCTAGCCTTGAACTCCCAGATATCCACCTGCTCTGCCTCTTAAGTGCTGAGAGATAAAGGCGTGTGCTCACCAACCAGTTGAAAACTGCATTTTTTTTAGATGTAATCTGAAGAAAGTTATTTTCGAGCTCTCCTGTAGATATTTTTGCTTTATAGTTGATAATCTTGAATGTTGTGTAGTTGTTCGAAATCACAGCCTTACAGATGAAAGGGGGAAGAATGTTCTTGAAGTCAGCTTTTGTTCAACAAAGATGGTACTTGGTCATCTAGAAAATACATTGTACAGGGCTGGAGAGATGCCTAGTGGTTAAGAGTGCCAACCGCTCTTGCAGGAGGACCTGGGTTTGATCCCCAGCACCCCACATGGTGGCTGAGAGTGTCTTAATCTCAGTTCCAGGGGAATCCAACACCCTTTCTGACCTCTGCTGCATTGCACGACACAGGTGCACAAACCGCAATGCAGACAGTTAATTCATAACAAAAATAAAAAAGAAAAAAAAAAAGGAAATACACTGTACAGATGATTTGGTAGATGAGGTCTTCTGATCACAGTACCCACCTGATTTGTATTTATTTATTTATTTATTTATTTATTATTTATTTTATTTATTTATTTATTTATTTTCCTGCCTGATTTTTTTTTTTTTTTAAGACCAAGGATCTCACCTGTGGGAAACTCACTATGTAGACCGGAGAGGCCTCTGCTTCCCACGAGTGGTAGGATTAAAAGGTGTGTAACACCATGCCTGGCCTTGTATTCTTTATTTCTTTATTTATTTTTTTTACTGTCTGCATGTAGGTTTGGGCACCCATGTATGCAATGCTGCGGAGTCAGAAGAGGGGGTCCGGATTCCCCTGGAACTGAGTTCTCTTGGAATTTGGCAGTTACAGACGATTCTCAGCCCGCCATGTGGGTGCTGGGGATCGAACCCAGGTCCTCTGCAAGAGCAGTCGGCACTCTTAACCACTAGGCCATCTCGTCAGCCCCATATTCATTATTTTTAAAGATCGACTATTAGTGTGTATTGTCCTTTTCTTCTGATTTGTTCAGTATTTATCTTGGCAAATATTAGGCAGTAGTTACTTCATATTAGCCACTGCTCCTTTATAATGTACAAGTCATTTCAAGTTATTTTCCTTGACAACAATATTCACAGTGTCAGCCACAGTCATGTAAAATAGAAAAAATTCTATATAGATAGAGATTGGTGACAGTGAGTTACTTTTTCTGTGAATTTGAATAACTTTAAACATAACAGTTGTGTTTTGCTGTTATAGGTCATAAAGTAATAAAACCTGATTAAAAATAGGCTGAAACATTTCCTATTTTGCTAATCAGGCCATAAACTGGGGAATTCTATAGTCTCCTCTTTCACATTTGGCCAACACTTTGAAATTTATTTTTGTGCATCACAGTTAACAGTAGTCAGCAGTAACCTAAATAACTGAAGAACTAACAGAGAGCCAAGCTATGAAAGCAAATGATCATTAGGTCTTAGGTCTTACCTGCAGGCAGGAGTTCTCCTCTTCAGCAGAAGTTCTTAAATAGAAATTTCAGACAAGATTTTTTTTTTTTTTTTAAAAGACTGCCAAATATTCATTGGGATTGACTTAAAACTTTGTTGTTCTTTATGTGGGAGCAGTCTTAACCCAAGCGTTCCATTTCTGTTTGTAACTCCAGCTATTTCCATTTACTGGATGCCAACATTCAGACTGCTAAGGAGTCTCTGAGGGGCTCAGAATGTGAATGGAGGAAACAGGAAGGGATTCACGGGAGAGCAGCATTAGAGAGGGAGATACTGCAGGCATGGAGATGTTTGATGCCAGGCATCCAAGCCAGGAGTCAGGACAAAAGGATAAAGCTCCTTGTTAAGGCTGAGCAAGGTCTTCAGGCAGGTAAACAGGGCCTGGCCTCTGAGTGGTCCTGGTAGTCCTGGTAGGCCAAAAACCTCAGAAGGATGTAGATGGTGACAGCTGAGATGGAAATGAAGCAGCAGTGAAAGCGAGACAGTGATCCCGGGGAGGGAAAGGAATGAAGAAGCCAGATCTGTCCATGGTCTCCAGTGGTAGACTTGGGAGTGGTGTGAGAGAGGGTATGGGAGAAGGAATCCCGGGATCGCTGGTGCACTCTGGACACTGCTACCTCCACACTCTATGCTCTGGCTGCATTCACTTATTTCTTAAGGAGAAGGGACTGGATAAGAGCGCTCTAACACAGTCTTGATTCCTCATGCTCTGCAGTTCAGTCCTTAGCCCTAAGTTTCCCTTTGAGGAGGGAGGGAACACTGTTTCTTCGCATTCTGCAGCCTTGCTTGCCTATCCTGCAGGCACACTTTGGAGGTCAGACCAGTCCTTCAAGCCTTTGTTTGATTCCAGCACTCAGTGTTCTGTATATCTTTGGAACGAAAATGAATTAGACTTCCTCAAAGACATGTCTGAGAGAAAAAGTCCAATATGCTTTGAAACTTTCTGTTGTTCATTTTGATAATCCATCCATTCCTGAATTAATAAACTAGGCTTACTAGAGCTTCAAGAGCTTTGTATATTTTAATTAGAGGCAGTTTTTGACATTGGAAATAGCCAAATGCATTTTAATCTAGCCACATGAACTCATCACAGAAGTGCGTTGTGGTTGAGCATGATGGGGATGCTTGTTTGTGGTCATAATATATTTATGTAAACGTGCAGCTGCCATTGACTGCTCTGTAAGTCAGAAGTGATTGCCTGTGATAGAAAGTGAATTGATGGGGGCTGGAGAGATGGCCTAGGGTTAAGAGCGCTGACCGCTCTTACAGAGGACATGGGTTTGATACCAATCAGCACCGCACTGGCGGCCAAGAACCATCTGAAAACTCCATATTCCAGGAACTCCAGTTCCAGGGAATCCGATACCCTCTTCTGACATCCGCGGCATTGCACGACATGGGTGCACTAAACTCCTCATGCAGACAGTACATCATACACATACAGAAATAAAACATAAATACAAAAAAGAGAAAAAAAAAAAAAGAAAGTGAATTGATGGAAGCAAACTTACTGCCTACAGCGGGGGCCAGGGTTAACCTATTTTCAGGATATTAGATGCCCTTCCCCATATTGGGCTCACATATAAACTATTGCAGATAAATTAAGGGATTTAGAGATTACCTCCCCTTCCCCAGTCTGTGAGTAATTTGGCTTCATGTTTATAATTGTGGAAGTCAAATATCTGCTTAAAGTGCCTACCCCATTCAGTCCCTTCAGCCATTCACTTATTGGAGCACGAGCTCTTAAGAAGGCAATCGCAGAAGGCCTATGTTATTATCTCCTGACAAGTTTTTGTTATCAAAGTTATAGTTTTTATAATTTCTAATGCATTACAACTTTGCTATTGCCTTTCTACTATATTTTTGATTAGGATTAAAAATATTTTCCCTAGAACCTAATCTTTAGCAGCTGGCATAGTATTGAGTGTCCAGCGTGACGGTGGTTACTCAGATCTCCAGTGAGCTTGCGGATGGGAAGCTGTATTTCAGTTTTATCGTTTTGCGAGACTGTATATACAAGAAATAGAACTTTATAGTGGGCCGTGTATTCATCCTCATCGCTTAGTTTCATTGAGATCGCATGTCTTGGACGTAATGATTCAACTGTGGTCCTACTGACTTCTTGTTAAGACTCCTCTATGTGCGCAGACGAAGCTGGGGCCCAAGCCATTGGCCATTTGTTCAGTGACACTCAAGTAAAGCCTACATTGCCTAGTAATCTTGTCCACACTAGTTTGTTGAAGACACTTAAGTGTCAGATACAGATCTGCCTCCAAATTGTATTCGACCACAAACAGACTGTGCTGTCGTATCTGTACGCATGTGAGAAAAATTTAGAAAGTAAGACTGAATAGGTGTTAAAAGAAATAAATGACTCTGTGTAGCCAAATGAGTTGCATTAACTAGAAACCACACTCCTTATGTGTTTGATTATTGTATAGATCGACTGGGTGTTTTCCTGTGAGTGTTAGCAGAAAATGCAAACTATGGACTAAGATCAGAGGCTTCCAACAGTTTAAGGCATGAAGTGTTTGTCTATAAAACCTGGACTGATTGAAACAAATCCTGGAGAAGCTTAACATTGAAATCTATACATATTAAATAAAACCACAATAATAAATAGCTTTATCAAGTATATCCGATAAGCACTGTAGGTGACAAACTTACGTGTTACATATTGCATTATGACCAGGGGAGAAACATAATGAGAAACATGTGGTTCCGTAGTATGCAAGAGCTGGAGCCGAGACTGTAAGAAAGGAGTGTTATCACAGACCTATGCCAATTACCGTCACGTACCACGGCTTACTTATACAAGTATTGAGAGAGCCAGGCTTGGTGGCACACACACCTTTAACCGCTAGCACTTGGGAGGCAGGCAGGCGGTATCTTTGAGTTCAAGGCCAGCCTGGTCCACAGAGTGAGCTCCAGGCATTCTGGACTAAAAGGGAGACCCCTGTCTAGTTGAGAGAGGAGAAAGAATAACTTGGTAAGGTTAAACATATGGTATAAATGACATAGTTCACAGGAAAATGTGACCTTTTTAAAATACATGTGTCCTTGTGAATTGGAGTATAACTGGCTGACTGAAGAGAAGTTGTAGGTGAGCTGGTATCTGACTGAAACTAGTTTCTTCTTAAACCTAATATTTAAAAAAATTGAAGAGGAAGAAAAATAATCACACTGTCTTCCACCATTGGCCTTGGCAAATAATATATTCTAACTTTATTTCTGTCATTCAAACGAAAGGGAAAACATTGTCAGCCTACTCTTCTAAGATACCTGGGGATCTTGCATCCTAGGTTCTGTTAATACCTCTGCTGGTTACTAACTGTGACCTTGGAGCTGAGCCCCTGGAGTTCTCTTCTCCAGGGTCAATCGGAGTAATGATACCACACGCTTCTTAGGGCTGCCACATCTCCTCTTTGCACATCTTTGTCAACTTCACTTGCTGTTATCTCTTCTTTTTCAAGAACTTTCTTCTTTTAGCTTAGGAGACCCCTGTAGTTCTGTCTTACTCACCCTTGTTCCTTTATTCTGTTCTTCTTGGTTCTTAAAAGTCATTTCCTAAATGTTGCAGGTGCCAGCACTCTTGTCAAANCTGATGAACTATTTAGGATATTTGCCTATTTCAAGACTTTTTTTTTTTTTTTTGTCTTTTCTAGATGGTCTCCCTGCAGCTCCGGCTGTCCTGGAACTTGATATGTAGACCGGGATGGCCTTGAACTCACAGAGATCTGCCTGCCTCTGCTTCCTGAGTGCTGGGATTAAAGGCATGCACCACCATGCCCAGCTCAAGATTTTTTTAACCATATTCACTTCAATGCATCATTATTGTTAACAAATGTTGAGACTAATATTTAGCTTCAACACTGTATTACTGGATTCTCACTCAGATTGTGGATATCTGATTATGTAAAGAAATCATTTTAGTGTCATTTCAATATGTGATAGATTGTTGAATGAATAAGTGAAGGAATAAGATAGATGAAAAGCCTCAAGGAAATTGAAATTGTGACTTGTATGAGGTCTTACTGTGAACCATGATGGAGAAATCATAGTCTTAATTGTTTGAATATTCTCTTGTTAGCACCATGCACATGGTTCTTTTGTTTGAAGACATTATTATTATTATTAATTTTTTTTTTTTTCGTCTTCTTGAGACAGGGTCTCCCTATAGCCCCAGCTGGCCTGGAACCTACTATGTAGACCAGGCTAGCCTTGAACTCCCAGATATCCACCTGTCTCTGCCTCTTAAGTGCTGAGATTAAAGGCGTGTGCTACCACACCCAGTTGAAAACTTATTTTTTTTAGATGTAATCTGAAGAAAGTTTATTTTCGAGCTCTCCTGTAGATATTTTTGCTTTATAGTTGATAATCTTGAATGTTGTGTAGTTGTTCGAAATCACAGCCTTACAGATGAAAGGGGGAAGAATGTTCTTGAAGTCAGCTTTTGTTCAACAAAGATGGTACTTGGTCATCTAGAAAATACATTGTACAGGGGCTGGAGAGATGGCCTAGTGGTTAAGAGTGCCAACCGCTCTTGCAGAGGACCTGGGTTTGATCCCCAGCACCCACATGGTGGCTGAGAGCTGTCTTTAACTCCAGTTCCAGGGGAATCCAACACCCTCTTCTGACCTCTGCTGCATTGCACGACACAGGTGCACAAACCTGCATGCAGACAGTACATTCATACACATAAAAAAAGAAAAAAAAAAGGAAATACACTGTACAGATGATTTTGGTAGATGAGGTCTTCTGATCACAGTACCCACCTGATTTGTATTTATTTATTTATTTATTTATTTATTTATTTATTTATTTATTTATTTATTTATTTATTTTCCTGCCTGATTTTTTTTTTTTTTTAAGACAAGGTCTCCCTGTGGGAACTCACTATGTAGACCGGAGAGGCCTCTGCTTCCCGAGTGGTAGGATTAAAGGTGTGTACCACCATGCCTGGCCTTGTATTCTTTATTTCTTTATTTCTTTATTTTTTTACTGTCTGCATGTAGGTTTGGGCACCCATGTCATGCAATGCTGCGGAGGTCAGAAGAGGGGGTCGGATTCCCCTGGAACTGGAGTTCTCTTGGAATTGGAGTTACAGACGATTCTCAGCCGCCATGTAGGTGCTGGGGATCGAACCCAGGTCCTCTGCAAGAGCAGTCGGCACTCTTAACCACTAGGCCATCTCTCCAGCCCCATATTCATTATTTTTAAAGATCGACTATTAGTGTGTATTGTCCTTTTCTTCTGATTTGTTCAGTATTTATCTTGGCAAATATTAGGCAGTAGTTACTTCATATTAGCCACTGCTCCTTTATAATGTACAAGTCATTTCAAGTTATTTTCCTTGACAAGAATATTACAGTGTCAGCCACAGTCATGTAAAATAGAAAAATTCTATATAGATAAAGAGATTGGTGACAGTGAGTTACTTTTTCTGTAGAATTTGAATAACTTTAAACATAACAGTTGTGTTTTGCTGTTATAGGTCATAAAGTAATAAAACCTGATTAAAAATAGGCTGAAACATTTCCTATTTTGCTAATCAGGCCATAAACTGGGGAATTCTATAGTCTCCTCTTTCACATTTGGCCAACACTTTGAAATTTATTTTTGTGCATCACAGTTAACAGTAGTCAGCAGTAACCTAAATAACTGAAGAACTAACAGAGAGCCAAGCTATGAAAGCAAATGATCATTAGGTCTTAGGTCTTACCTGCAGGCAGGAGTTCTCCTCTTCAGCAGAAGTTCTTAAATAGAAATTTCAGACAAGATTTTTTTTTTTTAAAAGACTGTCCCAAATATTGCATGGGATTGACTTAAAACTTTGTTGTTCTTTATGTGGGATGCAGTCTTAACCAAGCGTTCCATTTCTGTTTGTTAACTCCAGCTATTTCCATTTACTGGATGCCAACATTCAGACTGCTAAGGAGTCTCTGAGGGGCTCAGAATGTGAATGGAGGAAACAGGAAGGGATTCACGGGAGAGCAGCATTAGAGAGGGAGATACTACAGGCATGGAGATGTTTGATGCCAGGCATCCAAGCCAGGAGTCAGGACAAAAGGATAAAGCTCCTTGTTAAGGCTGAGCAAGGTCTTCAGGCAGGTAAACAGGGCCTGGCCTCTGAGTGGTCCTGGTAGTCCTGGTAGGCCAAAAACCTCAGAAGGATGTAGATGGTGACAGCTGAGATGGAAATGAAGCAGCAGTGAAAGCGAGACAGTGATCCCGGGGAGGGAAAGGAACGAAGAAGCCAGATCTGTCCATGGTCTCCAGTGGTAGACTTGGGAGTGGTGTGAGAGAGGGTATGGGAGAAGGAATCCCGGGATCGCTGGTGCACTCTGGACACTGCTACCTCCAAACTCTATGCTCTGTGCATTCACTTATTTATAAGGAGAAGGGACTGGATAAGAGCCTCTAACACAGTCTTGATTCCTCATGCTCTGCAGTTCAGTCCTTAGCCCTAAGTTTCCCTTTGAGGAGGGAGGGAACACTGTTTCTTCGCATTCTGCAGCCTTGCTTGCCTATCCTGCAGGCACACTTTGGAGGTCAGACCAGTCCTTCAAGCCTTTGTTTGATTCCAGCACTCAGTGTTCTGTATATCTTTGGAACGAAAATGAATTAGACTTCCTCAAAGACATGTCTGAGAGAAAAAGTCCAATATGCTTTGAAACTTTCTGTTGTTCATTTTGATAATCCATCCATTCCTGAATTAATAAACTAGGCTTACTAGAGCTTCAAGAGCTTTGTATATTTTAATTAGAGGCAGCTTTTGACATTGGAAATAGCCAAATGCATTTTAATCTAGCCACATGAACTCATCACAGAAGTGCGTTGTGGTTGAGCATGATGGGGATGCTTGTTTGTGGTCATAATATATTTATGTAAACGTGCAGCTGCCATTGACTGCTCTGTAAGTCAGAAGTGATTGCCTGTGATAGAAAGTGAATTGATGGGGCTGGAGAGATGGCCTAGTGGTTAAGAGCGCTGACCGCTCTTACAGAGGACATGGGTTTGATACCCAGCACCCACATGGCGGCCAAGAACCATCTGAAACTCCAATTCCAGGAGAACTCCAGTTCCAGGGGAATCCGATACCCTCTTCTGACCTCCGCGGCATTGCACGACATGGGTGCACAAACTTGCATGCAGACAGTACATTCATACACATACAGAAATAAAATTAATACAAAAAAAAGAAGAAAAAAAAAAGAAAGTGAATTGATGGAAGCAAACTTACTGCCTACAGCGGGGGCCAGGGTTAACCTATTTTCAGGATATTAGATGCCCTTCCCCATATTGGGCTCACATATAAACTATTGCAGATAAATTAAGGGATTTAGAGATTACCTCCCCTTCCCCAGTCTGTGAGTAATTTAGCTTCATGTTTATAATTGTGGAAGTCAAATATCTGCTTAAAGTGCCTACCCATTCAGTCCTTCAGCCATTCACTTATGAGCAGAGCTCTAAGAAGGCATCGCAGAAGGCCTTGTTAATTCTCTTGACAAGTTTTGTTATCAAGTTATAGTCTTTATAATTCTAATCATACAACTTTCTATTGCCTTTCTACCTATATTTTTATTAGGATTAAAAAATATTTTCCCTGAAGCCATAATCTTTACAGCTGCATAGTATTCCACTGGGTGGATATATGTCTCCAGTGCTGGATGGGAAGCTTATTTCCAGTTTTATACTTTTGGAGACTGTTACAAGTAAAAGCTTTATGTGGCCTTTTCATCCTCATCTTAGTTTCTTAGAGTGCATGTCTTGGAGTAATGATTCACTTGTCCCTGACTTCTTGTTAAACTCCTCTTGTGCGCCAAGCTGGGCCCAAGCCTTGGCCATTTGTTGCATGACACTCAGTAAACATTGCCATTCTTTCCCTGTTTGTTGAAGAGCTTATTCAGATCAGTCTGCTCCAAATTGTTTGGCCCAACAGACATGTGCTTCTCCTGTACGCATGTGGAGAAAATTTAGAAGTAAACTGATAGAGTGTTAAAGAAATAAATGACTCTGTGTAGCCAAATGACGTGCTTCTAAAACCACCTGCCTTTGTGTTGTTTGTATAACCTGGTGTTCCTGTGATGTGGTAGCAGAAAATGAAACTTGGACTAAATCAGAGGCTTCCAACAGTTTATAGGCATGAATGTTATTCTAAATAACCTGGACTGATTGAAACAAATCTGGAAAGCTTAACATTGAAACTTCATTAAAGTAAAACCACAATATATAGCTTTATCAATATATCCGAGCCTTAGGAATAAAACTATGTTACATATTGATTATGACTGGGGAGAAACAAATGAGAAAACATGGTTCCTGTATCAAGTAGTGGGCCCTGTAAGAAAGGATGTTTCACAGACTAGCCATTTACCCCTGCTCATGGCTTACTTAAAAGTATTGAGAGAGCCAGGCGTGGTGGCACACACCTTTAACCCTAGCACTTGGGAGGCAGAGGCAGGCGGATCTCTGAGTTCAAGGCCAGCCTGGTCCACATAGTGAGCTCCAGGCCATCTGGGACTAAAAGGGAGACCCTGTCTATTGAGAGAGGAGAAAGAAAACTGGTAAAAGTAAAATGGTATAAATGACATAGTTCACAGGAAAATGTGACCTTTTTAAAATACATGTGTCCTTGTGAATTGGAGTATAACTGGCTGACTGAAGAGAAGTTGTAGGTGAGCTGGTATCTGACTGAAACTAGTTTCTTCTTAAACCTAATATTTAAAAAAATTGAAGAGAAGAAAAATATCAAACTGTCTTCCACCATTGGCCTTGGCAAAAATATATTCTAACTTTTTCTGTCATTCAAACGAAAGGGCAAAACATTGTCAGCCTACTCTTCTAGAACACTGGGGATCTTGCCATCCTAGGTTCTGTTATACCTCTGCTGGTTACTAACTGTGACCTTGGAGCTGAGCCCCTGGAGTTCTCTTCTCCAGGGTCAATCGGAGTAATGATACCACACGCTTCTTAGGGCTGCCACATCTCCTCTTTGCACATCTTTGTCAACTTCACTTGCTGTTATCTCTTCTTTTTCAAGACACTTTCTTCTTTTAGCTTAGAGACCCCTGTAGTTCTGTCTTCTACCCTTGTTCCTTTTTATTTGTTCTTCTTGGTTCTTAAAGTTCATTTCTAAATGTTGAGGTGCCCAGCAACTCTTGTCAAAGTGATCCATTAATCACGCTGCATTGTCTAGATATACATACGCATCCTCGCATCTCTCCAGGTCCTGATGTGTCTGGTTCACAAGTCCAGGTTCATGTCTTGTTGCATTCTAGATACTGTTCTTGGACACATCTTTAGCTAGACCTCTGAGTATTTCTTCCAAGACATGCAAAGGGGAAAACAAAAAGAACAACCCTTTCGTTTTTCCCCAGTCGCCTTCATCTTGGGTAACCTATCCTGCGTTCTTGGCTTTTTGTCATTGCACACATCTAAGTCAGCAGGAAACTGCCTGTTAGAGTATGTGAGGTCTGTTTCTCTGCTACTGCCCTAGTCTGAGCCAACTCTGTGTCACACACACTGCTTGTTTTTTCTCTAGCCACTGGAATGACTTTTGAAAGGCAAAAACCAGACCATGTGCCTTCTCTATTTATAATACATTAATGGCTTCCTGTTGCACTTAAAATTGAATCTCTTTTCCTTAGCTTACATATCTGAGTTCAGTGTCCACAACTAGGAAGTGGAGGATATTTGAACTTTAACAGAATATAATTTTCAGGAGGTACGGATTTTTTGCTTCTTTGTTCACAGTCATTTTCCCGATGGTTAAAACTGTGTATTTACATGATACATACTTAATAAATACTTGGATAAACACTCACCTTATGGGGCTTTTAAGCCTTTTCCTCTCTTTTTACAAAGTGGCATATAGCTCAGTAGTTTTCCATATTGCATGGAGAGTCCAGTAAAGTCCATACTACTTTCCTTTCCTTCTCTCCTTTTATACATAATTCCTTCTTGTTTCTTGACTTAGTCTTCAGATCAGAGGGTATGTTTGAGTCACTAAGAGAAGGTAGGTGAGTATAGAGGAGATGAAACAGCATGGAAATGATAAAAGTAACCCTCTGAATAGTAGTATTAACAGCATTTAAGAAATACGCATTTTATATTAGAAATTTTATAATTTACACAGTAGGTGATACCATTGCATTTATCACTTCTCAGCTTCCAGCCACTTGAAGGTCAGCCAAGGAGCTGTTAGCTTTCTAGTGTTCACACAAGGTTGATGACCCCATGACCGGATCTGTGTCTTGAAAGCTGCTGGCTTCTCAACACACACCCATGAAGCTGATGGCTTTTCAGGCAAACCTGTGGCTGGGGAGATGACAACTCCCCAGCCACACCAGGCCAGGAAACTGCTGGTTTCCATGGCCCCCATGCTTGTAAAACCCCATGGCCTCAGGCTGTTAGCCTTTGCAACCACCCAGCTAATCATGGGAACCAGCCCCATGTCTGTACACGGCAGAAAGCTAGCTGAAATATTAATAGTTCCATGATCAATGGCATAATACCTCAGAGATCTCTGGCTAATAGTAAAGCTTGTAGTTTTCTTTATTCAAGCAGGGCAAATGATTAAATAGGGTTAGGACAGGCAACTCCCACACTCTATGACATCACTTCCCAGCAACCAATGCCAGACCACCATAGCATTGCACATCACCCCCACCTTGGGGTGGGGCAGACCCAGAAAAGGAAGGTGCAGGAGAAGCCTGTTCATGGTGCCAAGTGTGCCCACCCACACATGTGCAGTGCAGCTTGAACCCAGGACTGCCGTCCCACAGATACTGCCTTTGGCAGAGGAATGGATAGTTTAAAGAGATTTAGACAGAGATGTAGCTTATTTGGGGGATCATTAATAATTTGTCAAGCAACTAAGGACAGATTCTTGAGTTTCTTTCCTGATTCTATTTGTTTGAGTGTGAATGTCTGAAATTTCCTTGTTTATTCAACTCCTGTGTATAAATTATGAATAAGCCAGGAAAAGGAATTATTTATAGCCCTTGGTAGTTATTTGTATGTTAGTGTGAATGGACTAACTGCAACATGCTAACTGGTAAGTAAACAAGTTCCAGTGTGGTGGGAAGTATAAGACTGCAGGGGATGGCCAGTGGGGACAAGAGCTGCTGTTCAGGAGGGTAGGCAGATGCTGCCCGTGGTGTCTAGGCAGCTTTGTCTAGAGCCGGTCCCAGGATGCTCAGACCCTGTGGAGAGGGGTCCCTGTACCAGTCTAGTGGCACTTCCATGCATGGTGTCTGCAGAGGACCTGCTAGAAGATACTGCCAGCTAATTGCTGCTTGTTTATTTTTAGGTATCCTGCAATATATTCAGAACTCTCCCTCCTAGTGACAGCAATGAATTTGATCCAGAAGAAGATGAACCTACCCTTGAGGCATCGTGGCCACACTTACAGGTACTTGAAATTTCCATTTATGTCACAAAAGAAAAATTCATGAACTCTTCCACTGGTTAGCATTGGGAGTCACCAAAGGCCAGATCCTTACCTAAAGAAACTGAATTAGAGTATGTTAACTGGTAAGCTGAAGAATATGTTTAATATTTCTTATTTGTGATAACTGGCATTAGAAAGTACAGAGCAGTGGGTTTCTGGGCACTGCTTTTGTGTGCGCTGCCAACGGTTCTTACTCCTTTTTAGAACTTCTTTTCTATCCTCCCTGGTGGGATTTCAAACAGGAACAGAAGTATTTTACCTTAATATTCGTTGGACGTGATTAGGTCATAGTACATGCCTCATTTTTCTCAGTAGTCCGTCTGGCAGTGTGATACCCACAAGTGTGTTTCTTTAGTTTCCTAGAAGGGCAAAGCCAAACCCCAGTTTCTTTTCCAGTGTTGTAAGAAAGATAACTGAGAGAAAGCTAGGGCGAAGGCCTGTTTGTTCCTTCCACACTAAACCACACTGTCCCGTCACTGCTTGTGCCAGGGCAGGGCCCGGCCACACTGCATTTCCTAGACTGTCCAGGCCCGTCTGTGTTGTGTCTCCTACACATTGGGCCATCACCTTCCAGTTCCTTGTCCCTCTTCTTCCCTCTCTTGAGGGCATTTCCTCAGAAGAAAACCCAAGAAACTTGAATTTGTTGAACCCTAAAGCCATCTTTCCATGAAGTCTACATGTCCCCAGAATTCCATGAAGTCTACATGTCCCCAGAAGCCAAGTGATAATAGGAAGGAAGAACAGGATGGAAGAGAAGGAATACACTAACCTTGTCCTTCACCTTTGTGTCTTTGTGGTTAGTAGTTGTTCTGAGGAGGGACTTGGTAAGGCCTAGAGAGAATCTAACTTCCTGTTTTCCTTACTAAGAGTTTTTGGCATAAGTTTGCAACTTGGCCTGTCGTGCTTTGGCACCTCTAGGTTGCCCTGGTGATAGGGGCACTCTCCCTAGCTGCTTTCTCAGCCTTGTCTCTGGCTTGTGGTTCATGTGGTCCTGCTACTAAAGCAAAGGTTAGGGAAATTGGGTTAGCTTAAACATTGTACTGCCTGCCTGCCTTCCTTCCTTCCTTCCTTCCTTCCTTCCCCTCCCTCCCTCCCTCCCATCCCCCCTCCCATCCCTCCCTCCCTCCCGTCCCTCCACTCCGCTCCTCCTTCCGTCCTTCCTTCCTCCTCCTTTTTTTCTTCCCTCTCCCCTCTCCCCCTCCCCCTCCACCCTCCACCCTCCCTCCCTCCCCCCTCACTCTCCCCTGCCGATGCTCCCCCTCCCCCTCCCTCTCCTCCCTCTCCGGCCCCCTACCGCCTCGCCCATCGATCCTCCTCCTCTCTCCCCGCACCCGCTCCCCGCCCCCTCTCGTCCCTCTCCCCTCTCCCCCTCCTCCCCCTCTCCCTTTCTCTCTCTCCCCCTCTCCCCTCTCCCCCATCTCCCCCTCTCCCCCCCTCCCCTCCCCCCCCTCATACCCCCCATCCCTCCCACCTCCCCCTCCCCCTCCCAAGATAAACTATCTATACTGTAAGAAATACAGTAAGACTGGGGCTGGAGAGATGGCCTGAGCGGTTAAGAGCGCCGACTGCTCTTACAAGGACCCGGTTCGATCCCAGCACCCCATCGGCGGCCGAGAGCCGTCTGAAACACTCCAATTCATCCAGGAGACACTCCAGCTCCAGGGATCCGAGACCCTCTTCTGACTCCGCGGCATTGCAACGACAGGGTGCACAGACCTTGCATGCAGACAATTACATTGATACACATACAGAAATCTAAAATAAAAATTAAAGAAAACAGTAAGACTGTGCTTTTTGTATGTGTACCCTAGATGATAACCAAACATCCCTCAAACTCCCTTGAAACAAAACAACTCCCTCAAAGGTATTTTGAACGATGGACTTGTGTCTTACTGTGTGGGGAAGAGATGGCTCGGGGTTAAGAACACTCCCTGCCTGTAACCCAGGTTGGTTCCCCAGCACCCACAGGGATAGCTAGCTCCGTTCCAGGGAGCGGACACCCCTTCTGACCTTTGCAGGCATGGCATGATATGGGGCAGTATGACCTGCAAGGCAATACACTCATACACATAAAATAAAATAACAAAAATATTTAAAAATAAAATTTAAAAATTTTTTTTGAAATTTTATGATATAGTTAAATAATAATGAATTCTAGCCATTTTCACTACCCCCTTACCGTCTCGTCCTCTTCCCTTTCTCACTGAGACTCTTCCAAATGCCCCTTCCTACTTTGAGCTTTTGATTTTTTTTTTTTTTTTTTTTGTAATGATTTTCCTTGCATGAGCATGGGTCAGCCACATCACTGAAGAAAATGTTAAAAAGTATTTTATATACTATTTGTGTATGTGTGTATACATATACATCCTTATAGTGTATGTTGTGTGTGTGTGTGTGTGTGTGATAATTTATATAAATATATACACACACTTTTTTTTTTTTTTTTTTTTTGGTCTTTTTTGAGACAGGGTCTCCCTGTAGCCCCAGCTGGCCTGGAACTCACTCTGTAGACCAGGCTGGCCTTGAACTCACAGAGATCTGCCTGCCTCTGCTTCCTGAGTGCTGGGATTAAAGGCGTGAGACACCACTCCCAGCTTACAATTTGTATCCTTTATTTTATACGTATGAATGTTTTGAGTGCAAGTCTGTAAGTGCACCCATGTTGTGCAATGCCTGCAGAGGTCAGAAGAGAGTGTTGGATCCCCTGGAACTGGAATTATAGGGGGTTGTTAGCCACCGTGTGGGTGCTAGAAATAAACCTAGGTCCTCTGCAAGAGCAGACAGTGATCTTAACCACTGAGCCATCTATCCAGCCCTTATGTCTATTCTTAATGCTTGGCACCAGTCAATGGAATTGAAATTTAGTTCAGAAGAAAAAAAAATAATCTAGAAATATTTATTTATTTATTTATTTATTTATTTTACCTTCATGTGTGTAAGTACACACATGTCGTGCAGTCCCTGTGGAGTTCAGAAGAAGGTGTCATATCCCCTGGAAATGGAGTTATAGATAGTTGTTAACTACCATGTGACTGCTAGGAACTGAAGCCAGGTCCTCTGGGAGGGCAGACAGTGCTCTTGACGATTGAGCCATCTCTTCAGCTCTAGAAAAAGTAATTTTTAAAATAAAGATAATCTCCTTAAGAAGGTCCTACATCTTGTGGGAAAAATAGAGAGAGATGTCTTCAATATGTCAGTCTGTTTTCTTTACTACATCACAATGAAGAGTTAGGTCATTTTTGCCATTTGCAAAAAAACAAAACAAAACACAGAAACATTTTGAACACTTTACTAGACATAAGTTTCTTTGAGGTTCATTAAAGGGTAACTCATATTTCAGGTTAACTCCCTGTACTTAACGATTATAAAATATAGACCAAGTTAACTTCTTAAGCTATTGAGCTGTATTCTACCACCACCACCCTAGCTCACTGCTTTACTCATCTGAAAGTAGAACAGTAGTGAAAACCAGCAAGGAGACTTTGCCCTTTTGGATGTAAAGTTGAAAATGAATAGAAAACAGGCTGGTTTCATGTGTGTTGACATCTTGTTCAGCTTATAATCCTTCTGGTCTTTCATTTAGCTCAGAGGGAAGTAGGACTG
The DNA here is from genome assembly GCA_009823505.1 of Rhizomys pruinosus. Classification (NCBI taxonomy): domain Eukaryota; kingdom Metazoa; phylum Chordata; class Mammalia; order Rodentia; family Spalacidae; genus Rhizomys; species Rhizomys pruinosus. Next base: position 826,435 of record VZQC01008518.1, on the reverse strand, counting down.
AAAAAGGTTAGGTTAAGTGAAAACTTTTAAAAATCACAGATGCCGGGGCTGGAGAGATGGCCTAGCGGTTAAGAGCACTGACTGCTCTGGCAGAGGACAATTCCAGGAGAACTCCAGTTCCAGGGGAATCGGGCACCCTCTTCTGACTTCTGTGGCATTGCATGACACGGGTGCACAGACCGACATGCAGACAGTACATTCATACACATACAAAAAAAAATTAAAATTGAAAATAAAAGTCATAAATACTAAATACGGTAGTACATGGCTCTGATCCTAGATCTTGGAAGATGGAGGTAGGAGAATCAGTTCAAGGTCATCTTCATCTTCAGCTATATAGTATATTCTGGGCCAACCTAGGCTACATGAGACCCTGTCTTAAAACAGGAAAACAAAACAAAAAGCAAAAAACATGAAATAAAATCTGCCAACTGGCCATTCTCCTGCCTCTGCCACCTGTGTGCTGGGATTATATGTCTATGTTACCACATCTGTCTAATTAGTCAACTTTCTAATTCTAACCAAAACACAGCATGATGTTATATCTATTCACTTTTGTGAGTTTTGTAATTAACAGTATGCTTCCTCCTCTGGACCATGTCTTAGAAAGGAACAAAGTGTAAATATCCAAGAATAATAAACTAAGAAAACTACACTGAGATGTGGTTATTGAGTAGGTGGCCAGTCCTTTTGCCCAGCTGGTTGAGTGTTTCTGCAGAGCTCTCTTTTGTTTAAATTTCTGGCCTGCACAAAATTATTGAGTATAACAAATGATCTTTGGACGTATTTAAAAATAAACCAAAGGCAGGTGTGGTGGTGGATGCCTTTAATTCCCAGCAGAGGCAGAGGCAGGCGGATCTCTGTGAGTTCAAGGCCAGCTGGGGCTACAGTGAGATCCTGTCTCAAAAAGACCAAAAACAAACAAACAAGAAACAAAAGACTATTAAGTCCACAAGGTTTTGGGTCATATATATTAGAAGTCTATTTGTATGTATATTATAAATTTTTTTTAGTATCTGTATTGGTATCTTTTAAACTGATATCCCACAGTTGCCATGATTATTGTTTATGTGTTTCCTCAAATTAGGTTTGTCTTTTTAGTAGAATGCAATTTTGCAGCACTTCCATTTGCAACTAAGGATTAGTTTATACTTGATACTTGAAAAATAGGAATGTTGAAATCTTTTTGCTCATTTTCCTTCCTTAGAGAATTCACTTATTTGACCTTAAAGAGTAATTTATCCTCCTTGTCCCCAGTTTTTTTTTTTTTTTCCTTAGAAACTCAAGGGGGATTTTTGATTCTGAGGTATAATTTGTCTTTTAAGTACAGAGCACATTTATGGTTATTAATAAAAGTGTCTGAAGTGTTTCCACCAAGTTACTTTAAACCACAACTACTTTCAAGGGACAGCATAGAGAGACAAGATAGCCAGCTGTATTAACTAGCTTTCTATTGCTGTGATAAAACACTCTGACCAAAAATAACTTTGAGAGGAAAGGGTTTAATGTATCTTCCTTCCAAGTGACAGTCTGTTGTTGAGGGAAGCCAGGGCAGGAACTCCAGGCAGAATTTGGAGGAATACTGCCTACTGGCTTGCTCTTCCTGGCTTGCTCAGCTGCCCTTATACAGTCCAGGCCCACCTAACCACAGATGGCACTACCTGCAGGTGCTGGGTCCTTGTATCAATTAGTAGACAAGAAAATGCTGCACAGACACAGCCACAGGCCAGTCTAATGGAGGTAGCTTCTTGACTGAGGTTCCTTCTTCCCTGGTGACTCTAGTTTGTGTCAAGTTGACAAAAGCTAACCAGCACACCAGTCCAGGTGGAAAATCCTGCCAAGAATCAGGCCTGGAAGACAAAATCACTTCCCTTTGCATGGGATTCAAAAGAAGTTGTTTGAATAGGTCTGGAATTTTATTTGTAAAAACATTACTTGAAAGATGAGTGTGTTGAAAAAGAATAGTTCTGCAAGGAGTGTGGATTCTAGTGTTACTGTGACTAGAATTCCTCCAGATTGATGAGAAAGAATTTTTTCCCAATGTAGAAGATTTTATGGAGAAAGACATAGTTTGTGAGCCCCTCACCCAGCTTTTTGTGAGATGAGGTATTTTTATGTCACCTTGGACTTAAATTCTCCTCCTCCATGGCTGGGATTATAGGCACATAACACCACATCCAGCTAAAAGCATAGTTTTATAAAGAAGAAAGATCCTAATGGGGTAGGGGAACAGGGAGGTGGTTCAGCAGTTAGAGACGTTCACAACCAGACCTGACAACCTGAATTTAATCCCCTGAACCCATGTGGTAGAAGGAGAGAATTGACTTCCTCAGGTTGTCGTCTGACATCCTCACAAGTGCCCCCACCACACTACACATTAAAAGATGCTAATGGGGGGGCTGGAGAGATAGCCTAGCGGTTAAGAGCACCGACTGCTCTTGCAGAGGACCCAGGTTCGATCCCCAGCACCCACATGGTGGCTAAGAACCATCTGTAACTCCAATTCCAGGAGAACTACAGTTCCAGGGGAATCCGATACCCTCTTCTGACCTCCGCGGCATTGCATGACATGGGTGCACAAACCTACATGCAGACAGTACATTCATGTACAAAAATAAAATAAAAAAAAGATGCTAATGGGAAGTCCCAATTTTAATGTTAGTGTCTGAAGCTACCAGGTTTATTTAGTAACATTCATGTTAGCTATATCCTGGACCCTCAGAGGGCCCTGAGACTTAATTTTCAGTTGGCTATAAGCCAACACTTGTTCTCAGTTGGTTACATTTGTTTATTTGTATTGCATGTGAACGTGAGTGGAGATCAGAGGACAGCTTGCAGGAGTTGCTTCTCTCCATTGACTGTGAGTCTAGAGGACTGAACTCAGGTTGTCAGACTTGGTGGCAAAAACCTTTACCTGCAGAATCATCTTGCTGTTCCCCAGCACTTGTTTGATCTTAATATTACAGTATTTACCCTTGTCCTTGTGTTGCTATTCATTGCACTGTTTGTACTGTTCATTGTAAAAGCAGTGGTGATTGAAACTACTGTTGACTTAGCACAAATAAAGATAGTCATGTCAGAGTGTTCAAGAACTGATTGTGTTCTTCACTACTGCGCACTTGTAATTTAAAAATGCCGATTTCACTTCAGTGTCCTTGATTAATTGTTTTGGGTTTTTGTTTTTAATTTTTTGAGACTGGGTTTCCCCGTAGCCCTAGCTGTCCTGGAATTCATATGTAGGCCAAGCTAGCCTCAATCACAGAGATGCACCTCCCTCTGCTTCTCTCTCTACTGTGCTGTGATTAAACCTGTGCACCACCATGCCTGGCTTGGTTTGTGGTTTTTTTTTTTTTTTCCTTTTTTCTTTCTTTCTTTTTTTAAAGGCAGGGACTTACAGTGTAACCCTGGCTGGCATGAAACTCACTATAAAAGCCAGACTGGTGGGGGCTGGAGAGATGGCCTAGCGGTTGAGAGCGCCGACTGCTCTTGCAGAGGACCCGGGTTCGATACCCAGCACCCACATGGCAGCTGAGAACCGTCTGTAACTCCAGTTCCAGGGAATCCAATGGCCTCTCTGAATTCCATAGGCAACTGTACTCACATGTATACAAATTCACATGCATACATACACATATATGTAAAATTAAAAATAAATTAAATATTAAAAAAAAAAAGCCAGACTGGTATGGAACTCAGAAGTGAGTTCCATACCAGTCTGGTATGGAAGTGCTGAGGTTAAAGTTTTGTGCCACCACACACACCTGAATTTTATTAAGTTTTCATCCTCGAGCATACATTAAAAAATATTCTGCATGGCAAAGTGGCAGGTCTGCATAAATCACATGTACTCCATACTACAGAGTAGTGGTTATCCTGTGGAAAGATACTGTGATTGCTTTGAATGGCAGGCTACATGAGCTGTTTTTTCATGAGTTGTCATTTGTACTTAAGAAAACAACAAACTGATTATTAAGACTTAGGTATTTGGTTGATACCTCTTCTGTTTTATATCAAACATTTCAACTTCCCCAAATTTAAACACTGTTCTTGGGAAGAGGTAAAAATGCAATTTATTATGCCAGGTGTGGCGGTGCACGCCTTTAATCCCAGCACTCGAGAGGCAGAGGCAGGTGGATCTCTGTGAGTTCTAGGCCAGCTTTGGTCTCAAAAAGCCCCCCCCCCCAAAATGCAATTTATTTTTACATTTTTGAGTTTTTGTGATTTTCCTACAATATAATTTGACGGCATTTAGATTCCCTTCCCCAACCACACTTCCCCTTAGTGCCTGCTGAACTACACACACACACACACACACACACACACACACACACACACACACATGCGCACGCACCATGTACACATGCCTGAAGAGTCTAATTTGTGTCTCCAAATGTCCATCAGTGTGGGCTCACCCACTGGATCTTGGTTAACCTGCCAGGAGTCCACCGGGACTCTTCTTCCTCCTTCTCAGTAGCCATCTGTTGCCAAAATTTTCTTAGGTTGGATTGGGATTTCCTACCTACTTTGCTATATAGATCTCAAAGATCTATATATCAAACCCAGAGCTGGCTTGAAGCATCAGTCCTGCTAGCCAGCTTGCTCTGAGTATCCATCTCTGCCTTTTGAGGTGGACCACTGTGCCCACCCCAGCATTCGCGTGGGCTCTGGGGTTCTGAACTCCAGTTTGAATGGCTAGTGCTTTAACCATAAAACCATCTTCCCAGCCCTGGATTTCATCTGTAGAAATGGTAATTCATTTGAGTTTGGGTGTCACATTAAAGAAAAATATCCACAAATAAATGAAAAGACTTTAAAAATACTCTTTTTTTTTTTCCTCCTCCAAACTTGATTTTATTTATCTACTTCAACCAAAACAATGAATCACAATCCAAGTGCTGAAGCAGATGAGAATCAGTCTGCTATACCAGCCATTGAGGAATTTACTAGAACAGCAAGAATATAATTCTTTATCATATTTTTTAAAGACAGACTCTTACTAAGTAGACAGGCTGGCCTTCAATGCACAGTTCCTCCTGCCACAGTTCCCAAGTGGTAGGACTTAGGCATTTGCCAACACACCCTATTTAGTTCTTCTCTTCTGAAAAAGTTTTTTGGAAAACATTTATTTTTCACAAAAATATTTATTAACATGTAATGTATTTTATTATGGAATACAAATACTCATTTATAGAGCTGTAATGGAGATATATTGTCTCTTAATATTTGGTTTGTGATGAGTATATAAATTGAAAACAGTGTAAAAACATTTACAACTTTCATGTGTTTCAAATTTAATAACAAAACTTTTAAAAGATAATATATATTTGAGTTTTTCTCCACTTTTCTTAAAATATATTTAAAATAAATATTATTTAGATACATATATATATATCTCATAAATAAAAAGCTTTTGGGGGCTGGAGAGATGGCTCAACAGTTAGGAGTACTGGCTCGTAAGAGGACATAGGTTTGATTCCCAGCATCCACATGGCAGCTGTCTGTAACTCCAGTTTCAGGAGATCCAACTCCCTCTTCTAACCTCCATGGACATTGCACAACATGAGTACATTTACATACATGCAGGCAGTACACACACACCCTTTTGGGGGGGATATCTGTTAATTTTAAATGTATGAGAAAAAGACAAATGCTTGCAATGCTGTTTAAAGTGGTATGACAGTGACTGTGTTTGTACAGCAGGCTCTGCATGTAATATCATATTTAATTTTATCTCTATTCCAAAATTAAATAGAATTTCAAAGAAATTAACTTGCTTGGATGTATATAGTTAGTAAGGGATGAAGCTAGGCTTTCTGGCTCAGTGTTTTTCTCTTAAAAATTCTGGTTAAATTAATACAGCTGTGTATTACAAATCCAACATGGCCTTTAACAGATTTATTATGCAAATAAAGAGAATAAACATTGATCTTGCACTGTTTATCAGAGCAGTTATTCGAAGTTGACTCCGCCCATTGAGGCTATGGTGTTTTCAAACAAGAATATTGTGTTACTCAAACATGTTGCTTGTAAGAGTGTGAGCAGACATAAACTTTCTGGAAGGAAATTTGGCAGTGATTCTGAACAATCCAGAACGTTTGGCCATTTTTTTGATCTGACAATTCTCCATTACTCATGAAGTAATATACCCCCCCCCTTTTTTTTGGTCTTTTCGAGACAGGGTCTCCCTGTAGCCCCAGCTGTCCTGGAACTCACTCTGTACCCCAGGCTGGCCTTGAACTCACAAAGATCCACCTGTCTCTGCCTCCCAAGTGCTAGGATTAAAGGCGCGCGCTACCACGCCCGGCTTAAAAGTAATACACCCTTTTGTGTGATACACATTATGGCCCAATTTGCTAGGGGAACTAGTGGAGAATCTACTTAAATATCCAAGCATATGAGATTATGAATAATGGAATTCATTATAAATTATGAATAATTTCCATCTAAAAACTGATGGTTTAGATATTATTAACTCAAATTGTTGACAATGTATTGTTTAAAGTGGCATAAGTAACTTACTAAACTATATAAAGATCTATTTATAGTACAGTGGTATGTTGCAGAGGTTGGCATGCACATTAAAATATTAACAGTGGGGGCTAGAGAGATGGCTCAGCGGTTAAGAGCACTGGCTGCTCATGCAGAGTACTCAACATCCATATGATGGTTAACAACTATCTGTAACTCCAGTTCCAGCAGATCCAACATCTTCTTTTGGCCTCTGAGAGCACTGTGTGGCATGATTGCACTTATGTACATGCGGGCCAAACACACATAAAAAATAAATAAAAAATGATTCTAATTTAAAATACTAACAGTGGGGCTGGCAGGATAGCTTAGCACTAAAGCACTTGCCACTAAGCTGACTTATAAGTGCTGTCCCTGAGGGCTCACATTGCGGAAGGAGAGAACCAGCTCTTACAAGTTGTCTTCTGACCTCTACATGAGCAAGCACCGCCTCTTCCCCAATAATAAAAAATTAAAAAATGTGGTTGTCTTTAAATAGTGAATATGTGGAGGATTTTTATTTGCTTTGTTTGGTTATAGTTTTTGCTTTTTAACATTAAAAGTTAAAAAGTACAATAGTAACTTTGGTTAGAAAAAAAAGGCCAGCATGGTTCATGGTTGATATTTAAGCCTAATTTTCCAAGCCTTATGTTTTTAGTGTAATGTGGTTTTTATAGTTTAATATTATTCTTACTGAATTCTCATTTGAAGTTAACTATAATCTGTTTATTGCAGCTTGTATATGAATTTTTCATACGATTTTTGGAAAGCCAAGAATTCCAACCAAGCATTGCCAAAAAATACATAGATCAGAAATTTGTATTACAGGTAAGCAAATTCTTGTGTGTGTTTGTATGTATATAATTCATTTATTAACACTTTTATCTCATTTTTTTCTTTTGGATATTTGTTAAGAGCAGCAGTAACAACCATAAACCTGATAGAATTTATTCTAACCACAAAACTTAAATCTGTTTTGCTCTTGGAAGTAAATGTGATTCTTCACATTTTATTTTATGTGTATGAGTATTTCTGTGGGCATGTGCATGTCAGTTACATGAGTGTAGAAGTCAGGGGACAGCCTCCCAGAATTGCTTCTCTCTCCACATGTGTGTTCCATGGATTAGATGCAGACCATCAGGCTTGGGGTTAGCACCTTTACCCCTGTAGTATAGCCAGTATGCTGAGAATTACGCATGCGCAGAGCTTGTCCCTCAACCTAACCTGCCCTAGGCAGGTGAGACCGTACATGCAGCGTTGCAGACCTGGGCCAATCACAATTGGGAATGTGAATAGTACATAACCCCTAACCCTGCCCCCAATAAATGAGTCCGAGACAGCTCGCCCTCTGTCTGCGTTCAACCGACTCCCAGGGTCTGTGTTTTGACTCTGTAGCCTCTCACCCCCATTCCTTCAGTCAGACCCTGAAATTCCCCAGCAGGCCTGGGGGATTGGCTACATACCCCCACGCATGTGAATCTTTCTGCCACTAGAAACTTATATTTGAAATGGATTCTTAAAGGACTAGTACGTGTATCTAGGAAAGCGCAGGGGTGCAGAGCATATGTAATTAAAGTGAGAATGCTGGTAGCTTTCACTGCTGGGAAATTGCTCGGTTTCATACTTGAAAATTTCCCTGCAGGAATTAATTCCGGCCTATCCATTTGGGAAGTCTTACAGATCCTATTTTTCAAGGTTTCTCATTTTACACTTTGAAACTAAAGAAACTGTAGCCTGTATCTTCCTTTTTACCTGGAATTTGGGTGCTTTCTTAATGCTGAGCTTTTAAGTACCATCTTCTTGGCTTCCTTATATTTATTCATGTATGAAAATTGATGGCTGGAGTCAGAGTGGCACATAGGTTGTTGCTGCTTTCATTGACATATGGGTTGCCTCATGTAGAAAAAAATAAATACCTATGTCCTATGGAGACATTCATATAAGTAGAACTTCAAAGTAAAAACATTGAATTGGCAAGGAGCTGATCCCTGCCGTCCAGGGTAAACTCTGATAACCTTTGTGATGACCTGGTGCTCTGCCCTAAGTAGATTAAATTAAGAATTCAGGGTAGATACATTGAGCCACAGCTGGTACTTTGCCTGTTCTTGATACTTGAAGTGTAGCCGATTCAGAGGGTCCGATCTCCAAAGTGCTGCAGGTGGGCCAGCTGCTGAGAGTTGGGGCCTAGAGGCTTCTGGACATCCTGGGGTTTATAGCTGAGTAGATTTAGGCTCAAAATTGAGGTGTCAGGTGAGAACTGGAAAGGAACAGTGGCCTTGCCCAGGGAAATGGGTTCTCTTTAGCACCTGCACCTCTTTTCCTTGGTACACTGACAGCCCATCAAACTTTGACCATCAAGTTGGTTGGTGTTGCATCGGCATGTCATGCTTTGGATTGGCCTGCCAGCTGTCAACATGTGTTCTCTGCTACAACTTGTACTTAGTTCTGTCAGCCTTTTCTCATTTGTCATATTTTGAGCTTTTCAACAGATTACAGATGTCCATTTGTCTTCAAGTATGATGTATATCTCTGAATCTCTGCCTGGAGCTTGGGCAGGCCAGTGTTGCTAGGACTGAGGTGTCCCATTCCCTTGTCAGGCCCAGATTTCTTAAAGGGGAAGGATTACTAGCCTTTCTTGAGGTGGATGATTTGGTCAACTTACGTTAAACTTGTGGCCTTAACTGACTTCTAGTACATGTTTATGCCTATTGCTTTAATTTTTGCTTTTAAAAATATAATTATAGAATGTGCCATGTATTCTGTAGAATATAATTTCTCTCCATCTGGAGACCTTTCTGAATTTTAATTGTCACCCGCCTTATTCACAGTCTTACATCTTTATGGTATTTATAACTTTTTTTAAAAATTTTATTTATTTCTGTATGTGTATGAATGTACTGTCTGCATGCAAGTTTGTGCACCCGTGTCCTGCAATGCCACGGAGGTCAGAAGAGGGTGTCGGATTCCCCTGGAACTGGAGTTCTCCTGGAATTGGAGTTTCAGACAGTTCTCGGCCGCCATGTGGGTGCTGGGGATAGAAGCCGGGTCCCCTGCAAGAGCAGTCGGTGCTCTTAACCGCTAGGCCATCTCTTTCAGCCCCTGGTATCTATAACTTTCTTAATTCATCTAACAAATTGACCTCATCTAAGTAATTGATTAAAATTATTGTACTGATAAAGGTGCAGGGCAGGCATTTAGAAGTTCCTTTAATTCAGCAGAATCATGAATCGGTAATCCTTGAATTCTATCCTTTAGCGAACTAGAGATTTTCAGTGTGTCAGCATGCCCCTCTGTTCCACTGATTAGGGCAGCAGAGAGGTTCGGTGAGACGCCATAACCAGAGCCAGAGCTTCTTGTTTGCAGCGCTCTCCTCACCTGTGAGCTCTGGAACTTTATCTTTGACAGGAACGCTGTGCCAGTGTGGTGGCGCATATCTCTAGGCTCAGCTCTTACGAGGCTGAGGCTGAAGGATCACAGGTGAGAAATTCTGTCTTAGAAAGGGAGGTTGGGAGCTGGAATGCTGTTCACCAGCCATTGGCATCTTGGTAAACTCCTACAGTCTGCTGCTGTTCTGTCCTGCCCTAAGTGCTTGCAAACTATGGCTTTAGTCAGCCATCCCAGTCCCCCCCCGGGGGGGGGGGCAAAAATAAAGTGCAAATAGTAAATCTATCCATGTTGTTTGCATTTTTGGTCCTTCATCATTTTCCCAGCCCTGGCCACCTTGACCTTCCCTCTACCTACTTTTCTCTGTTCTTGAGACTGGCACAACTCAGCTGCATTCCCGACAGTTTCTAAGAATGACCCCTCAACTCCCTACATTCTTCCTGAGTGGTTTGTTCCCACATTGGGCCTTGCTAGGAAGACATGGCCCTTTGGAACTTGGGGAGTTACTGCTGATATTTCACTCTCTTACCCCCATCCCAGCCACACCTCCCACCCCCCCCACCCCCCAACCCCCGGCCATGCCTTCACTGCCTTTCAGCTGCCAGACCCTTCCATTTCTGCTTGGTTTTCAAGTCGTGTGCGTGTGCGTGTGCGTGTACGCATCCATCTGTCTGTGTCCTCACTCTCTTCCAGCTTATTTCCTCCACCTCAGATGCCACCTGGCTCTCCTGTGTTTTGTCCCTAAGCTGACATGGAAAACCTTCAACACTTTTCTTTTTAGCAAATTAAAATGACATTTATCTTACACGTTTTCTTCAGTAAATTCTTATTTTCTGTAGATTCTTTAAAAAAATATATTTTATGTGCATGAGTATTGCTTGCATGTATGTAAGTGCACCCATGTCATGCAAAGCCCATGGAGGCCAGAAGAGGACATTAGATCCCTTTGATCTGGAATTACAGGTGATTGTTAGACATTGTGTGGGTTCTGGGAACTGAATCTGGATCCTCTGTAAGAGCAGCCAGTGCTCTTTATCTTCTGTAGAATTAATTAGTTAATCAATCCATCAATTAATTAGTTTATATTTTTGAGATAGGGTTTCTCTGTAGCCCCAGTTGTCCTAGGATCAAGAAAATAAATGATACCAAGTGCTGGAGAGGTTGTGGGGAAAGAGGAACACTCATCCACTTGTACAGCCACTATGGAAAGCAAAACCCTTGGAAGACTTAGAATGAACTTGCCACCCGACCCAGCCATACCACTCCTAGGTATGTAACCCCAAGACTCACCACACTGCAGACATACATGCTAGGCCATGTTTATTTCAGCTCTCTTCACAATAGCAAGGACCCGGAACCAACGCAAGTGCCCCTCAACTGACGAGTGGATAGAGAAAATGTGGTACATCTACACAGTGGAGTTCTATGCAGCGGTAAGGAAAGATGACATCATGAACTTTGCAGGTAAATGGCTGGAGCTAGAAGATATCATGCTGACTGAAGTAACACAGTCCCAGAAAAACAAACAACGAATGGTATCCCTCATCTGTGGCTGCTAGCACCAATTATCTAATTGTATGGCAACTGAGTGTAGCGTCTGTGCACCTGTGTCATGCCATGCTGCGGAGATCAGACAGAGGGTGTCGGATTCCCGGAACCGGAGTTAAAGACGGTACTAGCCGACATTGTGGGTGCTGGTGGGAATCGAAACCCGGGTCCCCTTTCAAGAGCAGTCAGTTCTCTTAAATGCTGAAGCCCCTGAGGCCCCACGCAAAAGTCTTTTCTGTTATTGTTGTTACTGTTCTTGTTATTCTTTCCAATATGAATCACTCCCAACTACTTGGGACAAAAGCTCAACGGAGGCCTTGCACAAGAAATACTAAAAACTAGGTAATTCGTGCGTTAGCATCCACAGGGAGGGGGATAACATTCGTTGTTTTGTTTTTTCTGGGGGGGGGGGTGGGGGACTGTGTATTTCACTTAACATAATATCTTCTAGTTTCCATCCATTTACCTGCAAAGTTCATGTTCATCTTTTACTGCTGCATAGAAATAGAACTCCATTGTGTAGAGACCACATTTTCTCTATCCCTTTGTCAGTTTTGAGGGGCACTGGGTTGTTCCCAGCTTTTTGCTATTGCGGAAGAGAGCTGCAATAAACATGGCTGTTGCATGTATGTTCTGTGGTAAGAGAGTATTGTGGTGTTATTTATATACAGGAGGGTGGTATGACTGGGTCAGGTGGTAAGTTCATTTTGAGTTCACTGCTTTCCATAGTGGCAATACAAGTTTACATTCCCACCAGCAGTGGATGATCTTCCCCTTTCCCCACAACATCTCTAAAAAGAACTTTTAATTTGTATTTCCTAATTATTAGGGATCTTGAACCACTTTTTTTATTTTTGTCTTTGCGTGACAAGGTCTCCCTATAGGGTCCAGCTGGTCCTTGAACTTCCTCTGTAGACCAGCTGGCCTTGCAAACTCAACAAAAGATCCACCTGCCTCTGCCTCCCAAGTGCTAGGATTAAAGGTGTGCGCACCACGCCAGCTAGGGACTTTGAACACTTTTTAAGATGTTTCTCAGCATCTCTAATTCCTCACTTGTGAAATCTCTGTTCAGCTCTTTACTCATTCTTTTGATTGAATCAATTTGTTTTCTTTCTTCTTTGCTTTTTGAGTCGTTTATATACTCTGGACATCAATGCTTTATCCTGTTTATCTTGCAGTGAAAAAGGTTTCCTTCCCACTCTGTTTGGGTTTTCCTTCACTTCCTTGATTGTGTTTCTTTTTGTGTACAGAAGCTTTTGAGTTTAATGTGGTCCCATTTGTCAATTGTCGATCTTTGGTGCTGCTGTAACAGAGGCTGTTTCCCCTTTATGAGATGATATGATCCCCAATGGATGCCAAATCCACAGGGAGTACTGAACTCTGTATCTAGGCATTGCAACACAGTAACAGTTGATCTGATAACCTAGATGGGCCATTGTATGACTAATGAGTGGGTGTCCGACACAGCATGGATATATGTATACAGGGTGATTCGCATATGGGGCAGGATTCGGTGAAACAGGGTGAGGTTTTCTCATGTTACTCAGAATGACAGTTTAAAACTTAGGAATTATTTCAGGAATTTTCCATTTACTATTTTTGGATTATGGTTGCCTGTCCAAAACACAACAGAAATGTGGCTAAGTTGGGTACTGTTGTACCTGAGACTGGGCAGTCTATAAAGAGCAGAAGCTCATTTCTCACAGTTCTAGAGGCTGGAAAGTCCAAAATCCACGTCCTGACACCTGATGAGGACCCCATCAAGTGTCCTCACATGCAAGAGTGAAAGGTACAGTGAGCTCCTGGGGACAAATCTACTCATGAGGTCCCACTTCTGCTGTATTGCAGAGGAAGCTTCCAAAATAGAAATTTGTGGCACACATACAGACCATAGCAATATGCATAAACAATTTTATAAGGAGATAATATATTAAGGGCATGATTATCTCATTCTATTTTATAGCTACCCATTCTTTATATTTAAAGATAATAACAAGCGGGGACTCTCGTGGTGCGCACGCCTTTTCATCCTAGCACTCAGGAGGCAGAGCGTGCAGTGTGGATCTTAGTGAGTTCAAGGCCCAGCCTGGTCTACAGAGTGAGTTCGGGGACAGCTTGGGGCTACATGGAGACCTTTTCTCGAGGAATACAAAAATAACTAAAAAAATAAAGATTAATCCAGCATGGGACTGGAGAGATGGCCTCAGTGTTAAGAGGCACCGACTGCTCTTGACGAAGACCCGGGTTTCTGATCCCTCCGAACCTACATGGTGGCTGAGAACCGTCTTGTAAACTCCAATTAACAGGACGAACTCTCCGTTCCATGGGAATTCCGAGACCCATTTCTGACTCCATCGGGCATTGCCGGCAAGGTGCACCAAACCTTACATGAGAGCCAGCTACATACATACAAATAATAAATAATAATATTTTCAAAAAATGTAAAAGAGTCTAGTTTAAATAAAAATAAAGATAATACATTCACGATGCTACTAAACCAACATTGTAAAGAGGTTTCAACTGCAAGTACTTCTAATTTTGCTCTGCATGTTTTAGAAACCTTAGCTGATTTGTACATTGGCTATCCTTATTTAAACTTTTTGTCATTCTTTTATGCCCAATATTCACATTTCTTTACTTTCACTGTTTAGGTGTGCTTCTTTAAAAGCTGAAGCTTGAAAGAATCTGTCTTGTAGTCTCAAGTGCCTTTTTCAATATTATAAGTTCTTTGCCATCAGAAAGCAAAAATGGTTTGGTAGTTAAGTGTAGAGGCTGGTTTGAATTCAAACTTTGTTCCACCCACCTCTATTATTTATTTATTTATTTCTTATTTATTTGTTTGCTTTGTTGGTGGTTGTTTTAAGGATACGTCAAATGGTTCCCCCTGCACGAACCAGTGGTGGACTCTGAAAATTGTACACCTACACTCCTGATCTTGCCTCCTGTGTGCTGGGAATACAGGAAGGCATCACCAAGCCCAGCTTTTCCAGTGTTCATTATGTGACCTTGGGCAAGTTACACAAGTACTTTGTACTTCATTGTCTACAATCTGATGGCACTAACTTGTAAGGGTGTCGAGATGTAATGAGTGAACACTACACAAGTGCTTGGGACAGTTCCCAGTTGAGGGTAAGAATCCGAGACCCTCTTCTGACCTCCGCGGCACTGCACGACACGGGTGCACAACCTGCATGCAGACATACCACTTGATCACCACATACAGAAAATAAATACAAATTAAAAAAAAAAATTAAAAAAACAAAAATGAATTCACGTTACATTGCTATGCTTGCCTGTTGCCAGTGTTTTCATTTAGCATCAGTTTTATTTTTAAAAGAGGCAGTTAGAACTTTGATTTATTTTTATTTTATGTGCATACATGCCTACATGCCTGCATGTATATAACTGCACTCGTGTTGCTCAGTGCCCGTGAAGGACAGAAGAGGTCATTGGGATCTGGAGTTAACTCTAACTGGAGGTGAGGACAGTTATTAGCCCCCACATAGGTCTGGGTTGAAACCTGGGTTTTCGTGCAAGAGCATCGCCAGCCCTGCAGATTTTTGTTTTTAAATAATGTTATTTATTATTTATTTATTTATTTCATTCATTTATTTATTTATTTATTTATTTTCTTTTAAGGTGGACTCACAATTAAGAGCATATTTGTTTTAAGATCACATTGACATTGCTCAGTTTGCCCATACAAGTTATAATTGGATGCTAGCATCCACATATGAGGGGATACCATTCGTTGTTTTTTTCTGGGACTGTGTTACTTCAGTCAGCATGATATCTTCTAGCTCAGCCATTTACCTGCAAAGTCATGGATGTCATCTTTCCTTACCGCTGCATCACATCCATTGTTGTGGTTGTTTGCAGTGATGTCCCCCATAGGCTCTAGGTATTCAGACGTTTGTTCCAGTTGGTGGCGCTGTTTTTGGACGGTCTTGTGGGTGTGTGGCATGCTGGAGGAGTGTGTACTGGGAGCAGGTTAGTGAGTTAGTGAGTTTTAACAAGCCTCGTGGTTACAGTTGCCTCTCTCTGTTTCCTGTACTTTTTGCAAGATGTGCCTGGTTTTGCTTGCTCCAGATCCAGCCGCCACGCCTTCCACCACAATGTCAATCTAATTCCTGGGAACCGCCAATCTTAAGCTCGAATAAAAAAAACTTTCCTTTTTTAAGTTCCTTTGGTCACGGTGCTTTATCACAGCAACAGAAAAGGTGACTACATACAATTGTGTAGATTGTTACCACTTTTCTCTATCCACTCATCAGTTGGGCGGCTTTGGGTTGGTTTTTTCCGTCGATCCTTGCTATTGTGAACAGACGCTGTAAGAAACATGGCTGTGCATGTATCTTCTGCAGTAAGATGAGTCTTGTGGTACTTGCCAGGATGTAGGCTGTGGGTTGGTGGCAAGTTCATTCCAAGTCACTTCAAAGGGTTTCTCCACATGCTTTCCATAGTGGCGGTTGAGTTTACATTCCCACCAGCCGTGGATGAGTATTCCCCTTTTCCCAACAACCTCTCCGCTACTTGGATATCATTTGTTTTCTTGATCCTGCCAGTCTTATTGGAGTGACGGTGATATCTTAAGGGGTTTTGATTTGGTGTTTCCTTAATGTAGTTATGATGTGCCAACACTTTTAAGTGTGATGTTTCTCAGCCTATTCTCATTCTCACTTGGTGAAGTCTTGTTCGCTCTTTTGCTCCATTCTATTGAGTGGGTCATTTGTTTCTTTCTCCTTTGTTTTTGAGTAGTTTCTTACTTTGGAAATCAGTGCTTTGTTCAGATGTATCGCAGTGAAGGTTTCCTCCCTTCTGTGGTTTCCTCTTCAACTTTCCCTTTATTGCTTTCTTTTGATGTACAGGAAGCTTTTGAGTTTAAGGCCCACTTTGTCAGTCGTCAACCTTAATTCTCTGCGCAGCTGGCTGTCTATTTAGGAATCTTTTCCTACACCTATGTCTGTGTAGTCTGCTGCCAACTTTTTCTTCTATTGCCTTCAGAGTTTGGGTTTACGTTGAGGTCTTTGACCATCTGGAGTTGACTTTTGTACAGGGCGAGGGTAGGGTTTAATTCATTCTTCTACAAGTGGTGATCCAGTTTTGCCACACCACTTGCTGAAGATGCTGTCTTTTGCTCCATTGATTTCTTCTTGGCCCTTGTCAAATATGAGATGGCGAAATTGTATGTGCTCAGGTTTGGATCTTCCTTTTTGTCCCATTGGTCAACAGTCTGTTGTGTGCAGTACAAGCTGTTTTTTATGACTAAAGTCCTGTAGTATAGTTTGAAGTCTTGGTATAGAGATCCCCTCTGTTTGCTCTTTTCACTCAGTTGTTTTGTTTTGCTATTTGGGGTTTTTGTTTTTCCAATGCGAATTTAAGGACTTTTTTTTCCAAGCCCCGTGAAGAAATTCTTGGGTTTTTGATTGGTTGCATTAAATCTATACAAGGTTTCGTAGAAATGGACAGTTTGTACCAATGTTAATTTTTCCACATCCCATGAGCATGGGAGGTTTCTTCCATCTTCTGATGTCTTCTTCAATTTCTTTCTTCAAGGGTTAAATTTTTGTTGTAGAGCATCTTTGGTGTCTTTGGTTAGGTTTGTTCCTAGGTATCTTATTGTTTTTGAGGCTATTGTGAGTGGGAACGTCTCCTTGAATTCCTTCTTCAATTGCTTGTTGTTGGTGTAAAGAAAGGCTACTGATTTTTCTAGGTTAATTTTGTATCCTGCCACTTTACTGAAGCTTTTAATCGTTTCTCGGAGTTTTCTGATGGAGTTTTTAGCATCCCTTTAAAGGGAATGCTTCTCTCGTTTCCCCATTTAGGATGATATTGGCTGTGATTTTTCCTGTATATGGCTTTGATTACATTGAGGAATGATCCCTTCAATCCAGTTCCCTTTAGGACTTTAAGCATGAAGGGATGCTGGATTTTGTCAAAGGCTTTTTCCATGTCAATTGATGATGGTGTCTTTTTTTTCTTTCAGTCCATTTATATGCTTGATGATATTTATTGATTTTCATATGTTGAACCATTCTTGCATCTCTGGTATGAATCCAACATGGTCATTATGGATGATCTCCTTAATGTGGGTCTGTATGCGACTTGCCAGTATCGTGTTTAGAATTTTGGCATCTGTGTTCATTAGGGAGATGGTTCTATAGTTCTCCTTTTTGGTTGTATCTTTTCCTGGTTTTGGTAATAGAGTGATGCTGGCTTCATAGAAGGAATTTGGGAGAATTCCCTCTGTTTGTATCCTTGTAAACAATTTGAGTAATAATGGTTGTAAGTCTCTTTGAAATGTTTTACAGAATTCTGCAGTGAAACCATCTGGGCCTGGGCTTTTTTTAGTTGGGAGGTTTCTTATTACATTTTCAATGTATTATGGGTCTGTTTAAGCTGTCGATCTCTTCTTGGTTGAGCTTTGGTGATTCCCAGGATTTCAGATATTCATCCGTTTCTTCTAGGTTTTCAAACTTGGTAGAGTATTGGTTTTTGAAGTATTCCCATATGATTTTCTGGATCTTTTCATTGTCTGTTGTGATAGTTCCCTTTTCATCACAGATTGTATTGATTTCAAGTTGTTCCTTCTTTCGTTTGGTTAACTGGGCTAGAGGTCTCTCTATCTTGTTTATTCTTTTAAAGAACCAACTTTTGGAGTCATTTATTTATTTATTTATTTATATTTTTTTTTTGGTAAGGTTTTCTTTGTTTCTATTTCATTGATTTTTGCTCTGATTTTTGTTATTTCTTCCTGTCTGTTGCATTTAGGGTTCAGCTGTTGTTGCCTCTCAAGTGCTTTTAGTTGCAGTGTTAGATAGTTCACTTGTGCGCTGTCTGTTTTTCTAATATAGGCACCCAGGGCTATAAACTTCCCTCTTAGGACTGCTTTTTTTTTTTTAATTTTATTTATTTATTTTTGTATTTGTGTGAATGTACTGTCTGCATGTAGGTCTGTGCACCCGTGTCTTGGCCGCGGAGGTCAGAAGATGGTGTCGGATTCCCCTGGAACTGGAGTTCTCCTGGAATTGGAGTTACAGATGGTTCTCAGCCGGGTGCTGGGGATCGAACCCGAGTCTGGTCGGCACTGTTAACCACTGGGCCATCCCTCCAGCCCCAGGACTGCTTTTAAAGTATCCCATAGGTTTTGTTGTGTTGTATTATCATTGTCATTCAGTTCCAGGAACACTTTTATTTCTTTATCTCTTTCTTGACCCACCCTTTATTCAAGAGTGTGTTGTTTAGTCTCCATGTGTTCTTGTAGATAGTAGGGCTCATCCTGCTGTTGATGTTGAGCTTTATTGCACTGTGGTCTAATAGTATGCATGAAATTATTTCAATCTTTTCGTATTTGTGGAGGTTTCTTCTGTGTCCCAGTATGTGGTCGATTTTGGAGGATGTTCCGTGGAGTGCTGAGTAGAAAGTTTTTTCTGTGGTATTAGGGTGGAATATTCGGTAGATGTCTGTGAGGTCCATTTGGTGTATCATAGCGTTCAGTTCAGATCTTTTCTCTGTTTATTCTTTGTCCTGTTGACCTGTCCGAAGGGTTCAGTGGGGTATTGAAGTCCCCTACTATGAGCGTACTGGGATTAATCTGTGTCTTATGGTCCTGGAGAATTGTCTGTATAAATTTTGGTGCACCAGAGTTTGGTGCATATATATTCATAATTGTGAAATCTTGGTGAATTGCTCCTTTGATAAAAATGTAATGGCCTCTTTATATCTTCTGATTTCTTTTACTTTGAAGTCTATTTTGTCTGATATTAAAATAGCAACACCCACTTTCTTTTTGGTACCATTTGCCTGGAATATATTTTTCCATCCTTTCACTTTAAGGTGGTGCCTGTCCTTGAAGGTAAGATGTGTTTTTTGTAGACAGCATAACGATGGTTTCTGTTTCCTAATGCAATCTCCCAGTCTGTGTCTTTTGATTGGGGAATTTAGTCCATTAATTTTTAAGGTTATGACTGATAGATTTGTGTTGCTTCCTTTTGCCTTATTATCCATCTGCGGTTTTGATTTAGGTTTCTACTTCTGCAGTTATGCTTTTATTGATTTCTCTTTCTAGGTGCCTGGGGGTGGTTGCTCCTTTCTTCTGTCCTTTGAATTGCTTCAAGTATTCTCTGAAAGGTTGGTTTTCCAGACATGTATTCTTTCATCTTGTTTATGTCATGGAAGATTTTTGTCTCTCCTTCAACTATAATTGACATTTTTGCTGGGTATAGTAACCTGGGTTGGCATCTATAGTCCTTTAACACTGGGAATGCTTTACTCCATGTTCTTCTTGCTTTCGTAGTTTACACTGAGAAGTCAGTTGTAATTCTGATAGGTTTCCCCTATAGGTCACTTGTTGTTTTTCTCTTGTGGCTTTAAGAATTTTGTCTTTGTTTTGGGCATCTATCATTTTAACTATGATATGGTGTGGGGATTTTCTTTACTGATCTTGTCTGTTTGGAGTTCTATGTGCTTCTTGTATTTGTATTGGTTTGTCTTTTTTTTAGTTTGGGGAAATTTTAATTTATTATTCTGTTGAAGATGTGATCAATACCATTCTGTTGGGATTCTTCTCCTTCCTTCATTACTATATGTGGAAGTTTGATCTTTTCATAATGTCCCATATTTCCTGGTTGTTCCACTTTTGTGTATTTTTAAATTTTTCATAATCTTTATTTGAGGTTTTTAGTTCCAGGTCCGGTAGTCTTTGTTCTGCTTCCTCCATTCTATTTCTGAGGCTTTTTCCATTCCTTTCCTCTTGATTGGCTGAGTGTTCTATTTCCTTTTTCATTGCATCCTGTGATTTCTTTAGTATTTCCACTTCTTTTTGGAGCTTCTCAATCTCTTCTTGCTGCTCCTTCCTTCACTGGTTGGTTTCCTTTTTCAGTGTTTCCACTTCCTTCTGCAGTTTGTCAGTTTCTCCCTCTAGTTCTTTCTGGAGTTTGTCATTCTCTACCTTTCTGAAGTTTGTCATTGTCTCCCTCTAGGTCCTTCTTGAGTTTTTCATTCTCTTTCCTTAGTTCTCTGACTTGTTCTTTATATTCTTTAATTTCTCTGAATGTGTCTGCAGTTGTTCCTCTGAGATCTGTTTCTTGCATCACCCCCAGGGGATCCCAGTGTGTGTGGTTTTTATTTTTTATTCTTTTTTTTGTTGTGTTATGTGTTGTGTTGTTGTGGTGGTGGTGGGGGTGGGGTCTGTTCAGTGGCTCCTAGTGGTGTTCGTGGTGGGCGTGGGTGGGGTTGATCGGGAAGCTCCATGGTGGGCCTTCTGCAAGAGCAAGGCGGTTGCTGGTGCTTAGAGGCTGATGAGTGGCCTAGTTCTCTCCTAGGCCGGCCGGGTGTCGAGTGTTTTTTAAGTTGTCTTTGAGAAATCTGTATAGTTTGGGTGGTTTGTTGGTTAGTCAAAACATGCTTAGACATTGGTGTCTGATGATTCCATGTTTAAATATAAAGTAATAGAACTGCTGAGTTCTATTTTTTGACTTACAAGTTTAAGTTAAAAGGTACAAGTGATTTATTCATGCTATTAGACACTACTATATTATCTGGTGTTAGAGGGATTATATATCTATGGAAGTTATATCTGAAAGTTATTAATATCAATTTTAGAGTTTAGAAAAATTAAGTATAGTGGATTTTGAGTGGTAGGCTAGAGTATGAAAAGTGATTTGTTTCAAAATAACTGCAATTCAGGTTTGGTTGTTAAAGTTTGAGAGAAAATATTATATAAGGTGGAGCTATATATTAATGCAAGTTAGGGATTAAATTGGATTTTCTTTAAATGATTGGTAAGTTTACTACATTTATAAGTAGAATTTATAATCTTACCTCATGTAATAGTTCAACTGGTGGGTCGAAAGAATGTGGTTTGAGAATTGTCAACAGGGGAACGAAAAAGAGAGTGGATCGGAGAGGGAGACCTGAACTGAATAGTGTGAAAGGACTTTCTGCGTCAAAGAGGATACGGAGTAAACTTGTCTGTTCATGCGAAAATTGTTGGGGAAAAGAGACTGAAGAAAGTAATATTGGAAAATCATGTGGGGTTTATAGTGGCAGAATTGTAGGAGCTGGCGTGTAGGAGTTGGGGTGGGGATGAGGATGATGTGGAAGGGTGGCTCCGGTGTACTTGGATTGTTGAATAGGTTTGTATGAAATGCACAAAAAGATTTCGAAAATAAATAAATTGACAGGAAAAAATGGTTGGAAAAAGAATATGGTTGTTGAAGGTGGTAATCTTATTTGTTGATATTTCTATATTCTATTAATTGTTAAAGAGTGGATTATATATACAAACTTGGTCTTAATAGCGGGTTCTCTCTGTGAAATCTGCCCCAATCCCAGTAACTAAACTCGGTGGCTTTCTTTGCTATGTGTTCTTTTGAATCTAAGGCTCTGGCTTTGATTGTTTTTTTTTTGCAAGAAAAAAATCGTGAATTTCGGCATAAATGAGGTCTCTATGGGCTTTTCAGAAGAAAAAAAATTGGACAGAGCGGAGGTGTTGGTGTGATTCTTAGAGGATTGGGTTGAATGGCTATTTTCCTACTAATTGTCGTTTATTAGTGCATCGTAGAAATAGGAGTCTAAAATAATAAAAATTTGGCTCGCATGCCTATAATTTGTAGCAGGCTGGTTTATGGTCTTCCATTTGGTATCTGGAGGGAAGCTCGTGACTGGGGGACATGTGAGATGCATTGTGGCTTTCGGGTGGGTCAAGGGCAAGGAAGAGAGCGTCCTGTCTTTTATTTTTAGACGGTGCAGCTCTTAAGGGTATGTATCGGAAGCTTCGAAGTTAGCCTGCTGTCACATCTGTAGGTGCTTAATGCGAGTTTGCATAGATGCATGTCACATTTCGTCGTATTGCAGGCTCCTGGGAGGGTAATGGCTTTAGAAAAGGATTCTTAAGAATGGGGCGTGGGGAGCTTCTGCGTCATGGGTATATGATGTGGATCGTTACAGTGCTAACGCTCGTTGAGGATCCTGATTATTTGATATCTCTCAAACGACCTTGCTATAAAAATGTTGACATGGCTTGTGGCTTATTAGATGATCCGTTCTCATATCGATCAGGGATGTAAAGGAAATGGACGCTTCAAAGACAGGCCTTATGCTGATAAAATGTTTCTGCAAGGGGGTTGTACTTTGTGTTCATTATTGGGACGTCATGAATCTCTTCTGCCTTTTCCAAAATATCTATTTAGTATTATACATTATATTGAGCGAACAGGGTGAGAGAGATCGTCTGGACAGTTTGTGGCTCTCCTACACTTGGCGGTGCCACAGGTGGGTGGTTTGGTCTACAACGTTGCTGGCTTTTGTGTGTGGTTAGGGGGTGCGCACTTAATGTGTACCCACATACTCATGTGCAATATACCAACACATCAATGCAACACACCTAAAAATAGAAAAATAAAAGACTGCAAAATCAATTGTAAATGTTCACAACATGAGCTATATAGAATCTGGACCAGAGAGAGACAATTTGATAGAAATGGTAACATCTTGGAGCAAAGCCCCAGGAGATATACTTTAGATATTCCTGAATCTGAAGAAATCAAAAATTAAAAGAATGGTCAAGTATAATTTTTTATTCTTTATTATTACATAGATACTATATAAATTTAGTTATATTTTTTAAAGAATAAGGGGCATTATGATTCGGAGTACGTGCATTCATTATATTATGTGCCAGTATTAATCACACAAGTGTTAATGTACCTAGGAAAAACATTAAGAAAGAAATTTGCAGAATGAAGAGAACCTAGGGTGTAAGGCTATTACTTCATCTTTCATGTCTAAAGTGAAAATATATTCGATCAACTATATGTTGATACAGATGTATTATAATAACACATTCTATATTTATGATATCAATAAATATTATCTGGCACCATTACCTTGGAAGGCCGAACTGGTCTCAATTTATAATATAATCACTACCCACATAGAATGGTCTATTAAGCATGTTCAAAAATATGATGTAAATTATTCAAAGTTGCCATAATCCCGACAAGACGTAAACATCAGCAACAGATTTAAAATAATATAAAAATAAAAAAAAAAAAAAAGGCTGGGTATGGTGGTGCATGGCCTTTATAGCAATGGGAAGCAGGAGCAGGTGGGATTCTGTGAGTTCAAAGGCCAGTGTCTTCGAGCTCTGGGGAGTTAGTTTCTGGTGTTTTCGGGCGGTGGTGGGGAGGAGGGTGGTGGGGTGCTGTTTTTGGCTTTTCCTGGTCTGAGGGTTCTTTTCCGTATGCAGGGTGGCGTTTTTGTGGAGGTGGGCACTGTGTGTAGTTAGTGTGGGGAAGGGGAACTCTGGAGTTTTTGGGTTTTGGCTGGTGTGTTGTGTTGTGGTGTCTGGCGTTTGTGGTGGTGGTGGAATGCTAAATGCTTATGGGTTGGTTTGCCTTTTGGTTTTTTTTTTTTTTTTTATTGGTGTGTTTTTGGTGGGGTGGTGGTGTTGTGGTGTTGTGGTGTTGGGGTGGTTTTATTGTTGCGTGTGTGTGTAAAATTATCGTTTCGCGGGGTCGTAGAGTTTTGCTTCAGGATGTTGTGATCGTTGATTTTTGTTTTTTTTTTGTCTGGGTTTTTTTTTTTTTTTTTTTTTTTTTTTTTTTTTTTTTTTTTTTTTTTTTTTTTTTTTTTTTTTTTTTTTTTTTTTTTTTTTTTAGTATGGGTCTTTTTTTTTTTGTTGTTGTTTGTTGTTTGGGTGGGGAGTTGGTGGTTTAATTTGGGTGGGTCGCTGGGTTGAGTAGTAGTGTTTAGTATGGTCTTGCGTGTGGTATGTGGGGGAGGGGGCTGTGTAGATTTGATGGTTAGTGGATGGTTGGTGGTTTTAGGTTTGGGTATGGTGAGATGTTTATTGGGTTTTTTTTTGTTAATGATGGTGTTATATTCTGGGTTGGGGATATTGGAGGTGGGTGTTGTGGGCGTTTGGCTGTGGGGGGTGTTATTTGTGATTTTTTGGGTATTGAGGATAATGGTTTTTTATTTATTGGTTTGGTGTGGGGCTTGTGTGTTTTTTGGAACTTGTGGTTTTTTTTGGTGCTGAGGAGGGTGTCCGATTCTGTTGGTTTTGTTTTTGTTTGTTTGGCTTTTTTTTTTTTTTTTTTTTTTTTTTTTTTTTTTTTTTGGTTTTTTGTGTTGTTTGTGTGAGTTGTGTGTGGTTTTGGGCTATGTAGTATTGTGTTTATTTCTTTCCTGGTTTGTTTTTTTTTTTTTTAAATTGATCTGTGGTTATCTTGGGTTGGTGGTGGTTGTGTGGTATTGAGCTTGTGGTCGTGTGCCTTGAAGTCAAGGTTTTGTTGTGTTGTATTGGTTTTTTTTTTTTTTTTTTATTTTTGTCTTTTTTTTTTTTTTTTTTTTTTTTTTTTTTTTTTTTTTTTTTTTTTTGTGTGTGTTGTGTGTGGTGGGTGGGGGTTGTTTTTTGCTGTGTTTTTGTTTGTGGGTTTCTTTTGTTAGTTTATTGGTTGTGGTGGGTTTGAAATTTTTATTTGTTTGTTAGTTTATCATCTCTAATTTGGTGATTAATGTGAAGTTATTGAGTTGTTTGATGTGGTGCTTTGAGGGGTGGTCTGGATGATGGGTTTGGTGTGGTTTTGGTTCAGTATTTGGGCCTGTGTCGTATTAGTTGGTTTTGCTTTTTTTTGGGATGTTTTTTTGTTTTGATTGTGTGTGTCTGCGTTTGACTGATTATGTATTTTTGTCAGTTTATGTTTTTGTGGTGGGTGGGATTTGGGCATTGTCTGTGGTTTTGTAGAGCTAAGGGGTTACACACTTGGGTCTGGTAATGTTGTTGTGTTGCGCTTGTTTTGGTTTGTGTTTGGCAGTGTTCTAGCGGTGTGTTTTTTCGCCGGTGGAGCGGTTGATGTTTGGTTGTGACAGTGTCTTCCATCACTGAGATGTATGGGTGTGTATCGTACTGGTGTATTGTTTAAGATCATTTTTTTTGGTGTTGTGTTGTCCATGTGGTTTGTTGCAAATTTGTGTCGTGTGTGGGGGGTGCTAGGTTGGGGTTCTTGGTATGGGTTGCTGCTGGTTGGGTTATGAAACTAGAGGTTCTTAGGAGTCGTGGGTGTGGGTGCCAGAGATGGGGTGTCTTGCGTGGGTTCTTGGCGTTTACTGCGTGGTTTTGCTTCGAATGGTTTTGCGGGTGGGGTGGGGGTGGATTTGTGGTTGGTGGTTGTGTTTGGGTGGTGGGGTTTGTGTGTTTTTTTGTTTGGTTGTTTTTTTTTTTTTTTTGTTTTTTTTTTATTTGTTGGCATCTTCTTTTGTTTTTTTGGTTGTGGTTGTGGTTGTTGTGTAACTTTTTTAAATGGGCTACGGAAGTTTTGTGTGTTTTTTGGTCCGAGTTTTCTTTTATGTGTGAAGTCATGTACTTGGTTATTCTTTTTTCCTGGTTTTATTGTGGGGTGTTTCTCTTGTTTGTTTTAAGCTGATACAAGGTCTTGGGGGGTAGGTGGGTGTTTTGGTTCGGGGGCAAGGTGGGATCATTTGTGGTTAGGGCTGGTTGGGTGGTTTGGTGAGGTTGGTGTGTGGTGTTGGGGTGGGGTGGTGGTGTGTGGCGGTTTGGGGTGGTTGTGGCTGACGGTGGGCGTTTTTTGCTGTTGGGGTATGACTTTTGTGGTTGTGGGTGTGTTGCGTTATGTTTTTCCTATTTTTTGCTGCGGTTTTGCTCAGAGTGTTTCCATTGTTGGTGGTGTGCTTTTTTGTTTGTGCTCACTGTGTTTTGGATGTTCTTTTTTTGTTTGTGTTTGTGGTGTTTGTTTTTTTGTTCAGAATCTATTATATTATTCTAATTGTCTTTGGTTTTGACTTATGAAGTGAAGCGTTTTGAAGATACTTTTTTATTGTTTATTTACGATTAGTATGTTGGTTTGTTTAGGATAATTGAGTATATAACGATAAAGCTATTTTTTTTCTTTTTTTTTTTTTTTTTTTTGTTTTTTTTGTGTTTTGTTTTTTGTTTAATCTATTTGTTTGTTATAGGGGAATGAGTTAGTGGGGTTTAGAAGAAATATAATTTTCAATTTTGGAAGGTTGAATATTGGTAGATATTAAGTCGTGAGGATACTGGAGTGAGGAGTAGTAGATCTGGTTTTGGGGCTTGGATGGGGTGTCTGAGACAGTCTTTTTGTTTGCCTGCAGTGATGCGATGGTCTCACATGTTTGGTGTTTCCTACTGCTATTTGTGGGTTTGATTTTTTTTGGGTCTTGCTTGGGACATTTTTTTTTTTTTTTTTGGTTTGGTTTTTTTGTAGTTTGGAGTGTTGTTGTGTGGATGTGTGTGGTGTGTGGGTTGGTGTTTTTTGGTTTGAGCATTGTTTTTTTTTTTTGTGCGTATCTGAGCATGTCTATCCATCCTCTATATTTGATTTGTGCTATTTTGCACTTTTGTAGTTCGAGTGTAGTGTTGTTCCGTATGGTCGCGTTGGGTGGGGAAACCTGTTGTCGTCGTGAACATGCTTCGGTTGGCCGGGGTTGTATCGTATTGTTGGGGACGAGTTCTATGATATGCGGGGCTAGGGGTTGGTTTGCCAGGGTGGGTTTGTGGTATTATTCAGCCTCGTGTTTTTTGGGTGGTATGGTCTCTCAGTGTCTTTGTCTATTTTGGTTATAGGCTGCGAGCCTAATGCTTGCCCGAAAACCTCACTTTGAGAGTAGTTATTAGCACTCCTTTGCTCTACCATAGGGTCTCAATCATTTGGCTACTTCATGGCCTATTTCTTGTATACAGTTGCCCGTATTGGGTTCCGTTTTTTAATGTTAGCGATGGCAAATTCTCCTGTCAGGGTTTTGGGATGGATTTGGTGGTTTTTGTTTGGTTGCATCGGTAAAGTGGGGGAGCATAGGGTGATTTTGGGATTGTATTGGCTGCGTATTTTGGGTGGTTCATTAAAAGGTTTGGGGAGGCGGCAGTTTAAGTTGCTTTTGGGTCCCTGTTGTACGGTGGGGTTTGAGGAGAGTAACATGAAAGTATAAGAGCATGAAGGAGGCGAGGAGAATGCAGCAGTTTAGATAATGATCTATGGTGGGGCGTTGGAATGCTGAGGGGGTTGGAGGTGTATGGCGATGTTGTGTTTTTTGGGGTGTATGGTTTTTCCCGGTGTTCGGTGGCGGAGGAGTGGGGATTGGGTTAGAGAGACATTTGGCTGGGCTAGTATAGGTTGTGTCTATGGGTTGTGCTTGGGTGTGTGTAAGTTTGTTGAGAGTTGGTTGGTTATTACTGTTTTAGGTATTGGGATTAAAGTTGTGGTGGGTTAAATGTGTGTTATGATTGCAGTATTTGTAGTTTGTGCCTTGCGTAGAGAGTTTGGTGGGTGTGCGGCGTTTATTTGGTGGGGTTAGTGGTCATTATGGGAGTTGGGATTGTTGTGCGCTTAGATGGGAGTGATGGCGTTGGTGGCTGTAGAGGAGCCAAGATCCTCTTGTTTAACTTGAAGTCCATCGGAGTGGTAAGCGTGTGTTAGGATATTTGTGAGTTCGGCCAGGTGGTCTGAGTGGTTGAGTGTGCTTTGGGGGTGCTCTGTGGGGGGTTGCAGGACGGTTTGAAGAGCTTTCTTTGTGGGGTTGGGGGTTTTCTTGCTGCAATGATGTCCATGGTCTTCGTTTGGCTTTGTGGGCTTGGTTCGTTTTCGCTTAGTGTTGTTCCCTTTGATTATTCTGATAATATAGTTTTTCTTATTTGGTTTTTTCGGGTGTGCTGGGTTTCTAGGGTTTTTTTGGTACCTAGGTCTGCCTTTCTTATGTCTCTAAGAACCTCTGCAGAATAACATCATAGCTGAGACTGAACACCAGCACATAAGTTTGTAAGGAGTATTTAATATTCAAACCATAACATACACTGTCAAAAAGGATTTATGTTCTCATCAAACTTTCAATGTAGTCATTTGATGCCCAAGTGATTGGTGAGGGCACAGGTTAAAACCTTGATTCTATAACCTTTGTGGTGTTTGCGTCGCTAATTCTGGGTATGTTGGGGAAAACAGTTTGATTCTTGGGTGGTTTTGTTTCGAAATGGGTGTATGGTGTGGTGCGTTTGTGGGGTTGGTTTTGGTTGTGGGGGGGGTGGTTTGTTTTTTTTTTTTGCTTTCTGTTTTTTGTTTTGTATGACATGGAGGGTGGTGGGGGAGTTCCTTGGGGTAGGTTTGGGGTGGTAGTTGGCACCAGTTTTTTCGGTGTGCTTGTCACTTTGTTTTTTTTGAGATCTTTTTTATCTGTCTGTTGGGAGGGGAGGCTCGTGAGGGATTGGGGGGAGTAAGTTTGGGCCTTGTATTGGGGGGTATACTCACAAAAGATCTAGGCGCTTGCCTGCTGTCTCTTGGGGGCCGCGAAGGTTGCTGTCAGGATTATGAAAGGTGCGTGGGCGGCGTGGCAAGGTTGGTCGGCGTGGTTACGCCGGCAGTTTTTTTGTAGTCTTTAATTGCATTTTCTTTTTTTTTTTTTTTATGTTTTTTTTTTTTTTTTGTTTTTGTTCTTGTTTTCTGATTGTGAGGTCAGGGTCTCCCTGTAGGTTTGCGGGCTTTCAGGGGGCGTTTGTGGTCGTTGGTTTTGGATGAACTGTTTTTCTTTCTTTGAGGTGACAGCTGTTTTTTTTTGGCCTTTTTTTTTGAATAGCTCTTTTTAACTTTTTTTTGGGTGGAGTAAAGACTTGGGGTTGCGGGCTGGGTGTGGCTTCTGACCTTGTCGGTGTGGTTTGCTCTTGGGGTCTCTTTGCTCCCAATATGGTTAGCTGGGTGTGGTAGGGATGTTGTTATAGCTTGGATTATTGTTGGAGTGCTATGAAAGGGGCGAGGGTTTTGATGGCTGTGTTCAGATTTGCAGATGGGTGAGAACGATGGGTGTCCTTAACCTGTTTGGCTGAGGTTGGGCCGCTTATTGGAGTGGTCTATGCTGGACCTTGTAATTGTTTTCTGCTTTACATTAACATTATTGTTTTCGTACAAGTGCCTAGGGGGTGGAGTGGCGTAGTGCTCCAAATTTCTTCGGGTATAGGTCCCATTATGCCAGAGGAGAATGGCTGGTTTGTTTGTGGTGCTAATGTGTCGCCGGGATTTTCCTGTGGTATTGGGGAAGTTACAGCACTGTGAACGAAAGCAAACAAATCCTCCACTCTCGTTAGGATTCCCTTATGGCATTGTTTTATGTGGGAGGGATGATTATTGACCGGGAGCCTAAGGCAAGGTAGAGGACTAAGAGTTTATATTTATAATGCAATTCTGTGTGCTTATCCCTGCTCTTCTGTCTTTTTAACATTTTATAGAAAAAAAGTATTATAACGCAGATCCTTGGAGGGTGATGGCGTTGGGATGAAAAGAGAAAGAGGTATTCTTATTTTTAAGAGGGGGCTCTTCCTGAGGGAAGTTATGTTGGCATTGAGGGGTTGATCTTTTNGGAGGGGATCTTGGGTTCTAGAAACAGTACAGCTATAGAAAGAAAACCTGTCGGGGGGGACCTGATGCACTATAGGAAGAATGGCTGCAGATGATAAGAAACTGAAAGTATTTAAAGGCAACAAGAAGGTATATGGGGTTGGAGAAGAGGGAGTGGGAAGCAACGTGGGTTGGAGACAAAGCGAACTGATCTCGCAGTGCCTGCAAGCCCCAGTGAGAACTCTGCATTTTTTTCCAAGCACAATGGTTCTGTCAGATGATTTAGAACAAGAAATGAATTAATAGGATTTTTTATTTAATGACCAATTTTCTTCAGGAATTATAAGTAAAAAAAAATCCATTTTCACCTTCAAGGTCAGTTAAATAAGAATGGGATCAGAATTCGGAATCAAATTTTGAATCAAATCAGAATTCATTATTCAAACTACATTTAGGAGCACTGTGAATCGACAAACAGGATCATGTCATGCTCCAGTGTCAATGACACTTGCAGGAGAATTTGGGCTCTATCCTTAAAATCTTCAGAGAAAACAGCTCTTTTGGGGGTCCTTTCCAAAGACCACCACTCTAAGGGACAGTCTTCATAGTTCTCAAAACATTCATCCTAGAAACATTCCTGTGAAAAAATAATCAGATGAGCCTTTCTTATATTTGAAGAAAAAAACCCAAAACTTAAATAACTTTTAGCATTTTTTAAATGTGGTTATCTACATCTTTACACACAAAAAAGTTGGCAGACATTTATCAAAGATGGTTCACTGCATAGTGCACTGTGTCTGGCAATATGGATTTTAGACTTGGGTAAACTGTCTTCTGCAGTTGGAAGCGGTAGGCCCGCCTCAGTTCATGGAGCAGTCTGTTCTCATTGAAGATCATTTTCATCTGTGTAAGGAGGGTTAGGAAATGGTTTCTTTCTGACCCTGGTTTCTCTTGCCTCTTTTTCAGAAACAAGTTGCCAACCATGAATTATTTCATTAGGTGAATCATTGTGGCCAGAGTTTAGTAGCATATTTCTAAAGACTGTCTTCAACCATTCTACAAATTTGAAAACAGTCAGTGGTTGCTAAGAGACATACAATTCAAATATCCCCATAAACATAAAGATTTCTGTTAAGTAATTTGTACTTCACATTTGCAGTTATATTTAGCTGAAAGTGGTGTAATTATGGTGTGTATTATGCAAATAGTTTAATCAGGCCTTAAAAGTGGCCTTTTGATATTGTTTTTAAAATCTCAAGATAAACTGGACATGACATAAACCAAACTAAAGAATTTTAAGTTCTTACCTGAAGTAAATTCCATGAGACCTTCAGTCTCAGCTCCAATGCAAAGAGGTATTTTCCAGACAAGTTCCTTGAATGTCTCAAAATGTTTACATTCAGCCAGTTGTGGTGGCACATGGCTTTAATCCTAGCCCTTGGGAGGCAGAGGCAGGCAGATCTTTGTGAGTTCAAGGCCATCCTGTTCTACAGAGCGAGTTCCAGGACAGCTGGGGCTACGGGGAGACCCTGTCTCAAAAAGACAGAAAAAAAAAAAAAAGTGTTTACATTCATCTCATAGAACCTACAGCAAACGAACCTGCAGAGAATTTCTAGCTGGGGTCTTATCAGAGATCCATCACCAGCTAACAATAAAACACCTTTTCCCTCATCCTCTCCAGCTTTTAACTCAAAACCTCATATAAAGAGCTAGTGAAATGGCTTAGTGGGTAAAAGTACCTGCTGCTAAGCCAGATGACCAGATGAGTTAAATTCCTGGAACCCACATGGTGGGAGTAGAGAACTGACTCCACATAGTTGTCCTCTGACTGCACAGGAGCACACCATGGCCTGTGTGCCTCCCCAGTGTGCACACACTAATAATAAATATAATTTAAAAAATCTTAAAAGGA
Source organism: Rhizomys pruinosus (assembly GCA_009823505.1). Taxonomy (NCBI): domain Eukaryota; kingdom Metazoa; phylum Chordata; class Mammalia; order Rodentia; family Spalacidae; genus Rhizomys; species Rhizomys pruinosus. The sequence goes on along the minus strand of VZQC01008518.1, from coordinate 794,722 downwards.
CATTATTAGGCTTTGCTATTCTAATGGGCTGCATTCAGAGCCAGCCTTGTGGGCAGACATGTGTGCAAGGGTGCTGTTTATATGAAGAACTGTGTGATTGGTTTAGTGTGCTGTCTGAACACACACCACCTGTGTCTTTTACCCTGAGTTGTGCAGGTAGCCTCTCCTGGTATCCCCCTCCTGTATCATTTTTTCACATTTATTTTATTTTATTTTTAATTATGTGTGTGTGTGTCTGTGTGTTTGTGTACCTGAGTACAGGTGCCCTAAAGAAGCCAAGAGCTGTTGGATCCCCCAGGAACTGGAGTTATAGGTGGCTGTGAGCCACTTGAAGTGTAGCTAGAAATTGAACTTGGGACCTCTGCAAAGAGCAGTGTGTGCTCTTCACTCCTGAGTCATCTCTGTAGCCCTAATGCATCACTATTTAGTACAACAGTCTCTGTTTCGAAATGCTGATCAAATTGAAAACTTTTTTTTTTTTTGGTATTTTTGAGACAGGGTCTCCCTGTAGCTCCAGTTGGCCTGTAACCCACTATGGAGACCAGGCTGGCGTCTACCTCACAGAGATCTGCCTGCCTCTGCCTCCCAAGTGCTGGGATTAAAGGCATGCACCATCATGCCCAGCTTAAAAGCATTTTAAAGTATTTATTTATTTATTTATTTATTTATTTATTTATTTATTTATTTATTTATTTATTTATGTGCAATGGCCAGAAGTCACCTGCAGGAATCAGTTCCCTCCTTCTAACATAGAGATAGTGGCCATCAGACCCAGGTACTCAGGCTTGGTAGGAAGCAACTTTGCCCACATCTTAAAATGTTAGATCAGGTTTTCTTCAGTCAGAATGCTGATAGGAGAAAAATTGACTTCTCTGCATTGTGTGGAAAGAATGACCAGCATTAGGAAGAAAATGCAATTTGGTGGAGTTGATATTTCTATGACTTAAACCCTTTAAATTTACATACTTAATTTCTGTTGGGTCTTGAAGTCAAAGGTGCTGGAGATGTAGGAGTGCAGCCTTGCAACTCCTTGTCCCTACTGTGCTTTCTCACTTCATAACCGATTCATGGGCTCTCTGTTCCTATTAGGATTGAGTCCAGGACTGGGGAAGTACCACTGAGCATCCTCATGCACCTTGTCCTTAGGTTGGATCTTTGCTCAGTTCTGGGCTGTTTCTGCTGTGTGACTATGTGGTCAAGGTGGAAGTATTAGGTGGTACTTAGTATTCAGCAGAATAGCCGATGTTGGCAGTGATGCCAGAAGGGTGGAGAGTGGAGTTTAGTACCATGTCACTTCGGATGAAAACCTTCAGCATGACAATTTTATTCATTATCTATTTGGACTTTTTTTTTCCTTCGAAAAACTATTTAAAGCATTTATTTATCCATTCATTTATTGTGTGTATGTGTATGTGTATGTGTATGTGTATGTGTATGTGTATGTGTATGTGTATGTGTGTGGAAACATTTTTGTGCAGTGACCAGACGACAGCCTGCAGAAATCAGTACCTCCACTGTGTAGGTTGTGGTGACTGAATTCAGGTCACCAGGCTTTACTTGCCAAGCCATCCTGCCCCTACCCCTGCTTTATTTTTTTTAGAGAAGGGGCCTCATTTTGTGTAGGCTAAGCTAGCCTTGAACTTGTGATCTTCCTACCTTTGCCTCCAAAGTGCTAGAATTACAAGCATACATCACTATACCCAGATTTCTTAAAGACTTACGGGTTTTTTTTTTGGGGGGGGTCCTTTCGACACAGGGTCTTCCTGTATCCCCAGCTGTCCTGGAACTCACTCTGTAGACCAGGCTGGTCTTGAACTCACGAAGATTTGCCTGCCTTTGCCTCCCGAGTGCTAGGATTAAAGGCATGTGCCACCACGCCCGGCTAAAGATTTATGAAGTTCTTAAAAATTCTGCTTTACATGGTTTTGGGTAGGGTAGGACAAGTACTTTATTGCATAGTTAGTGGGCAGTTGCAACTGTGCTTTTTTGCTTGAAGTTTTTTTAAACAATGTTTTATTTTATGTGTGTGAGTGTTATGCCTGCATGGATGTAAGTGCACCCTTGTTGTACGATGCCCAAGGAGGCCAGAAGAGGGCATCAGATCCCTTAGGACTAGAGTTACAGACAGTTGTTAGCTATCATGTGGGTGCTGGGATTCGAACCTGCGTCTTCTGCAAGAGCAGCCAGTGTTCTTAACCACTGAGTCATTTCTACACTATAGCCCCTTGCAGTCTTAATGATCCTAAAATGTATTTGTGACTTTTGGGGCTGGAGCAATGGCTCAGTGGTTAAGAGTGGCAACTGCTCTTGCAGAGGACCCGGGTTTGATTCCCAGCACCCACATGGCAGGTAAGAACCATCTTTAAGTTGCGCGTGGTGGCACATGCTTTTAATCCTAGCACTCTAGCACTCAGGAGGCAGAAGCAGGTGGATCTCTGTGAGTTCAAGGCCAGCCTGGTCTACAGAGTGAGTTCCAGGCCAGCTGGGGCTACAGGGAGACCCTGTGTCAAAAAGACAACAACAACAAAAAAGTATTTGTGGCTTTACAAAACAGTTTTAAGTAGCAAAGTAGTTCCCATCTTAAGGGTTGAAATCTATTTATATAATTATAATGAAAAGTAGCAGACTTCTGCTTCTTCCTCTCCAACCCAGTCTCATCCCCTGGAGGTAACTGTGTTCATATTCTAGATGTTTCCATGTATTTATCCCCATATTTCTATTTTACTACAATGTCTTGATTTTTTTTCCATTTTAGATCTCATCTATTTAATGACTTCCTATTATAAGCTATTATGTATTTTTCCTTCCTTCAGATCCTTTGTAGTTTTATCACCAAATGTAACTAAGCCAACACATACTATGTATCTGACTGCAGGTCCATACTCTCTGCACAAAATTGCCTTTCTTTTATTTCCTTATTAAACTTTCTTTTTAAACCCTGAAGTTAGTAGTTGCCTTGGTTTTTCACCTGGCTATTTCCAGTGTGTTGGTCACTAGTTCATTCCTTAATTTCCCGTGATTGCTTTTCCCTTTTTTCCTTCTCCTTCCTTGGAGATAACCCCTCCTGAAGCCTGGTTATCTGTTCTGATTTGCACTGGTAGCTCCCCAGCTGGATTGTATCTTCCAGGGTCATCCTGAGACTATTTGCAGTGGTGGCTCCCCAGCTGGATTGTATCTTCCAGGCTCATCCTGAGACTATTTGCAGTGGTGGCTTCCCAGCTGGATTGTATCTTCCAGGTCATCTTGAGACTATTTGCCGTTCCTTGGTGCCTTGTGTTTGCTTGATTTTGGTAGAACACATCCTCTTGATACTTTTGAGAAGATGGAAATTTTCTGAGATTATGTGTCTGACAACATTTTGATTTTGTTGCCCACGTTCTTATTTGACGTTTTTGACTAGGCATACACTTACCTTGGTTTGTTCATCTATCCTGAGGTGTTTAAGGAGTGCTCTGTTGATTCCTGGCTTCCAGGGTTGGTACTGAGAAAGCCAGGGTAGCAGAGTGTCTGTCTACTGTGGAGACCTGTAAGATTCTGAACTCCTGTCTTTGTCCTTAAGTCCAGAAATTTCAGAGTGATGCATATTTGTTCATTTATTGTGCACAATACTTCATGAGCCTTGTTTATAATGAAGCATATGTCTTCCCCACCCTACAAGCCCCAGGAATGTTACATTGGCTTTTTTCCTCAGATATTCATATTCTGCTTGTCTGTCTTCGTATCTTTGATTGCCTCTCATTCTGCCTGTGTTGTGGGATCAGTGCTCTTGCTCCTTCCTTCTGTGTGCTCTTCCTGTGTTTTGCTTCTTCTTTAAGAGGGATTGGTTTGTTGCTTTTAATGTTTCAGTTTTTCTGCTGAAACCTTTATTTCCATTGCATTTGAGTTTCTAAAAGCAATTTTTTTTCAATTTTTTATTATTAAACTTTTTCCAAAGGTCATACATCATTTCTCAATCGAATCTAGCCTCGCTTCCCTTTCCATGCCCCCCACCCCACCTGAGTCCCTGCACTCTGCCATGCATGTCCTGTATCTTTTTCTGAGTTTTTCCTGAGGTTTTTTTTTTTTCAGGTCTTTTTGTTGTTGTTCTCTCAAACCTGTATTGCTACCATATATATATATATATATATAATATATAATATCTATAACGTAGTTTTATACATACATACATACATACATAATATCACTTGAATTATAGGATTTTTTTTCCCTAAAACATGTCATGTTTTCCTTAAGGAAGTGTTCAAAAGTTCCTCCTTGGCAATCCCAAACAACCATCAGTCCTGCACCTTTGCTCCACATGGGGGTCTTTCCCTCCCATTAGTCCCCCAAATGAAGTCCAGTAAGCACGCGTCCTGTCTCGATCCCCCTGCACTGGCCTCCATGATACAGCCCAGGTAGTCCAACAATGGCAGTCTTTATTCTGACAAGGCTGACATCCCCTTAGCTGTTTAGTCTAAAAGCTATTTTTTAATTTTGTGCATCTTCATCTATTAGTGTTCTTTTTTGTTTCAGAGATTTTCTAAAGCTGTGTCTCTGAGAATGTTCTAGGTTCCCTTTTGCAGTTCTTTTCCCGTTCCTTGCATTGTGGTTGTTTTCTCTGAGTTGCTCGTTTTGGTAGAATGCTTACTAATTTTTGACTGCACAATCATCATTACCTTTTAGTATGCCAAAAAGCCACATAGAACCTGAGTGTTAAAAACCTAGCTTTTATTCATGTTTGTATTTGTAGGAGTGATCTTTGGTGGCTGCTGACTTTCAGTAGGATAACTAACTGAGCAGAGCCTTGCCAGTTTACCGAGAAGTCCTCAGATGTTATGATGTCAATAGGTGGTCTTCAGGATATGTGTTTTTCTCTAGAAAGTCCTTCTGCTCTTCTGTCCTAGCCAAAGTTGGGAGCTGGCTAAGGGTCTCACTGAAGTACGCAGGGTTTTAGTAGTCCTGTTACTTCACTAATGCCTCATTAGCAGCGTTTGGGAGCTCCAAGACTAGGTATTTGCTTACACGTTCTCTAGCCTTAGATTGTAAATCTCCAGTACACTGAGAGGCACAGGGATGCAGAAGGTGTGTGGCTCCTGCTACAGACTTTGAAGTGTTCTGTACAGCTTGTTGTCCCATCTCCCTGGTACCTTTAGTTTTTAAGGCTTTAAAGTTTCTCAGATAGGAGCCATCGGCATTCCTCCCTGTTGGTAAAATGGAAAAATGCTTAGCAGAATGCAGCTAGAGAAAACCCAAGCTAGTTTTTACCTATTTCTCAAGTTGATAAACCTGTGTCTATCTGATCTGCTGTTGAGCCTCTCTGCTCTGTGGGTTTCCGGGTTCGTTCTTTCATTGTCTTTGCCTGGAATTTTAAGACAAAATAAGTTAGTCCTCCATGTCTGACTAGAAGGTCATTGCTGTCCTTCATGTTTGACTGTAGTTTTGTTTTGAAAATTAAAAAGAGGGTCTTCATCTAAATATGTTCTCTCTGTTAGTCTCTGGAAAGAAAGCTTAAAAAAAAAAAACACTTGGACTCAACATATTGACATATCTGTCTTTGCTTTGGTGTCACTTTGAAAACTCCAGCTTTTCTCGAAGGACGTTGCCCATGATACTGTGCATGATATAGTCCATAGGCGCCCGGATTATGTTTTCTTTTTATATTGATCTGTGTGTGGAATGTTCTGCAGATCAGAGCTCACCGTACCATCCCTTTCTTTGGCCTATACACTATTATTATATTATCTCGTGCATCATAAAGTTGTCAGAAGTGTGTTCTACAGTCCAGCAGAAAATAGTTGAATATTATGGTTCATGTTTGTTTATTGCAAAATATGACACATTTAACATTCATGACTTTGTAAATGCCTAAAGAGAGGGCATGTAGTTTTTTTGAGAACCTACAGAAAATTTTAAATAATTTTTTAAATTGTACAGTCATTGGGGGCTGGAGAGATGGCTCAGCAGGTAAGAGCATTGGTTGCTCTTGCAGAGGACCCAGGTTTGATTCCCAGCACCTATATGGCAATTAACAACCATTCATAACTTCTGTTCTAGGGGAATCTGATGCCTTCTTCTGACCTCCATGGGGATTGCACTGCACGGGTGTACTAACACTCATGCAGGCAATACACATAAAATAAAAATAATAAAAAAATGGCTGTTAAAAACTTTTCAGATTAACAATAATAAACATAGTTGATTTAGGTTTTAGAACCATTATACCTCCTCAAACCTTTTCTTAGGTTGGTTGCAAATTACTCATTAAGCTCCTTTGCAACACTTAATAGAGTCTAAATTAAAAAACAGAACTTATAAAGGTTAATCATTTCTACTAACAAGGAATGGAATATAGTAGGTGGGTTAGACAACACATGTAATTTTGTTTGAGTAAATCTTTTTATTTTTATTATTTTTTTTTATTTTTTGGTCTTTTCGAGACAGGGTCTCCCTGTAGCCCCAGCTGTCCTGGAACTCACTCTGTAGACCAGGCTGGCCTTGAACTCACAAAGATCTGCCTGCCTCTGCCTCCCAAGTGCTAGGATTAAAGGCGTGCGCCACCACACCCGGCAAGTCCATCTCGGAGACCCTCCCCTGACTATTTTTATTTTGTAAGTAGAATGTTTCCCTGTGCAAGTAAATTGTTAAGTCACTTGCTGCCTCCCCTAGTAAGGTTTGTTCATCACCCTGTGTGCCCAGCAGCAAGGACAGTCCCAGGCATGAGAAAAGATCTCAGGACTCTATCTCTCTATCTGTCTGTCTGTCTGTCATCTATCTATCTATCTATCTATCTATCTATCTATCTATCTATCTATCTATCTATCTATCTAATCCATCTAACCTTTCCAATCTATCTATCTGTCTTTATGCCTTTATGTCTTTTTTGAGACAAGGTTTCCCTGTAGCTCCAGCTGGCCTGGAATTCACTATGTAGACCAGGCTGGCCTTGAACTCACAGAGATCTGCCTGCTTCTGCCCCCCAAGTGCTGGGATTAAAGGCGTACACCACCAGGCCTGGCTATATTTACTTATTTTATTGCCAAATGGGCAGAGATATGACAGTTGTTGCCAACAGTGTCATCTCTTAGTTAATCTGTTGGAAGGGTAGATACCATCAAATGTACCATGAACACTGCTGTAGTTCGGGTGTGGTTTGAATGTCCCTCAGAGGTCTATTGTGATTGGAGGCTTGGCCCCTGGGGTAGTGGTTTGGGGGAAGTGATATGGACCCTCTAGGATGTGGGGCTGGTGCCAGAAGGCCTTTAGGCATGTGGGACATGCTCTTGGAAGGGATTATAATGCACCAGTCTCTCTTCTTCTCTGTTCCTGTTAGAGTTGATGTAATTCTTTGCACTTAATTGGTTGTCATACTTATCAGTGTGATCAAGGGACAACCCTCAATGTAGAACTGTGTGTGCTAAACCTCCCATGCTTATGGATTGGGAAAATTAACATTGTAAAAATGTCCATTCTACCCAAACTCTTGTATAGATTTAATGCAATTCCAATCAAAATCCCCAAGAGTTTCTTCACAGGCTTGGGGGAAAAAAAATGTCCTTAAATTCAGTTGGAAAAACAAAAGACCCTGAATAGCCAAAACAACCCTGAGTGAAAAGAACAACACAGGGGGATCTCTATACCAGACTTCAAACTATACTACAGGGCTATAGTCATAAAAACAGCCTGGTACTGGCACAAAACAGCCCTGTTGACCAATGGAACAAAACCGAAGATCCAAACCTGAGCACATACAATTTTAGCCATCTCATATTTGACAAGGCGGCCAAGAAGACACATGGAGCAAAGACAGTATCTTCAGCAAGTGGTGTTGGCAAAACTGGATCACCACTTGTAGAGGAATGAAATTAAACCCCTACCTCTCGCCCTGTACAAAAGTGAACTCCAGATGGATCAAAGACCTCAGTGTGTAACCCCAAACTCTAAAGGCAATAGAAGAAAAAGTTGGCAGCAGACTACAAGACATAGGCGTAGGAAAAGACTTCCTAAATCAGACAGCAGCTGTGCAAGAATTAAGGTTGACAATTGACAAATGGGACCTCATTAAACTCAAAAGCTTCTGTATATCAAAAGAAACAATCAAGGAAGTGAAGAGAAATCCCACAGAGTGGGAAGAAACCTTCACCGCAGAAACATCTGACAATTTCCAGAATATGTAAACTACTCAAAAAACAAAGAAGAAAGAAAACAAATGACCCACTCAATAGATGGAGCAAAGAGCTGAACAGAGACTTCACAAGTGAGGAATGAGAGATGGCTGAGAAACACCTTAAGAAATGTTCAACATCATTAATCATTAAGGAAATGCAAATCAAAACCACTCTAAGATATCATCTTACTCCAATAAGACTGGCTAGGATCAAGAAAACAAATGATACCAAGTGCTGGAGAGGTTGTGGGGAAAGGGGAACACTCATCCACTGCTGGTAGAAATGTAAACTCATACAGCCACTATGGAAAGCAGCGTGGAGAACCCTTGGAAGACTTAGAATGAACTTGCCACCCGACCCAGCCATACCACTCATAGGCGTGTACCCCCAAGACTCAACCCACCGCAGAGATACATTCACAGCCATGTTTATTTCAGCTCTCTTCACAGTAGCAAGGAGCTGGAACCAACCTAAATGCCCCTCAACTGACAAGTGGATAGAGAAAATGTGGTACATCTACACAATGGAGTTCTATGCAGCAGTAAAGAAAGATGACATCATGAGCTTTGCAGGAAAATGGCTGGAGCTAGAGGACATCATGCTGAGTGAAGTAACACAGTCCCAGAAAAACAAACGATGAATGGTATCCCTCATCTGTGGATGCTAGTGCCAATTACCTAGTTGTAAGTATTTCCTGTGCATGGCCCCTTGAGCTTTTGTCCAAGCAGTTGGGAGTGATGCATATTGGAAACAACAACAACAGAAAGGACTGCATCAAAGAACTGACTGAAACAGTGAACCTCTGCTCAAAACAGTCAGCTTCCACATGGAGAATATCGAGAAAGACTGAGAAAGAGATGAAAAGCATATTAGGCAGAATGCATGAGCTCTGGTGGGGTGGAGGGATAGGGTGGGGGACACGGGTCTAGATTTGATAATCCTGTACAAAATATATATTAAAAAATAAATAAATTTAAAAAATAAAAAAGGAAAAAAAGAACTGTGTGTGCTATGTTATTTGATCATTAGCCTTCAAAACTGAAATGAAAAATGTTTTATTCTTCATAAGTAGTTTTTGTCAAGTATTTTATTATAGTGGCCAAAAGCCGATCAATACAAACAGGTACCCAGTTCTATTTTATGGGTGAGGGGTGTCTGTGGAAGTCTTCTCTTACTGTACTTCTGTGAAATAGAGCACATAGATCCATCGTGCATTTGTGCAGTGTCTCGAACTGCTAGTGCTGCTTGTTTGTATCCATCATTAGCCCTAGGCTCTGTGAAAGCAGATGTCTGACTTGTTTATCATTGGAACCTGGTAGCTTGCCCCTTCACTGGCTCTTGATAGATATCAATAAATATTTACCCAAAATGCTCATTTTTAGAACAAATGGATGGAGTAGATGGATGATGGATGGCAGGCATTGTGAATTCAAACTTGTGTACTATTTCACTGTTCATTTAAAAACTTTGTTATTTTTTATTTTATGTCTGAGTGTATTGCCTGGTTGTGTATAAGTGCACCCCTGTTGTGCACTGCCCACAGAGGTCAGATAATGGCACTAGATCTCTTGGAACTGGAGTTATGGATGGTTGTTAGCAGCCATGTGGGTGCTAAGAATCGAACTTGGGTCCTCTGCAAAAACAGCCAGTGCTCTTAATTGCTGCACCATCTCTCCAGCCCCTCACTGTTCATTTTTGAAGACTATCCTTCAGTTTTGCTTCCTGCCATATTTGAGACTTCATTTTTTATTTTATTTTTGAAGAAAAATACCAGACAAAAGAATTTCCGCTTGATTATTGGACCCCATCTGCTGTGAGTCTGTGGGTATGCTTCATTGCTGTGCTGTCTGTATGCTCTTGAAATATTTTGTTCATAGCAATGTTGGTTTTGTTTTATTGCATTGGTCATGAATGTATCAGAAAGTCAGTAATTGAGTCTCCAATTTTGTTCTTCACATAGAAAAACTTGCCGACTGTTATTTTTCCAAATAGCAGATTTGTCCAAATATATAACATAAAGTAACACTTTTGAAGTTTTTAAATTTAGTATTCTATGTATGTCTGAGTCTGTGTGGGTATTTGATGGATACACATGTGCACATGCATGTGGAGGCAAAGATTTATATATATTTTATATGCATGCAGTGCCCACAGAAGCCAGAAGAGGGTGTTGGATCTCCTGGAACTGGAGTTAAGAACAGTTGTTAGATACTATGTGGATGCTGGGAACTGAACCTGGTCCTCTGCTAAGCCATCTCTCCAGCCCCTCATCTTGTGTTGAGATAGTGTCTCTCACTGGCTTGGAGTTTGATAATTCTGTTAGACCGACTGGCCAGTGAGCCCCAGGGCTCCTCCTGTCTCTGCCTCTCCAGTGCTGGGATTACAAGCATGTGCTACCATACCCAAGTTTTTACATGGGCATAATTTTGGAAATTGAACTCAGGTCCTTGTGCTTGCAACTAAACACTTTACTATCTCCCCAGCCATACAGTTTTGTGTGGATGTATGATTTCAGGATTGTTGATTGTACACTTGGGATTAGAATTGTTTGTGCATAGTAACGGTGGAAGTACCAAACTGTTTGCCAGACTATACCATTTTACATTTACCCAAAACACTCAAAGGCCCTGATTTGTTTCTGTCTTTGCCAACCCCCTTATTGTCTCCCTTCCCCTCCTTTTTTGAGATAGCATCTCAGTCTGTAGCCTGGACTGAGCCTCCTCATCCATTACAAGTGTGAGTCGCTACACTTGGCTATTGGCTTTTTTAATTACAGATACCAAATGACTGTTGTCTTTTTGTTTTGATTTGCAGTGTCATGCTAATAAACACATAAAAGGTGTCATGAGCACCTTTTATGTGTTTATTAGCCATTTCTGTTTCTTTATATATCTTTTAAAAAACTCTGTTTTGGGGCTAGAGAGATGGCTCAGCAGTTGAGAACATTTGCTGCTCTTGCAGAGGACCCAGGTTTGCTTCCCAACACCCACATAGTGTCTCAAAACTGGCTGTAACTCCACTTCCAGAGGATCTGACACCCTTTTCTGGCTTCTGTGGGCATTACACTTATGGGTGCACTTAAATATATGCAGACAAAACAGCCATACATATAAAACAAATAATACATCTTAGAAAAATAAAAACCTTTGTCCATTTAAAAAAATTTTTTATTTATTTTTATGTGTATGAATGTACTGTCTGCATGTAGGTTTGTGCACCCGTGTCGTGCAATGCTGCAGAGGTCAGAAGAGGGCGTCGGATCCCCCTGGAACTGGAGTTAAAGGCTGTTCTCAGCCGCCATGTGGGTGCTGGGGATTGAACCCGGGTCTTCTGCAAGAGCAGTTGGCACTCTTAACCGCTAGGCTATTTCTCCAGCCCCCTTTGTCCATTTTTTTTTCTTTTGGTCTTTTCGAGACAGGGTCTCCCTGTAGCCCCAGCTGTCCTAGAACTCACTCTGTAGACCAGGCTGGCCTTGAACTCACAAAGATCCGCCTGCCTCTGCCTCCCAAGTGCTAGGATTAAAAGCGTGCACCACCACTCCTGGCTTGCTTTGCCCATTTTTAAATTGATTATCTTTTTTCCCTCAAAAAGTTTTTTATTAGCATATAATAATTATGTACAGTAACGGGCTTCATTATAAGATTTTCATACATGTGTCATTTTGTATTTGATCACATTCATTCCCATTACCCTCTCTTGTCCCTGTCACTCCTGTTGATCCCTTTCATCTTCCCAAGTTGTCCCCCTTCTTTTCTTTCTTGTGGCTTAGTGGGTTTGTTTAGGGTTGCTAACAGGAGCATGGGCACCTTATTAGTGGATACATCACTGAAGAAAATGCACCCCACCCCTCCAAACTTTAACTGCCTGTATGTTTTCAAGGATGGATGTGGTGTGAGTTTCTCCTTCCTTGGCCTGTCTGAGGAGTTTTTTGGTTGTTGAAATTTAATACTCCACAATATATAATGACTGTTGTTCGTGGGTTTTTTCTTTTTTTTTTTTTTTTTTTTCTATATTGAAATGTCTTGGCACCCAACTGGAAATCACTTGACCATGAATTTGAAAGTTTATTTTGGGGCTTTTAATTCTGTTTTGCTAACCTGTATGTCTGTCTTTTGTCAGTATCATTCTCTTGATTACTGTAGCTTTATATTGAGTTTTAAACTTGAGAAATGTGAGTCTCCTGATCCATTTCATCCTCAAGATTGCTTTGGCTCTTCTGGATATCTTATATTTCTATATAAGTTTTATAATTACTAATTTCTGGTGATGCTGTTTGATTGTTCCAGACTAGGTCTCACTATGTAACCCAGGCTATCCTTAGACTCAAACTCAGAATCCTCCAACCTCAGTTTCCTGAGTGCTGGAGTGACTGTAGGCATGCATTACTATGCCTGCCTGCTCCCAGGGCCTTCTACCCAACACTCACACTTCCTGATGCTGGAAATTGAACACCGGGGCTTGTTCATGGCTAGGCAGGTATTCTGTCACTGAGCTACATTCCCATTTCTTCAAGTAGTATAATCTGGCAAAATCAAGATGGCTGGGAATTTTTTTTTTAATAGGAATTGAGTCTGCATTGTCCATGGTCATTAAGTTTGAGAATGAACCTGGTTTCTCCTTTAAAGCATGAGACTTGGTTTTCAAATGATGCACAACCTGAAAGCTGCCATTCGAATGTAACAAACTTAGAGAAGTAATAAGCACTCACATTGATGTGGTTCCAGTGAGCAGGCCTGTATAACAATTCAGATTCAAGGAGAGCACCTGTGGTGTCATTTGGGATTTCAGATGTGCTTTAGTTTAGGTTGTCTCATCTACCTTTATATCCTGGTAGAGCTGAGGGCTTAACTGGGACATAAGCTTAGAAGTTAGGGTAGTGTGGTGTTGATGGTCATAAACTTTAGGCCTTTGCTTCCTGGATTCAAATCTTAGCCCTAACATCACAGGTAAGTTACTTAAGCTTTCTATGCTCTAGTTTTCTCCTCTGTAAATGACTATAGGATTAAAATATGTTGTTTGCTTAGAAAATTGACTGGTGATTATCATAAGTGCTGTGTGTGTGTGTGTGTGTGTGTGTGTGTGGTTTGTAATTGTTATTGTTTTTAGTAGTTTGTATCTCTTTACTGGATTATAAAACCATTTTTCAGCTTTTCACTGGAATATAAAACTTTTCCAGCTTACTGTCACTCTGTTCGTGAAGACTACTGGGTGTGCCTGGCGTGTAACAGCTATTCCGGAACTTTTTGAGGGAGAGAGGAAGGAAGGAAGGAAGGGAGGGATTTAAATAATGATTGATAGCATTTCAAAAATAATTTCCTGAAACTACCTTTGACAGCTCTTTATATTTCCTTTACAACAGCTTTTGGAGCTATTTGACAGTGAAGACCCTCGAGAACGGGACTACTTAAAAACAGTCTTACACAGAATTTATGGCAAGTTTCTTGGTCTTAGAGCATTTATCCGAAAACAGATTAACAATATTTTTCTAAGGTAAGTGGCAGGTTGGGGAGCAGGAGAGCAAACCTGATATTTTAGAAAAACATTTAATAAACTTTCAAACTTTGAATGCAGCCTGCTCACACCCCCCCCCCCTTTTTCTCCTCTCTTCTCTTCTCAGGTTTGTTTATGAAACAGAACACTTCAATGGTGTAGCTGAACTGCTGGAAATATTAGGAAGGTAAGCGCTTGCTATGGAGTTGCTCATTCAGATGGGCTTTGTTCTGAAAGTCAGGTTCAGTGGCAGCAGGAAATGCTGACCTGGATCTCTTGATTTGTACATTGAGTCTCTTCATTTGTGCTTAGCCTGTTTCCCAAGTGACTCTGCACGACTCATCCCTTGTTCCACAGTTACATATTTTTTTTTTTTAATTTTATTTATTTCTGTATGTGTATGAATGTACTGTCTGCATGCAAGTTTGTGCACCCGTGTCGTGCAATGCCTCAGAGGTCAGAAGAGGGTGTTGGATTCCCCTGGAACTGGAGTTCTCCTGGAACTGGAGTTCTCCTGGAATTGGAGTTTCAGACGGTTCTCGGCTGCCATGTGGGTGCTGGGGATCGAACCTGGGTCCTCTGTAAGAGCGGTCGGCGCTCTTAACCGCTAGGCCATCTCTCCAGCCCCTACATATTGTTAACTCCCCTAAAATGACCCAAAGGATCTGACAGTTCACTCATTACACAAAGACTGTATTTCTGACAGTAGTGGTCAGGCCAGTGACAGAAGCTTCTCATTCTCATAAGCCTAACTTACAGGCTACCTGTCCTTTACCATATCTGTTAAAAGCAGATTTAAAATAAATTGGAAAGCTTGGCATTCTCCACAGAACTGTGTATCCAGGTAGAGTTACAGGACAGCTGCTGCCCACAGTGGTAGGATGAGTTGGGTAGAGACAGTGAAGTGTGGGTTTGGGAGCTGACAGAGCTGGACAGTAAGGTTGCTTAGTCCTTTGCTCCTGATAGGAGAAAAAGAATGCCGGGTCTCCTATTTTTTCTCAGTGATGCCCAAGGCTGGGCAGAGATTTCAAGAATGAAAAGAAATGCTATCTGCAAATGGGAAGGGTTGTATTTAAAGAGGAAGTTAGCAAGGCAGGTGATCATATGGAGAAGAAGGGTAGAAAAACAAAGTGTTCCTCCAGGAGCCATCTGACTAGCTGTAAAAGTGCTGATGCTTTTGGGTGCTCATAAATTTACTTCTTTTAAACTCTATTTAATAAATGTACTCTGTTGAAGTAACTAAAAAAACAAAAATGCCTGTCACTGGTGTGGGGGAGAAGAGGGTTATGTTTGCAGACACATGTAAGCGAAGAATTAACCAGTTCATAGCAGCATTTTTGTCTGGTTCAATGTTGTGGAATGTTACTAATCTGTCTTCTTTTTCCTAGTATTATCAATGGCTTTGCATTACCTCTCAAGGCAGAACACAAACAGTTTCTGGTGAAAGTGTTGATCCCGTTACACACCGTCAGGAGTTTATCACTCTTCCATGCCCAGGTAGAATTTTAAATTAGAACTTTTTTATTTTTTTGAGACGAGGTCTCTCATGTAACTAAGACTGGCTATGAACTTGCAGTCCTCCTCCCTCAGTCTCCCAAGTGCTAGGAGCCACCACGCCTCGCTTAAAGTACAACTTGTAAAGCAAATATTAAAGTAAAGGCATGTTAAAAATTAAAATACTCCTTAAGGGGGCTAGAGAGATGGCTCAGAGGTTAAGAGCACTGGCTGCTCTTGCAGAAGACCAGGGTTCAATTCCCAGTGCCCACATGGTAGCTAACAACCACCTGTAACTGCAGTTCCAGGGAA
The DNA here is from genome assembly GCA_009823505.1 of Rhizomys pruinosus. NCBI lineage: Eukaryota > Metazoa > Chordata > Mammalia > Rodentia > Spalacidae > Rhizomys > Rhizomys pruinosus. Next base: position 779,282 of record VZQC01008518.1, on the reverse strand, counting down.
TCCAATGCCCTCTTCTGACATCCACAGATATTTCGAAACACAGGTGCACTTACCCACATGCAGGCAATACACTCATACCCATAAAACTAATAAATAAAATATTTAAAAATACTCCTTGAGGAAAATGAATCTTTTTTTTTTCTATGCACAGTAGAATCTTGGGGAATATTTTAAAGGTAGGAATGGCCTTTGTTCTTGTTATTTCATAGCTCGCTTCCATGTTTACAAAGTTACCTGCTACACAGATTGCCTGTGACAGAATGTATGTGGGCTCTTGAGTGCCACATCTTTAAACATTGCTTTTAATGAATTTTAATGTTTCTGAATTTGTGGTCCTTGTCTGACTTGCCCTGGGCTATCTGTTGCCCATCTCACTTTGCACATACCAGTGGACACTCAAAAGTAAGCAAACCTATCAGTGTTTTCACATCTTGCCTTTTAAAAAGCCTTTGTTACTTTAAACATCAGATCTTGGAGGGTATGATCACTCCTATGATCCCAGCACTTAGGAGGCTGAAGCAGGAGGATTACATTGGGGGCCAGCCTGGGGTATAGAGACTTCCAGACCAGGTTGAATTAATGTGAAACCCTGTTTCAAAATAAACAAAGAAACAGGATGAATAGTATAATGAATCCCATTCTGTCTTATCTCCACTGCAGCTTCTGTGTTAAAAAGTGCCCTGTATGTTTAGCATGTCACAGGAAGGCAAATAGTTGATCTAATAATATTTTTACTTTTAATCTTTTAAACCTCTGGTTTCCTTATCCCTCCAGTGGCAGTGCTTTGGGTGTGCATCAAAATGTAACCCATTCCAAGCAGTGTTCCTCTTTAAATGTTAAATTCTCTATTTCGAGGAAAAATTAATTCATATGTTTCAAATTTAGAACATCATTAAAATTTCGTGTTTCTGAGGGTGGATTCAAATTTAGAACACCATTAAAATTTGGTGTTTGTGAGGTTGGACATCTTGTTCAGGAATCTTTCTGAGTCCTTTAGCAAACTTGCTGTTAGTTTTTGCAATGGGATTCACCTTTCATCATCATTGGAAAGAATTCCTGTTGAGCCTGGGAGCTCTTTCTGCATCTCCCCAGGTTCTGGTTTTAGTGAGCGTAACCTTTGATCTTCCCATGGAAAGTTGTGAGTTGGCTGGTGCTGTTATTGCCAGTCGGCTGAATTTTTAGAAAGTGCCCACTTCCCCACAGAACTCATCTGGAAGCAGAGTGAGACGAAGGCCTAGAGCTTGAGATGTGACTGAGCTTGAATATAAATGAGAGCCTTGTGTGTTTCGCACAGCCTTTCATTAGCACAGAGCTCCTGTCTCAGGATTCTTAAGAAACACAATTCTCTTGTAGCCTTATTATTCCCAGTCTTTGGCTAGAAAAAGTGGCTTTTAGCTGAGCATGATCACATGTACCTGTAATTACTGCTACTCTGGAGACCAAGGCAGGTAGATCATTTTGAGCTCAGTAATTTAAGATCAGCCTGGGCAACATAGCCAGATCCCATCTCAAAATATAAATAAATACTAATAATTTTACTCCTGTAAGGGTTAAAATGAAGTAATTGACAAGTTTTGATTCTGTGTACTGTGAACTCTTACTATAGAAACTAAAGCTTTGTCCTTTATGCTTCCTGTTTGTTCAGCTGGCATATTGTATAGTGCAGTTTCTGGAGAAAGATCCTTCACTCACAGAACCAGTAAGTTTCTCCCCCTCCCCAATAATGTGGAAGAAAAAAAAAAAAACTAGAAAAACTGCTTTTACTAAAAATATATGTGAAAAATTAAATGTTACTTGTCTTTTCTCCTTTTCATCTTAGGTTATTAGGGGCTTAATGAAATTTTGGCCTAAAACATGCAGTCAAAAAGAAGTAAGTATTTAACATCACAGAGTGCCAGTAGCTTAACATCGCAGTGTGCTTGACTAGGGGCTGAGTGCATGTTGAATCATACCATCTCATCTATACCTTGTTTGTGTTGTTCTGAGGCACTCAGTATTCTCATCTTTCTTTACTAGTGATAAAATTGAGGAGCTCACCCAAGCACAGTAAGAAAGAATACTCAAATGGGTTAAAACCTGCTTCTGGAACCATGAACCGTAGGCTTCTGTCCACTATGTTGCTCAGCCTCAGGTAACCCTGGGTTGCCCTCTGATGTTCCATTTATTTTGCACAGCATGGAAGGTCTGCTGTCGCTCTAGATCGATATCAGAGCAGCCTGCTCCAGTCCCCATGTTAAGGCATAAGATAGATGACTCTGTAATCTTACAGTATACATTATGCCTTTAACTTGAGATGGCCTACATACAGAGTGACCACCAGTCACTTTTGCTGAGAGACCTAGAAGCTCAGCTGTGTCTATACTGTGCCTATACTGTAGGAAGAAGAGAGTCTCTAGGAGATGGGTCTGTCTGGCTTCTCCACAGATCTGAAGCTCTCTTCTCAAAGGTTGGAAGTCATGGGAACACGGCCCCAAACAGATGTCACCTCTGAGCTTTCTATTCTAGGAGGTTTGTAGGTATCTTGACAGATGGTAAGGTGTGCAGAGAGAACTTCCTCCTGAAATTAGCTTAAATTTTCCAACCCCTACTCTATATAGCTTCAGAAAGTTCTCTAATTTCTTAACTCCCCTTATATAAAATGAAACTTTGAGTTGCTACCAACTGCATGGCAAGATAGGAAAGAAATACTAGTTTTCATATTTTAATTTCCTGCTTAATTTTTCCCAATGCTATTTTCCATGAATAATCTGTAACTCATTATTATTATTGTTATTATTATTATTTCTATTCTATTTAGTACAACTGCTTAGTTCTATTGATCTGACTCCATTGTGTGATCTACAAGCTCTCTTTTGCATAAACGTCCAAGGCCATGTGATTCACAGTCCTCTATAGAGAGTAGTGTGTGTGTGTGTGTGTGTGTGTGTGTGTGTGTATACACAAGCATAGACAGTGGGTCAGTGTGTGCTGACATGCTGACTTGTTTAATGTACTTCAACCTGGTGAATTTGCTGTTTTCCTCAGACTTTGAGAGCATTGCAGGGCTTAGGGAATGACTTCATGCTTCTGTGGTGCCGTGGACTTCTACACATCCGTGCAGGAGGCTCACCCATTATTTTTTGTAAAAAATGTGGTGTGGGATTGTAAACTGCAGGCTTGTTAGCAATGGGCAGAAAGTCCTAAAGGTTTAAACCCCTGTTTCCCAGGGGTTCTGGTGCCTCCAGGTGATTAGAATTTTCAATACTATAGGTAATTTACTTTTAACAGAATACTCTAGTGAATTCTCTGTAAAGTGAGATCTTCTTTGTTTGGTGGGAAAGGTGCACATGTAGGCCAGAGGAGAACTTGACCCTGTAACTAGGCCGGCAGTCAGAAAGCCCTGAAGACCCTCCTGTCCTGACTCCCCACAGCGCTGGGGTTACAGGCATGTGCATGGCCATGCCTGTCCTTTTACATGGTTGCAAGTGCTCTTCCTCACTGAACCATCTATGTGGTTCCAAATGAACACCTTCTGACACAAGATAATGCCTGATTCATTTGTTTTGGCTTCCTGTGTACATTTTTCTTAAAATAGTGTGGCTTCCTAATCCTTACCAAGCGTGTTGAATCATGTGACAGACCTCACCTTTGTGTTTTGCTTCTGTTTGTAGGTCATGTTCCTTGGGGAGCTGGAAGAAATTTTGGATGTGATTGAACCTTCACAGTTTGTTAAAATTCAAGAACCTTTGTTTAAACAAATTGCCAAGTGTGTGTCTAGCCCCCATTTTCAGGTTTGTAGTAAAAGGGATGTGAGCCTGAATAGCCTGTGCCACATGGATGAATTTGGTCAAACTTCATTTGTGTTAAAAGAAATGTCATGGACATTAGCTAGTTGGGTGTTTTTTTTTTTTTTAATTTGAAAGATTAAAAATTACATATACACACACAAACATATGATATATACCTGTGTTGGTGTGTACATGTGACCAAGGAGAACCAGAGGTGTCGGATCCCTGGATGGAGTTACAGGCAGTTTTGAGCCAGCTGGTATGAGTGTAGAGAACTTGGATTCTCGCTCTGAGTAGTATGTGCTCTTAACCATTGAGCCGTCTCTCCAGCCCCCGCTACTTGTTCTTGTGACTTTCTCTCATCAAACAGTACTGTTAACAGATAGTCATCTGACATTGAGCAGCTAACAGGCTCTATGATGAGGGCCTTTTGTCACTTAACTTTATTTCCTATAATATCCTTCAAGAAGGCATGATGTGAATACCTAAGTACAAAGCAATCAAATAACTTATCTCAGGGAAATGACTAAATAAGAAGTGAGCTTCAGTTATAGAAAAGAATACTCAATAAAGCTTAAGAGGGAAAAGACAAGCCTGATGTTGTCCACTCGATGCTTTACCTATGCTGTTTATAAACTTTGCATTGAAACTTCCTATGAAGGTCTTTTCCATTGTTCAGATCAGGCTCAGCATGCCTTACTCAAGATTCCAAATTAACAAGGAAGTGTAACTGAATTTTGATCTTTCTTAACTGGCTTCTTACTAAAGCCCACAACCTTCCCGTGGAGTGTTGTGCCTCCTTGTGGCCATTTGCAGAATGCAGGGAAGGTGAGCCAAGATGTGTGCTCTCTATTTGGGGGCCTTGCTGCAGTGGTGTGGAACCTATACAGAGTTGAACATGTTTTATGTTGGCCTGTGGCTATCTTACTAGAAATCTGTCTTACAAATCCAGCAAGTCTGTGCAGTCTACGTACTGTCATTTTGAAGAAATTGTTCAAATAGTAGTTCACAGCACAAACACACACTTTTTTTTTTTTTTTTACAAACATATACTTCTAATGGGATAATTTGATAATGGACTCTTAAGCTTTCTCACTGTTACTGTTGTTTATAAATCTAAAGACATATTTATATGTCAGGTTAGTGCTTGTTACCATGAAGGAAAGAAGAGGGGAAAGGTAGATGTAACAGCATTATATGAAGTGTTTAGTTTGGGTGCAGATGGAAGAATTCAGAGCAGCATATAGGGATTTTACATACCACACCAAGCCAGTAGTGCTCAAATACCTAGATTATTTCCCTTGTTTTCTATTTTCATCAGGGTATTTGGTGTGGTAGAGGCCAAGGAGAAGCAGCCTCTTTCACGTTGAGCTTGACAGGGGCTTAAATGATAATACAATTTAGAAGGAAAGATAATGTTTTAGACCAGGGATGAAGCTCAGTAGTTGAGCATTTGCCTGGCATGTGCAAGGCCCTGGATTTGACTGCAAAAGAGAAAGAGAAATAAAGGTTGAGAGACAGTGTATTGATGGGCTCAGGTTGCTATAACAATGTGCAGTATAGACCTAGTGGCTTCAACAACCAAGATTGATTTTCTCACAGTCCTAGAGGCTGAAGTCTGGGGTTGGGGTGCCAGCATGGTAGGTTTCTGGCAAGGTACTTCCTCTGGAATGCACACTGCCTCTCTGCTGTGCTCTCACGTGGCTCCTTTGGGTGGATGTGCAGGTGGTTCATCCTGCTTCACAGCCTCTGCCACAGTTCACGTGGGTAGCACCATAGATCCTCCCTCTCTTCAACTCTTCAACTCTTCGGAACAGTAGTGAAGACTTAAGAGCATACTTTGATGTCTGCAACTTGCTAGCCATGTGACCTCGAGCCAGTGGATTATCACCTCTAACTCCCAATTTCCTAATCTATAAAAAGGAATGATGGTACCAACTCTGTTAGTTATGAGACCTTAAACAACAACAACAACAACAACAATAAGGGCAGAAGGGCAATGATATATCGTGGAACACAGTGAGCACCTGATCCTGGTGTGTAGTAAATATTCAGTAATGATTGTTTTCACTCTACTCTCAGTGTCTAGTATCTGATAAATCAGTGGCAATTTTGAACAAGTTGAATAATGTAAGCAGAAAGTTTTGAACTTCTCAGTCTGCCAATGGGTATAACCTTGTGTTATTTTTTTTCCCTCTAAAACAAAATTTCTTAGTAAGGAGGAGGCCACTATCTTTTTCCTTTCCCCATTTGTTTTAAATATTTGTTTTTATTTTTTACATATATGAGCATATTGCTTGCCTATATGTAAGTGCACTGGTGTTGTGCAATGCCCACAGAGGTCAGAAGAGGGTGTCAGATCCTCGAACTGGAGTAATGGCTGGTTATTATTACCTGCTATGTGGGTGCTGGGAATTGAACCCAGGTCCTCTGCAAGAGCAGTCAGTGCTTTTAACCACTGAGCCATCCCCTTCACCACCTCTGCTTTTGTTTTTGAAGGTTCTTTTGAGTTCGTAGGTGAGCATTTCAGGCCCAGCAGATCAAATTAGAGTCTCTTGGTAAAGTGGTAGACAGAAACAGGGATCCAGGATAACAGGCAGGTGTAGCTACAGCCAACGTCTCTCAGCCTTGAAACTAGCAGCATCTGGCTTGCCCTGCTCAAAGGAGGGACCAGAAATGAACTCTAGAAAGAGCCTGGGCCCTGGACTTGAACCTGCAGTTTTTGCCATCTGTCTGGTCTCTCTGACTCTTATAGTTGAGGACCAAGGTACCTACTTCTTGGATCGAGTTAAGGGTGGCACATTCTATCCACAGTTGATACTGCCTGAGTGCTTTCCCCAGGATATTGCTTAATACCAGCTGTGTGCTAGGTTTTGCAGCTTCAGCCTGTGGGGTGGGGGAGTATATTAGTTACTTTTCACATTGCTACTACCGAATACCAGAGAGAATAATTAAAGGGGGAAAGGTTTCATTTGGCCCATGGCAGGAAAGGCACAGTGAGGGAAGAGGCTTTGTTCATGGCAGCAGGAGCCTGACTGTTGGAATGCTGCCGACCTGGAAGCATGGACTGGAATAGCCTCCAGAGGCCTGCCCACAGTGACATACTTCCCTAGCCAGATGCTACCTCATAAGGCTCCTCAGCCTCCCAAGTAACACCACAAGCTGAGGACTAAGAATTCAAAACATAAGCCTGTGGGGGACAGTTCAGATTCAAATAACAAGACCTGAGCCAGAGTTCTGAAAGGTGGGCTGGATGATGGGTGAGCCAGGGTGGCATGTGGAAGGAGGACAGATGCTCGGAGTTTGTGGACTGTGTAGGGGAAAGTTTGGAAGCAGGTGCCGGGAGCAGATCTAAAGGGGAGAATAAATTAACCGGTTGAAAAAGCAACTTTTCCTTCCCCAAACTGGTGAACCACCTGGAACTTCCTGAGAGATTTTAAGACACCTCAAAAATATAAAGTCTTAATTAATATTTAATTTTACTTTTGATTGGATGATTTTAAAAGTAGTCTTTTAAAATACTTTTGTTTGGAAAGGTTGTCATTTGTTTCACCATTGTCTTTCCTTTCCCGAAGGTGGCAGAGAGGGCACTCTATTATTGGAACAACGAGTACATCATGAGCCTGATAGAGGAAAACTCCAATGTCATCCTTCCCATCATGTTCTCCAGTCTCTACAGGATTTCAAAAGAGCACTGGAACCCGTAGGTGTCTGCTTCCCTCTGTCGCCTATCCCCTTTCCTCTTCCCTGGAACCCATAGGTGTCTGCTTCCCTCTGTCCGTCCCCTCCCCTTTCCTCTTCCCTGGCCTTTTCCCTTTTGGTTTTCCTCTCTCTTCCTCTACTTCCTCCTCCTCTTTGTTTAATGAAGTGTCTTAATGCTCATCATGTGCCAGATGCTGTGCCTGTTGCTAAAGACATGCTTACACTAGCAAGGTTAGAAAGTCCCTGCCTCCTGGGAGTTTGCAGACTGGACTGGAAACTCAGAAGTAAACATTTTAACTTAGTACTGCTGTTTTGTTAAAATTTCTATTGACGTGAGAAGCTTTGTGACCTGACTGAAGCTAACAGATGTATTTGGGGAATGTGCTAGAGTCTAAAGGATGTCCATTGGCTGGAGACACTCAAATTAAACCTTTTGGGTTTTGGAGGCAGAGGCTTGCTGTACAGGCCACTCTGCCCTCACACTCAAGGTCCTCCTGCCTGAGCCTCCTGAGTGCTGGGCCGATTTACACGCATGACTAGACTTGACTTCAAGTTGAATCTTAAAGGACTTTGGTAGGTGGCTGGGATAGGAAAAGCCCTTTCAACTATCTTTATGCCTCATGAAAAGACTATCATAAAGACGTCAAAAATGCTGTCAAGTTCTGAGACCTATAAGGTTGGGAGGCCAAAGGCATGCGATCTTTGGGCAAATGGTGCTGGAGATGAGGTTAGAAACAGGAGACCCACCTGAGTCTCCCCAGGAGTTCTGGGAGGAAATACTGAGTCAGGGAGAAAGCAGGGGAAGGAATTGCCCTTTACTGCCAGGCTCATTCCTAACCATCAACTTAGTTGTTCGATTATGCAGAGGAAAAAAGTTTCTTGAAGGACAAGTTTAATGTAGCCCTATGAGAATTGAAGTATTCTGTGTTGGAGTGGTTTCACATGATTCTCTCTGCAATAAAGGAAAGGTTTATGTGGCATTGAAGAGCTAGTAGATGCAATTCAGTGTATTGTACTCATCTTTTAAAACTTCATATGGAATTGCCGGGCGCGGTGGCGCACGCCTTTAATCCTAGCACTTGGGAGGCAGAGGCAGGCGGATCTTTGTGAGTTCAAGGCTAGCCTGGTCTACAAACTGAGTTCCAGGACAGCTGGGCTTCAGGGAGACCCTGTCTTAAAAAGACCAAAAAAAAAATTTTCATATGAAATTGTAAAATACAGTAGTTTTCAGTTTTCTAACTTGCCAAATTCTGTTAATAGAACTTCAGAAAGGAGCAGTGAAGCCCTTTTCTATAGATAGTCTCAGGAGGGTCTCCCTGCTCAGTGTCCTGGAAATGGTGCTTCTCGTTGCTGCCCTTGGGAGGAGGGTCATTCCTAGCCTTAGCAGAGAGAGCTTATGTTTTCTTCCATTGGACACAGGGCAGCAGCAGTGTAGCAGTGTGCTTTCTGTAGATGTTTTGGAAGCATCAGACCTCTAACAATAAGTCTTCCTTTTTATAGAGGCCTTCTTAGTATCAGAGGCAACCTTGCTCACTTTGAAAAGGGAAACACTGTCTCCTAGTCTAACCTTTGAAGCTTGTCACTCCACAGTCCTCACAGTCCAGGGCATATTATTCACCAGTTTGGCTGCAAAAAGCTCCATCGCTAAGAGCACTCATCACCAGCTTCCCAGTCATCAGCGTCAGTTTTGGGTCAGCAAAGGGACTAAGCAGGAGTGGATGAAGTAATGCAGTCACCCCGGGAAATGCTCTTGCTAACTGCCACATCCCCCCCCCCCCAACTTAGAGAGGTTTGATAACTTAGCTTTGTGTATGAGTATATTTTCATTTCCATGAGGACAGCTTCTGAGTTTGAATTATGATATTATTACTTTAAAAGTAATTTTTGTACCACTGGTACTTATTTATAGGTGAAATTAACTAGTCATTAGTTAGTTGCTTGTTTTAAAATGGTGTCTCCTGTAAGTAGCCCATGATGCCTCGAAGTCTCAATTCTCCTTCTTCTACCTCCCAAATGCTGAGATTACAGTACACTACCACACCTAGTGAATTTGCTTTATCTCTCACTGTGTGTGTGTGTGTGTGTGTGTGTGTGTGAGAGAGAGAGAGAGAGAGAGAGAGAGAGAGAGAGTGCCTTAGCCCCTGAAATTATTTTTCTGCTTTTCTTTTTATTACTGGTGGCCACAAGCATGTTTATTCTAGGTACCAATAATTACAAGGACGAACATTAGGTTTTAATTCTGTCATCCCTCAGAAAAATCTTGAACAGTAAAGAATTCAAATTTCTAGATGTTGAAATGAACTGTAGGTAATTTCTTATTGGCCAAATTAAAAAGGGCTAGGAAGCCAAGGAACATATCCCATAATCCCAGCAGTGGGAGGCAGAAGCAGAAGGATCCAGAGTTTAAAGTCATCCTTAGCTACATAGTGAATTTGAGACTAGCCTGCCCTGCACTACATGAGACCCTGTCTCAAAAAACAGAAAAAAGTCTGAGCATGGTGGCACACACCTTTAATCCCAGCACTTGGGAGGCAGAGGTAGGCATACCTCTGTGAGTTCAAGGCCAGCCTGGTCAACAGAGTGAGTTCCAGGACAGCTGGGGCTACAGGGAGACCCTGTCCCAAAAAGACAAAAAAAACAAAATTAAAACAAAAACAAAAAAAACCTTAGTGTGGGAGTGTGGGAAAGTGATTTTAGAGGGAGGAGGCAAGGTAATAGGGGACAGGAGATTAGTTACAAGGATGAGGGTTACAGAAACCAGAATGCCCTTTTATAGTGTGTGAAATTGTTAAAGAACAAATTCGATGAAGGTTGACATTAAACATGTATTGCAAAGCAACAGAGAAGCTCATTCATGCAGAAGTCTTCCTTTTGTTTTTGCCATTCAGTACTCCATTATGAAAGGCTAACCAGCACATTCCCTTTTCTTTACTTTGCAGGGCCATCGTGGCGTTAGTGTACAATGTGTTGAAAGCATTCATGGAAATGAACAGCACCATGTTTGATGAGCTGACGGCCACATACAAGTCAGATCGTCAGCGGTAACTTTTTAAAGCTTTTTTTGTCTGCTGTGCATAGAATTAATGATTTCTTTCCTCAGATCATGAGCAGCACAATTGTGCTTACTTATATTTCCCGTTTTGCATACTCCTTAGCCATGTCTTTATTAATGTACTACCAAGCAATGAAGGTTGCGACAGAGTGTTTTGATAAAGCTACTGCTTTCTTCCCCTTCTTTATTTTTGTTCTACCACAGAGCTAAGAGGCTGACACATCTCTGGTGTTTTGGGCCCATGTAAGGAAATGTCAGGTAGTTAGTTCCCTAGATTGACTGCACTTCACTCCAGAACCAGGAGAAACCAGCCACTGTTTGTCCAGAACATTTTTTTCTGTTCTAGAACCCAACAAATTCATTACAGTTTAAAGAGCAGTGAAGAGAATGAAGAGGTTAATAGTCTGGTATTAGAAAATATTGAAGTTTTTAATAAGGCTACAAAGAAGCAAAAAGCTTTTCTTGATTTCATTTACATGATTCTGCCAATTTTTAATTCTTACCCAGTATGTTTTAACTCTCCAAAAGACATACGGGAAGAGATTAAGGAAAAGCCAGACAATTCTCTTAGTAGTCCGTTCTCTGGTTTGACTCAGAGCGCTTAGAAGCAAATGCCAGCTTTTTAGATCATAAAACATGAACGTTAGAGAATCACAGAGGTAGCTGTGTGCACACCTAGGACCTCATTGAACATCATGGACAATATCCCCTGTGATTTTTTTTTTTCCTTCCCTCTTTGCCTGAGTTTGAGTGGATTATTTGTGTCTTACTATTGAAAAGGGCGCTGAGGAGAAAGGTTAGAGGGCAGAGGACAAGGACCATGGCAGGGATGGTGTTGTTGTTGTTGTTGTCGTTGTTGTTATTGTTGTTTGGTCTTTTTGAGACAGGGTCTCCCTTTAGTCCCTGCTGGCCTGGAGCTCACGCTGTAGACCAGGTTGGCCTTGAACTCACAGAGATCCACCTGCCTCTGCCTCCCAAGTGCTGGGATTAAAGGTGTGCGCCACCACGCTCGGTGGCAGGGATGTTTTTAAAATTACCAGGGATATCACTTCTGAGAAAGAGTTTAATCATAAAACATGGCTGTGATGAGTTTTTAATTATAATACTAAGATAAACATGAATTTTGGGATATGCTGTGTTACATTCATGTCTTAAATAACTTAATTCACTGTGCATTAAATTTATATTAAACCCTCCTTTCCTCAAAGTGTTAATTTAAAAAAAAATTTTTTTTTTTATATGTGTATGAGCGTACTGTCTGCATGTAGGTCTGTGCACCCGTGTTGTGCAATGCCGCGGAGGTCAGAAGACGGTCTTGGATTCCCCTGGAATTGGAGTTCTCCTGGAATTGGAGTTACAAATGGTTCTCAGCCGCCATGTGGGTGCTGGGGATTGAACCCGGGTCCTCTGCAAGAGCATAGAGGAAAACTCCAATGTCATCCTTCCCATCATGTTCTCCAGTCTCTACAGGATTTCAAAAGAGCACTGGAACCCGTAGGTGTCTGCTTCCCTCTGTCGCCTATCCCCTTTCCTCTTCCCATGGAATCCATAAGGTGTTCTGCTAACCCTCTGTCCGTTCCCCTCCCATTTCCTCTCTCCCTGTGCCTTTCCCTTTTGGTTTTCCCTCTCTCTTCTTCTCTACCATTCCTACTCTCTTCTGTGTTTATGTAAGTGTGTAAATGCCATCATGTGCCAGATGCTGTGCCTGTTGCTAAAGACATGCTTACACTAGCAAGGTTAGAAAGTCCCTGCCTCCTGGGAGTTTGCAGACTGGACTGGAAACTCAGAAGTAAACATTTTAACTTAGTACTGCTGTTTTGTTAAAATTTCTATTGACGTGAGAAGCTTTGTGACCTGACTGAAGCTAACAGATGTATTTGGGGAATGTGCTAGAGTCTAAAGGATGTCCATTGGCTGGAGACACTCAAATTAAACCTTTTGGGTTTTGGAGGCAGAGGCTTGCTGTACAGGCCACTCTGCCCTCACACTCAAGGTCCTCCTGCCTGAGCCTCCTGAAAGCCTGGGTGACCGATTTACACGCATGACTAGACTTGACTTCAAGTTGAATCTTAAAGGACTTTGGTAGGTGGCTGGGATAGGAAAAGCCCTTTCAACTATCTTTATGCCTCATGAAAAGACTATCATAAAGACGTCAAAAATGCTGTCAAGTTCTGAGACCTATAAGGTTGGGAGGCCAAAGGCATGCGATCTTTGGGCAAATGGTGCTGGAGATGAGGTTAGAAACAGGAGACCCACCTGAGTCTCCCCAGGAGTTCTGGGAGGAAATACTGAGTCAGGGAGAAAGCAGGGGAAGGACTTGCCCTTTACTGCCAGGCTCATTCCTAACCATCAACTTAGTTGTTCGATTATGCAGAGGAAAAAAGTTTCTTGAAGGACAAGTTTAATGTAGCCCTATGAGAATTGAAGTATTCTGTGTTGGAGTGGTTTCACATGATTCTCTCTGCAATAAAGGAAAGGTTTATGTGGCATTGAAGAGCTAGTAGATGCCAAATTCTAAGTGTATTGTATCTCATCTTTTAAAACTTTCAATATAGGAATTGCCGGCGCTACGGTGGCATACGCCTTTAATCCTACTAGCATTTGGGAGGCAGAAGGCAGGCGGATCTTATTGTGAGTTTCAAGGCTAGCCCTGTGTCCTAACATACTGAGTTTCCAAGGACAGCGTGGGCTTCAAAGGAGAGACCCTGACATAAAAAGAACCAAAAAAAAAATTTCATATGAAATTGTAAAACAATAAAAGTAGTTTTCAGTTTATCTAACTTGGCCAAATTCTGTAAATAGTACTTCTAGAAAAGGAGCAGTGGAAGCCCTTTTTCATCGCAGTCCAGAGTCTGTTACACCGTGGGGTGGCATGCGCAGTCAGATTCGGAGTCTGATATAGATAGTCTCAGGAGGGTCTCCCTGCTCAGTGTCCTGGAAATGGTGCTTCTCGTTGCTGCCCTTGGGAGGAGGGTCATTCCTAGCCTTAGCAGAGAGAGCTTATGTTTTCTTCCATTGGACACAGGGCAGCAGCAGTGTAGCAGTGTGCTTTCTGTAGATGTTTTGGAAGCATCAGACCTCTAACAATAAGTCTTCCTTTTTATAGAGGCCTTCTTAGTATCAGAGGCAACCTTGCTCACTTTGAAAAGGGAAACACTGTCTCCTAGTCTAAGCTTTGAAGCTTGTCACTCCACAGTCCTCACAGTCCAGGGCATATTATTCACCAGTTTGGCTGCAAAAAGCTCCATCGCTAAGAGCACTCATCACCAGCTTCCCAGTCATCAGCGTCAGTTTTGGGTCAGCAAAGGGACTAAGCAGGAGTGGATGAAGTAATGCAGTCACCCCCGGGAAAAGCCCTCTACTGCTGAACTGCACCCCCCCCCCCAAAAAAAAAAAAAAAAAAAAAAAAAATTTTGTGTATGAGTATATTTTCATTTCCATGAGGACAGCTTCTGAGTTTGAATTATGATATTATTACTTTAAAAGTAATTTTTGTACCACTGGTACTTATTTATAGGTGAAATTAACTAGTCATTAGTTAGTTGCTTGTTTTAAAATGGTGTCTCCTGTAGGTAGCCCATGTTTATATGTCAGGTTAGTGCTTGTTACCATGAAGGAAAGAAGAGGGGAAAGGTAGATGTAACAGCATTATATGAAGTGTTTAGTTTGGGTGCAGATGGAAGAATTCAGAGCAGCATATAGGGATTTTACATACCACACCAAGCCAGTAGTGCTCAAATACCTAGATTATTTCCCTTGTTTTCTATTTTCATCAGGGTATTTGGTGTGGTAGAGGCCAAGGAGAAGCAGCCTCTTTCACGTTGAGCTTGACAGGGGCTTAAATGATACTACAATTTAGAAGGAAAGATAATGTTTTAGACCAGGGATGAAGCTCAGTAGTTGAGCATTTGCCTGGCATGTGCAAGGCCCTGGATTTGACTGCAAAAGAGAAAGAGAAATAAAGGTTGAGAGACAGTGTATTGATGGGCTCAGGTTGCTATAACAATGTGCAGTATAGACCTAGTGGCTTCAACAACCAAGATTGATTTTCTCACAGTCCTAGAGGCTGAAGTCTGGGGTTGGGGTGCCAGCATGGTAGGTTTCTGGCAAGGTACTTCCTCTGGAATGCACACTGCCTCTCTGCTGTGCTCTCACGTGGCTCCTTTGGGTGGATGTGCAGGTGGTTCATCCTGCTTCACAGCCTCTGCCACAGTTCACGTGGGTAGCACCATAGATCCTCCCTCTCTTCAACTCTTCAACTCTTCGGAACAGTAGTGAAGACTTAAGAGCATACTTTGATGTCTGCAACTTGCTAGCCATGTGACCTCGAGCCAGTGGATTATCACCTCTAACTCTCAATTTCCTAATCTATAAAAAGGAATGATGGTACCAACTCTGTTAGTTATGAGACCTTAAACAACAACAACAACAACAACAATAAGGGCAGAAGGGCAATGATATATCGTGGAACACAGTGAGCACCTGATCCTGGTGTGTAGTAAATATTCAGTAATGATTGTTTTCACTCTACTCTCAGTGTCTAGTATCTGATAAATCAGTGGCAATTTTGAACAAGTTGAATAATGTAAGCAGAAAGTTTTGAACTTCTCAGTCTGCCAATGGGTATAACCTTGTGTTATTTTTTTTCCCTCTAAAACAAAATTTCTTAGTAAGGAGGAGGCCACTATCTTTTTCCTTTCCCCATTTGTTTTAAATATTTGTTTTTATTTTTTACATATATGAGCATATTGCTTGCCTATATGTAAGTGCACTGGTGTTGTGCAATGCCCACAGAGGTCAGAAGAGGGTGTCAGATCCTCGAACTGGAGTAATGGCTGGTTATTATTACCTGCTATGTGGGTGCTGGGAATTGAACCCAGGTCCTCTGCAAGAGCAGTCAGTGCTTTTAACCACTGAGCCATCCCCTTCACCACCTCTGCTTTTGTTTTTGAAGGTTCTTTTGAGTTCGTAGGTGAGCATTTCAGGCCCAGCAGATCAAATTAGAGTCTCTTGGTAAAGTGGTAGACAGAAACAGGGATCCAGGATAACAGGCAGGTGTAGCTACAGCCAACGTCTCTCAGCCTTGAAACTAGCAGCATCTGGCTTGCCCTGCTCAAAGGAGGGACCAGAAATGAACTCTAGAAAGAGCCTGGGCCCTGGACTTGAACCTGCAGTTTTTGCCATCTGTCTGGTCTCTCTGACTCTTATAGTTGAGGACCAAGGTACCTACTTCTTGGATCGAGTTAAGGGTGGCACATTCTATCCACAGTTGATACTGCCTGAGTGCTTTCCCCAGGATATTGCTTAATACCAGCTGTGTGCTAGGTTTTGCAGCTTCAGCCTGTGGGGTGGGGGAGTATATTAGTTACTTTTCACATTGCTACCACCAAATACCAGAGAGAATAATTAAAGGGGGAAAGGTTTCATTTGGCCCATGGCAGGAAAGGCACAGTGAGGGAAAAGGCTTTGTTCATGGCAGCAGGAGCCTGACTGTTGGAATGCTGCCGACCTGGAAGCATGGACTGGAATAGCCTCCAGAGGCCTGCCCACAGTGACATACTTCCCTAGCCAGATGCTACCTCATAAGGCTCCTCAGCCTCCCAAGTAACACCACAAGCTGAGGACTAAGAATTCAAAACATAAGCCTGTGGGGGACAGTTCAGATTCAAATAACAAGACCTGAGCCAGAGTTCTGAAAGGTGGGCTGGATGATGGGTGAGCCAGGGTGGCATGTGGAAGGAGGACAGATGCTCGGAGTTTGTGGACTGTGTAGGGGAAAGTTTGGAAGCAGGTGCCGGGAGCAGATCTAAAGGGGAGAATAAATTAACCGGTTGAAAAAGCAACTTTTCCTTCCCCAAACTGGTGAACCACCTGGAACTTCCTGAGAGATTTTAAGACACCTCAAAAATATAAAGTCTTAATTAATATTTAATTTTACTTTTGATTGGATGATTTTAAAAGTAGTCTTTTAAAATACTTTTGTTTGGAAAGGTTGTCATTTGTTTCACCATTGTCTTTCCTTTCCCGAAGGTGGCAGAGAGGGCACTCTATTATTGGAACAACGAGTACATCATGAGCCTGATAGAGGAAAACTCCAATGTCATCCTTCCCATCATGTTCTCCAGTCTCTACAGGATTTCAAAAGAGCACTGGAACCCGTAGGTGTCTGCTTCCCTCTGTCGCCCATCCCCTTTCCTCTTCCCTGGAACCCATAGGTGTCTGCTTCCCTCTGTCCGTCCCCTCCCCTTTCCTCTTCCCTGGCCTTTTCCCTTTTGGTTTTCCTCTCTCTTCCTCTACTTCCTCCTCCTCTTTGTTTAATGAAGTGTCTTAATGTTCATCATGTGCCAGATGCTGTGCCTGTTGCTAAAGACATGCTTACACTAGCAAGGTTAGAAAGTCCCTGCCTCCTGGGAGTTTGCAGACTGGACTGGAAACTCAGAAGTAAACATTTTAACTTAGTACTGCTGTTTTGTTAAAATTTCTATTGACGTGAGAAGCTTTGTGACCTGACTGAAGCTAACAGATGTATTTGGGGAATGTGCTAGAGTCTAAAGGATGTCCATTGGCTGGAGACACTCAAATTAAACCTTTTGGGTTTTGGAGGCAGAGGCTTGCTGTACAGGCCACTCTGCCCTCACACTCAAGGTCCTCCTGCCTGAGCCTCCTGAGTGCTGGGCCGATTTACACGCATGACTAGACTTGACTTCAAGTTGAATCTTAAAGGACTTTGGTAGGTGGCTGGGATAGGAAAAGCCCTTTCAACTATCTTTATGCCTCATGAAAAGACTATCATAAAGACGTCAAAAATGCTGTCAAGTTCTGAGACCTATAAGGTTGGGAGGCCAAAGGCATGCGATCTTTGGGCAAATGGTGCTGGAGATGAGGTTAGAAACAGGAGACCCACCTGAGTCTCCCCAGGAGTTCTGGGAGGAAATACTGAGTCAGGGAGAAAGCAGGGGAAGGATTTGCCCTTTACTGCCAGGCTCATTCCTAACCATCAACTTAGTTGTTCGATTATGCAGAGGAAAAAAGTTTCTTGAAGGACAAGTTTAATGTAGCCCTATGAGAATTGAAGTATTCTGTGTTGGAGTGGTTTCACATGATTCTCTCTGCAATAAAGGAAAGGTTTATGTGGCATTGAAGAGCTAGTAGATGCAATTCAGTGTATTGTACTCATCTTTTAAAACTTCATATGGAATTGCCGGGCGCGGTGGCGCACGCCTTTAATCCTAGCACTTGGGAGGCAGAGGCAGGCGGATCTTTGTGAGTTCAAGGCTAGCCTGGTCTACAAACTGAGTTCCAGGACAGCTGGGCTTCAGGGAGACCCTGTCTTAAAAAGACCAAAAAAAAAATTTTCATATGAAATTGTAAAATACAGTAGTTTTCAGTTTTCTAACTTGCCAAATTCTGTTAATAGAACTTCAGAAAGGAGCAGTGAAGCCCTTTTCTATAGATAGTCTCAGGAGGGTCTCCCTGCTCAGTGTCCTGGAAATGGTGCTTCTCGTTGCTGCCCTTGGGAGGAGGGTCATTCCTAGCCTTAGCAGAGAGAGCTTATGTTTTCTTCCATTGGACACAGGGCAGCAGCAGTGTAGCAGTGTGCTTTCTGTAGATGTTTTGGAAGCATCAGACCTCTAACAATAAGTCTTCCTTTTTATAGAGGCCTTCTTAGTATCAGAGGCAACCTTGCTCACTTTGAAAAGGGAAACACTGTCTCCTAGTCTAAACTTTGAAGCTTGTCACTCCACAGTCCTCACAGTCCAGGGCATATTATTCACCAGTTTGGCTGCAAAAAGCTCCATCGCTAAGAGCACTCATCACCAGCTTCCCAGTCATCAGCGTCAGTTTTGGGTCAGCAAAGGGACTAAGCAGGAGTGGATGAAGTAATGCAGTCACCCCGGGAAATGCTCTTGCTAACTGCCACATCCCCCCCCCCCCAACTTAGAGAGGTTTGATAACTTAGCTTTGTGTATGAGTATATTTTCATTTCCATGAGGACAGCTTCTGAGTTTGAATTATGATATTATTACTTTAAAAGTAATTTTTGTACCACTGGTACTTATTTATAGGTGAAATTAACTAGTCATTAGTTAGTTGCTTGTTTTAAAATGGTGTCTCCTGTAAGTAGCCCATGATGCCTCGAAGTCTCAATTCTCCTTCTTCTACCTCCCAAATGCTGAGATTACAGTACACTACCACACCTAGTGAATTTGCTTTATCTCTCACTGTGTGTGTGTGTGTGTGTGTGTGTGTGTGAGAGAGAGAGAGAGAGAGAGAGAGAGAGAGAGAGTGCCTTAGCCCCTGAAATTATTTTTCTGCTTTTCTTTTTATTACTGGTGGCCACAAGCATGTTTATTCTAGGTACCAATAATTACAAGGACGAACATTAGGTTTTAATTCTGTCATCCCTCAGAAAAATCTTGAACAGTAAAGAATTCAAATTTCTAGATGTTGAAATGAACTGTAGGTAATTTCTTATTGGCCAAATTAAAAAGGGCTAGGAAGCCAAGGAACATATCCCATAATCCCAGCAGTGGGAGGCAGAAGCAGAAGGATCCAGAGTTTAAAGTCATCCTTAGCTACATAGTGAATTTGAGACTAGCCTGCCCTGCACTACATGAGACCCTGTCTCAAAAAACAGAAAAAAGTCTGAGCATGGTGGCACACACCTTTAATCCCAGCACTTGGGAGGCAGAGGTAGGCATACCTCTGTGAGTTCAAGGCCAGCCTGGTCAACAGAGTGAGTTCCAGGACAGCTGGGGCTACAGGGAGACCCTGTTCCAAAAAGACAAAAAAAACAAAATTAAAACAAAAACAAAAAAAACCTTAGTGTGGGAGTGTGGGAAAGTGATTTTAGAGGGAGGAGGCAAGGTAATAGGGGACAGGAGATTAGTTACAAGGATGAGGGTTACAGAAACCAGAATGCCCTTTTATAGTGTGTGAAATTGTTAAAGAACAAATTCGATGAAGGTTGACATTAAACATGTATTGCAAAGCAACAGAGAAGCTCATTCATGCAGAAGTCTTCCTTTTGTTTTTGCCATTCAGTACTCCATTATGAAAGGCTAACCAGCACATTCCCTTTTCTTTACTTTGCAGGGCCATCGTGGCGTTAGTGTACAATGTGTTGAAAGCATTCATGGAAATGAACAGCACCATGTTTGATGAGCTGACGGCCACATACAAGTCAGATCGTCAGCGGTAACTTTTTAAAGCTTTTTTTGTCTGCTGTGCATAGAATTAATGATTTCTTTCCTCAGATCATGAGCAGCACAATTGTGCTTACTTATATTTCCCGTTTTGCATACTCCTTAGCCATGTCTTTATTAATGTACTACCAAGCAATGAAGGTTGCGACAGAGTGTTTTGATAAAGCTACTGCTTTCTTCCCCTTCTTTATTTTTGTTCTACCACAGAGCTAAGAGGCTGACACATCTCTGGTGTTTTGGGCCCATGTAAGGAAATGTCAGGTAGTTAGTTCCCTAGATTGACTGCACTTCACTCCAGAACCAGGAGAAACCAGCCACTGTTTGTCCAGAACATTTTTTTCTGTTCTAGAACCCAACAAATTCATTACAATTTAAAGAGCAGTGAAGAGAATGAAGAGGTTAATAGTCTGGTATTAGAAAATATTGAAGTTTTTAATAAGGCTACAAAGAAGCAAAAAGCTTTTCTTGATTTCATTTACATGATTCTGCCAATTTTTAATTCTTACCCAGTATGTTTTAACTCTCCAAAAGACATACGGGAAGAGATTAAGGAAAAGCCAGACAATTCTCTTAGTAGTCCGTTCTCTGGTTTGACTCCGAGCGCTTAGAAGCAAATGCCAGCTTTTTAGATCATAAAACATGAACGTTAGAGAATCACAGAGGTAGCTGTGTGCACACCTAGGACCTCATTGAACATCATGGACAATATCCCCTGTGATTTTTTTTTTCCTTCCCTCTTTGCCTGAGTTTGAGTGGATTATTTGTGTCTTACTATTGAAAAGGGCGCTGAGGAGAAAGGTTAGAGGGCAGAGGACAAGGACCATGGCAGGGATGGTGTTGTTGTTGTTGTTGTCGTTGTTGTTATTGTTGTTTGGTCTTTTTGAGACAGGGTCTCCCTTTAGTCCCTGCTGGCCTGGAGCTCACGCTGTAGACCAGGTTGGCCTTGAACTCACAGAGATCCACCTGCCTCTGCCTCCCAAGTGCTGGGATTAAAGGTGTGCGCCACCACGCTCGGTGGCAGGGATGTTTTTAAAATTACCAGGGATATCACTTCTGAGAAAGAGTTTAATCATAAAACATGGCTGTGATGAGTTTTTAATTATAATACTAAGATAAACATGAATTTTGGGATATGCTGTGTTACATTCATGTCTTAAATAACTTAATTCACTGTGCATTAAATTTATATTAAACCCTCCTTTCCTCAAAGTGTTAATTTAAAAAAAAATTTTTTTTTTTATATGTGTATGAGCGTACTGTCTGCATGTAGGTCTGTGCACCCGTGTTGTGCAATGCCGCGGAGGTCAGAAGACGGTCTCGGATTCCCCTGGAATTGGAATTCTCCTGGAATTGGAGTTACAAACGGTTCTCAGCCGCCATGTGGGTGCTGGGGATCGAACCCGGGTCCTCTGCAAGAGCACTCAGTGCTCTTAACCGCTAGGCCATCTCTCCAGCCCCAAGTGTTAATTTTTTTAAGTGTTATTTTTAAAAAGGGCTAAGGGCACATTTGACTATCATAATATAACATTAAAGAGTGCTTGGTGCATAATATTTTGAAAGTTCATTATTTATTAATCTAAGTGAATAGGGATTAAATATGGGTAAAATCTTATCAAGAATATTGAAGGAGCTGCCGGGTAGCAGTGTAGAGTGCTTAGCTAGTGTGTGTAAAGGCCTATGCCGGATTTCTAGCACCAGGACGTATACACACACACGCATACACACACCACAGTCAGATCTTATTCTAAATTACTCAGATTAATTTATTTCTATTTGATGAATATATTAGTCAGTTGAAAGTTATTAAAATTAACTAAGGGAAGTAGGAATAGACAAAGCCAAAGGTTCTGATATTCTGGCATATTAAAGTGATTAACAGTGAGTAGACTTTCTGTTCTTTTGTTTCTTTTTTTTTTAGACAAGGTCTCACCATGTAGCCCTGGCTGATCTGGAATTCCCTGTGTAGACCAGGCTGGCCTCAAATTCATACCACTTGGCTCTGCCTCCCCAGTGCTGGAATGAAGACATGTGCCACTACACCCAGCAGTGGAGTAGAGCTTCTTAATGGAAAGCTCCTTAGAGCAAGGTGGTATGTTGCCAAATGAGCAGTAGAAGTTGTTCGCAGCAGATGGAGGAATTGGTTTCACATAGACATAGGAATTGAAATGAATAGAGAGAATTATTTGGTACTGTGCTAAAAGAATCAAGAGGTTTTTCTTCTAGATGACAGGAGGTTAGTGGTTTCAGTTCACAGCAGATTTTTAAGCATTTCAAATCTGAATGGGGCTGGATAAGCTTCAAACACTGACGCATGTGCCAACACCAGTGTTGTAAAAATGAAACAGGAAGAGAGTTTGACAGTATCTCCAGCATGAGAGTGTGCTTGAGTGTCAGAATTCCCACCCACAGGGAGAGAGGGAGACTTGTGTTGGGGCGGGGGCGGGGGGTGGAGAGTTAGCAAATGTATGAGAAATATTTAGAATTTTTAGGAGCTAGATGTGGTGCTTCATGCCTGTGTTCCCACCTGGGAGGTGGAAGCAGGAGGAGCAGCTTGGCCGGGTCCTCAGTTCCTGAGTTCAAGGACACCCTGTTCTGTATGAGATTCTGTCTTAAAAAAAAAAAAAAAAAAAGGAGGAGGAGAAAAAGAATACTTAGAATTTTGCTTTTCAGTGTATATAACTATCTGTATGAAAGACCCAGAGAAGGCAGATCTGTAGGACGAGCACATCAGGGTTGACGGGACTGGGGGCCTGGGGGAGGGTGAGACTTTCTTTGGGGATGATAAAAATGTCCTAAATTTAGACTGTAATTTATTGTAAGGATAAAGTTTTCAGTATGAAAGCATAGGTTTCATCTATGAGATGATCCACAGGAGAACTGTATTTCATGCCACACAACTGAGAGACAGAATGAGAGGGCTCCATCAGGACGGATGAGTGTTGATGAGTGTTGGAATGCCCTGCAAGTCAGGGCAGTGCAGGCCTGACTGTAATGGGCCGATTTTCAGTTGATTGAAGTTCTCAAGGTCCTTGCTCCCCTCCTGTCCCTACTGTCTTCAAATAAAGTCAGACACATTAAAACTTTGCATGAGCTATAGAATTCATCCCTGTATAGTCAAATCATTGTTCTCTGAGAACATTCATTTAGATGAGTATTATCCCCAAATTGTACTGACAAATAAAAAATTTGCTCAGCTGCTTGCTTGCAGTTAAGAAACTGGAAGCCAAGCTGGGTGTAGTGGTGCATGCCTTTAATTTCAGCTCTGGGGAGGCAGAGGCAAGTGGATCTCTTGTGAGTTCAAGGCCAGCCTGGTCTACATAGTGAGTTCCAAAACAGGGGGGCTCCAGGGAGACCCTGTCTCAAAAAGACCTAAAAAAGAACCTGGAAGGCTGGTGGAATAGCGCAGCGGTTAAAGGCTGAGGATAAGAACCCTGGAAAAAAAAAGAACCTGGAATCCAGCCACTCTGTCTGTTTTGAAGCCCACACCCGTTCTAGGGTTTGTCCTCTTAAGCTTCTATCTCTCTCTGAACACTGGACTTTAATTTTTGTTTTACCTTCCTGGAGCAGGAGGCAGGTACACTTTATAGCTGAGGTTAACCTTGACCTTTAAGGTAATCCTCTTGAGTTCTGGGATTACAGTCTAAATCCTTTTTCTTAATCTTGCTCTTTATTGTCCTATAAATGCAGTTGTTCTGGGTCAGAATTACTAGATAACTAAAATGAAAACTGTTAATGCTCACTGAAATTCATACTGTACAGAAGACAGTTAGCTAATCATGGACTGGAGAGATGGCTCAGCAATTAAGAACACTGGCTGTTCTTGCAGAGAACCTGGGTTTGATTCCCCGTACCCACATGTGGATAACAATTGTCCATAACTTCAGTTCCAGGGGATCTGACACAGGGCATTGTACAACACAGGTGCACTTACACACATGCAGGCTGTATACTCATATATAAGATAAAAATAATAAAGTATTATTTAAAAGATAGCTAATCATAACAAGGCCTAAATTACCAAAATATTAATTGGTGAAGCTGTGAACTGCCATGTTACATAATTTTTCATTCCTGCAAGACCCTAGTGGAATGAGAATATCAAATGACAGCTTTATCTAGAAGTCCCCCCCCCCCCAGGAGGAAATTACTTGTATTGCTATAGTTTAATATAAATTTTCAGAAGTAGACAGGGCGTGGTGGCACACACCTTTAATCCTAGCACTTGGGAGGCAGAGGCAGACGGATCTTTGTGAGTTCACGGCCAGCCTGGTCTACAGAGTGAGTCCAGGACAGCTGGGACTACAGGGAGACCCTGTCTCAAAAAGACCAAAAAAAATAAAAATAAATTAAATTTTCAGAAGTATCAGTGATTACTTAAAAAGTACAAGGCATTAGCATTCCATGCACAATTCATAGTATCCTTGAGTTTCTCCGAGTACAAATTCTAGCATCAGCTCCTCATGCCAAGGTGGCCGAGCTCTGAGTGGCTTTAGAGGGGTGGGCCAGCATCAGCTCCTCGTGCCGAGGTGGCCGAGCTCTGAGGTATTGAGGAAATGCTTGCATTTGTGGATTCATAAGTATTAGCTTGGGCTTAATTTTTTACTGGTTCATTGCAACATTAAGAAATCTTGAGGTAGTATACTGAATTATTTTAGTAGATGTAAGTTAATGCAGTGAAATATTTTTAATAAATGTAAATATATTTGATTTATACTAAAAATCTATATTCTTTAATTATGTACTTCCTAACTGGTTGATATTAAAACATTCTTGTTTTAAAAAAATCTGAAGTTTCAAAATCTCTTTGTAAAAACCAAATTTGTTAATCCTATTTTGGATTATCCATTTATGGTAAATTTAACCAAGTAGTGAAATCTGGAATTGCTGGTAAAATTGATATTTAACCATTTGAAGGCTTATTTACTTCAAATTTTAATATATGATAACACATTTACAGAGTTCCACGCAGATCATTAATTAAAGCAATTCACAGAAATAGCCAGCTTCATGATGTATGCTATGGAAATTAGACCTGACTAAAGGCATGCTTTCTTGATCTTGTCTGTTCTCTGTCAGCATTATTTCCAGTATCTCATTTGAGTTTATTTGGAAACAGAGAGAAAATTAGGTTCCAAGTAGGCCCCAGATATAAAAATTGCTAAGTGCTTTAGTTTTAAGATACTTGATACCATCTTCAATTTTGCTTCTCAATAATTTTACATGATACTCTGATTGACATGATTTAAAGGGATGTTAGTTTGAAATCTTAAAACAGTCTTCTCTTCTGTTCATTTATGTTACTTGTATATCTGTGTGTCAGAAAGAGAACCCAAAGAAACAAAACTCAAAATCAAAGAAGCCTAATGCTGAGCTCTTTAAAGATGTCTGTCTACACAGGGAAAGGCTGTGATTGTTGGTGAATCTCTGTAAACTCTCCCAGTTGTTTATATGTACTGTTTTCTGTTTGTTCCCTTAGTGAGAAAAAGAAAGAAAAAGAGCGTGAAGAATTGTGGAAAAAATTGGAGGATCTGGAGTTAAAGAGAGGTCTTAGACGTGATGGGATAATTCCAACTTAACAAAAATCTGACAGCAACATTATTAACCTGTGGAGTCTCACATTTATGTAGTAGAAGATGGAGCAACAGTTTTCTGTATTGTGCAACTTTACAGTAGATTTCACATTTGTTTCATTATTACAACAGCACTGTATATACCTGTCTCTAAGTAAAGGAAAAAAAAGGACTTCAGTCCAAAGTGTGGACAGTAGATGGACTTCTCAGAACTTTGCAAACATAATCATTGTTCTAACCCTCTTAAAAAATGGTTTCAGAGATCTGTTGGTGAAATTGCTATGTTAAAATTCCATTATCAGGAGTTCCTTATTTATCACTAACAGAGAGTATGATACAATTTTCAAATGTGAACAATCTTAAATTTAGCTTGTCTTTCTGCTAAGCTGTTAAATGTATTTATAGTAAAGGAAGAGAAAAGACTTTCATTTCTTTATAAGTTTGTGTAACATCCTTCTCTGGATAACTTGATTGTAATTGACATCTTTTCCTTTTGCACATCTTCATGAGTCGAATGTCCTTGTGGAATGGGGCCCTGGTGAAAGTCTTGTCTACTGGGGTGAACATCTTTCCAGTGTACACCTGTCTCTAGGTGTTCCTGGTACTCCTTTAGTTTGAAAACTAGGAGTAAAAAGAGAAGAGGTGATGAACAGTAGAGAAGGGAATGTCGGGCTCAGGTGTCAGATACCATGAGTCTGAATCAATGTCCTGAATCCTTGAAAACAGGCACTGGGACACTGCAGGCTTCAGCGCCTGGCCAGTATTAATTGCATTCATCATTGTGCATCCATACCAGAGATGTTTAGAAATGTCAGAGAGACATCCTTTCAGACCACATCCTTAGACCACTTTGTCTAAGAAAAATACAACACTAAATGATAGAACCATGAAATTGATTGCCAGGATTGCGAATCTGATTGGAAGAGTTGAGTGAACAGCTTGAGCTGTTGGAGTTGTTGCCTTACTTTTTAATATGTATTTATAAAGTATTCCAGCAAAAGAGGGTATAGCCCCTGGGGGAAAAAAGCATGTTCCAGTGTTTTTTGTAGATTCTCATTCTATAGCTCATCACAGCACCAGCCCTGTTTTTAGCCAGAAAGGATTCAGGATCAACATTATGCATCTGAAAGTGGATGCATATTCCTAACTACTGTATTTGTTACCTAAAGTGGTTCTACAAATGCTACTGAAAAAAATCTGGAAATTCCTAATGCCTGAGTATTAATAATAAAGTTTAAAAAATGCTTTTATATCAAAGGTGCATTGTGACCAAATTGTTTAAGAAAAAAAACAACAACTAAAAAACAAAATCTAGGGCTGTATTATAGGTGTATCATATTGGCTCTGCTCTGTATGTATGAGAGTGAAGTCTTATATCCTGGGTAGGTAAATTGCTGATGCACAGTATGTACTTACCCGATGTGGTTGCATCTTTACTGAAAGATGTGTGTTTTAGGTTTATTTCGAGGATGCTTTTGCTTAATAGGGACATGGCAGCAGTGAGCTGATAATCGTGAACCATCACAGCCAGCAATGTTTGTGGTGCAGAGCCTACTCTGTGTTCATATGTTGAGTTATGATAGCAGCTAATATGAACACATGAACTGTTGCTCTTAATAGAAAGACAGTATAAATACGGGCTTGTATATTTTGTTCCTTTCAAATGTAGACTCTGAAGCCTTATTGATTGTTTCCAAGGAAAAGGAGAAAAACTAAAACAAGAAAGAAAAAGCTCCAGTGAAGTGTTTCCAGATTATCCGTCATGTGTACATAAAATTCAGCTAATTATGGATACTTTTATCTAGGTACCTTTGTTTTATTTTTTGGATCTTTTTGAGACCAGGTCTCCCTGTAGCCCCAGCTGTCCTGGAACTCACTGTGTAGACCAGGCTGGCCTTGAACTCACAGAGATCCGCCTGCCTCTGCCTCCTGAGTGCTGGGATTAAAGGCATGCGCCACCATGCCTGGCCAAAATTTCCATTTTTAGTTCCTCAAATGTAACAGCAATAAGAAAAGTTGTATGTACCACCAAATTCAAGATGGTTTAATGGAATGGATCGATCTTTTTCTTTAAGAGAATAACAAGGATTCAGTGTAACGCTGGCAGAGACTGTTGTACATGAAGCTACTTTAAAAGTGCTAGAGCAGAGGTGCAAGCTAAATGCCAATGCTGAGAAATAAGTCTGTAACAAACCTCCTTTAGCTCTTTTGATTTTAGCCTTTTGGTTTTGACTCTCATTACATGTAGTTTTGATAATATAAACTTTGTTTGCTATGATCTCTGCCTCTGGAATGAAATGCATTCATTTGACACGAGAAATGCCAGGATCCCTTTCTGCACCTTACCCTGTCCTCAGAGTTAAGGTAAGAGCAGCACAGACATGCTCTATACCGACTCTGTGTGTTAATCATTCCAGATTGAGAAAAATAAAGTCAAGCTTTAGGCTATTTAAAGTTAGAGCTATCTGTCCAAAACTCACAGGGCAACTTCTGAGAAGAAACACTGTCCTTTTCTTTTTTTTCACTGAAAGTGACAATGTGACATTTGTCATGTTGTGTGTGTTGACGCAAAGTTAGCCTAGGTAATCTGACTGTTGCACTATGTGACATATTTAAGGAAGTATTTGCTGCATTTGCAGCAGCTCTCTGTGTCCCTTCCTGCACAATGCTGCTGTTGCTGCAACTTGAGTTCATTGTGACAAATGCATCTTTGTGTTATATTTTGTTTGCTTCATAGTTTCCAGAATTATATATAAATATATTTTTTAAAATAGCAAATATTATAGTCAGTGAGTGCTGACCACTCCAGCCTTATTCCTACCATATTGGTTTGAGGGATGGGACTAAGAGTGTCCTTGGAAAAAACAGTCCAGATAACAGCCCTGTGGTCTCAAATGTTGCTGAGGCCATAGACTCTAAGCCTAGAACAGCTCTGTAAGTGAAGCAACGTCTCCTCTGAATCAAGCATGCATTCCTTCTCATTCTGTGGGTGTGGCCAGATGTTCACCTTCTGTAGTTTTTGTCCATTTCAATTTTTATTATATTTTGCTGTCCCTAACACTTTTTTTTTTAAATAAAAGAAAAACAAAAGAACTAAATCCTTTCAATGCTGCTGGATGCTCACGAACAGGGTTAGGCTCTTTCTTGGGCTGGTTCTAAATGGAGAGACTTTGTTTCCCCTTTGTGTTGGCCAGCCCTGGGTGCAGAGCTGGGGCTGTTCATGCATCTGCTTGTATTGAAGCAGCAGCCTAGCCGCAATCACATTATGGGGGAAAAAAAAAGGTATATTAGAGCTTTAAAAGCTTTTTTATTTTTCTGTAGGAAATGGGGTGGGTGGGAAAAAGGGATGTGTGGATCTTCGGATGTTATTGGCGTTGTTAAGTATTCCAAAGGCTTTCTTTTTCTGTGTCTGTTGTTTTCCTCTGATTGGATGCACTGATCTGACCCAGGAAGTGATTCTCTCCTTTGATGTTATTACCGATGTTATCCCAAAGTGACAGTCACCTGTAGCAAAAAGGCGGCAGCAGATCTGAGTGATGTTTTATTTGCACATGAATATTTTTATTTTTGTATTCTGGCTCAGCTGCTTCTCTGTGTGGAGTTGAGGAATGAGCCATAAAGGATTTTTGTAATAGGTATATCAGCGATACATTTTATATTCCTCTATATTTAATTTTGGAAAACCTGAAAGGATTGTGCATCTGGAGAGAAAGTTGAGCAGATGTTGACCTAGTGGAATGTTAATTTGTGCTGCTTCGGGTGCACGATGGCAGAGGTAGTGTCTTGGAAATGAACATCCACACCGTGTCTGTCGGTCTCCTTCCCAGCGCTGCTTCTCCCTGCTTCTCCTGCCCCAGCCTCTCCCTCCTCCTCTCCTATTTTTTCTCTTAGCCCATCCCTCTACTTTTTTTTTTTTTTTTGAGATCACTTGCTGTAAATAAGTTGTAATCCAAACCTCATGTATCAATGGGGAACTTTCAAATATAAATATTACCAATACATTTTCTGGTTGTTGTCTGGTTTTTGACTTCAGTCTAATAAGAATGACATGTCCACTGCCTTTGGTTTGAGGATTGCTTCCGCTTCTGGTGTCTCCGCATTTCATTGTTTTAGCAGGAGAGGGCAGCAGTTCATTTTGCTTATGAGGAACCCTGTGGTCCTTGATTGGTTGAGCTTAGCTGTGTGTGCCTGCGTGCATGCGTGCGTGTGTGTGTGTGTGTGTGTGTGTGTAATCTTATTTTAAAAAAATAGCATCTGTTTATGCATGGAGGTAAAAATGAAACAATTTTGTATGAAAAGTTGCATATGGAAACTACAGACTGGTTCAACCAGATACTGAAGATGTGATCCACGTCAAAGTTAAAACTCTCCAACTCAAACTTCAGCCCCAGCTGAAACATGCTTCTTCCTTTCCAAACAACAAAATGCAAACAGAGGCTTAAACACTTGGAATTTAATGATGATGCTCATCATTGAATAATGAATTACTCCTCAAAGTAGTGACAACAAAGGCGCTCCCGGGCAGCAATGTAACCTTTCCTTTCACACTGCAAGAGGCTCTGTGCGACGGATGAAGCTGCAGTGAGGAGTGCAGGCGCCTGGCTGCTTTTCTTTATTGTGGACTCCGGTGATTTTTTGGTGTCATAGAAATAAAACTGGATTATCTGAGCTTTGAGGGAATGGGCTTGGTGCCATCAGGCTCCATTTTGAGTAAGCCAGTTTATGTATGATGGGGGTATATATTAGGGAGTAGTCCAGTGTCTATCACTCTGTAACAGTGTTCCAAGAATTAGTGCCTTGTATTTTTTCCATCCTCCAGTCTATGGTGTGGGAAAGGCTTGGCAGGAATGCCCTCCCTGCTTCTGGTCTTCCAGTGTCAATTGGGATATGTCAGGTGTGCCAGGCAAATGCACTTCCAGCATGGCTGACAAGTTCATGCTGACCTTGGCCTGGAGTTCAGCTAAGGCCTCAGTTCCTCCTCCTTGGGCTTCCTCCCAGTATGGCAGCTAGATGTGGAAACGCCCATCCTTTGAGGCCTGGCCCCTGAAACTGTTACTGCATCCCCTCCATCGTATTCTGAGAGTCAAATGGTCACAGAGCCTGCTCAGATTGAAGCAGAGGGAACACAGGCCCCACTGAAGCCTGGAGAAGAGTGGGAAGTCATTTGTACTTAACTTTTAAGCTACTGTGGGACAGTTTCTTTGTCTAGCATTTGTGTTCGGTGGGATTTGTGCTCAGCTAGTGAGATCATGGCACATTGGAAGCAGTTAATATGAGTTAAGGGAAGTCAAAGCTCTTAGGGCTGCAGCAAGTTGTATTCCAAAATGCAACTATTTGTAGCATTTGAAGATGAAACCCTTAGCAAATTAGGAAACATCACAGATTTAAGGGACCAAGTCAGTGGAATATCTTAACGGGATGGTATTACCCCTGCCTATTTTTTCATCAGAATGCAGGGGCATAGGAAGCCAGTATACACCTCAATTCCCACTTCCCAATTTTATATGAGCACCAGTGTTTGGTCCTTTTTCTAGAGCCAAACATGATTCCTGTAGCTTCATGATGGTCTCAAGTTATCTATGCCGTTTCAGTTTGGCATTTATTTTGAAGGTTGCTCTCATATCTTAGATCTTCGCATTTCTATATAAAATTTAGAAGCACTGTGCCAGTTTCTACAAAAGAAAGGACAGGTGTGGTGGCACATGCCTGTAATCCCAGCACTTGGGAGGCAGAAGCAGGCGGATCTCTGTGAGTTCAAGGCCAGCCTGGTCTACATAGTTCCGGGACAGCTGGGGCTACAGGGAGACCCTGTCTCAAAAAGCCCCTCCCCCAGAAAAAGTACATGCTGGTGGGCTATGACAGCATGTACAGATTCTATAATTTTGGAAAGAATTGCTACTTTGATATTACCGTGTCTTGTATTCTGTTATGGTCTGATTATGTGTCTTCCCCCTCCCCACAAAGGAAAAAAATGCGTTGGAAATTTAATCCCCAATAGTGTTGGCAGATGGGGCATGCATAGCAGGGTGACTGGTGGCTGAGGGCCTTATAATCATGAGTGGATTGAGCTGTCATTGCAGTAGATGATGAGTTCAACCTTGTTCTTTCTTGCTGAGTCCCTTGCTCTCTTGCTTCTGCTATAAATGTAGCAGGAAGCTCCTCTCTGTGTTCCAGCACCTGGGAAATTGGCCCTTCTGGCCTGTAGAACTGTGAGAAATTTCTTCATAAATTGTATAGTAAGTATCTGGTATACTGTGACAGCAGCATAAAACAGAGTAAGATATAATCCATGAACATGGTATAGCTCTTCATTTATTTAGTAATTTATTTATTTTGGTATTTTTGAGATGGGGTCTCCTTTTTAGTCCCAGTTGGCCTGGAGCTTGCTCTGTAGACCAGGCCGGCCTTGAACTCAGAGAGATCCACCTGCCTCTGCCTCCCGAGTGCTGGGATTAAAGGTGTGCACCACCTTTAAATACATGCCCGGCTTAGTATTTAATTTTTTTTTTTTTAATTTCTGTATGTGTATCAATGTACTGTCTGCATTCAGGTCTGTGCACCCGTGTCGTGCAATGCCGCGGAGGTCAGAAGAGGGTCTCGGACTCCCCTGGAGCTGGAGTTCTCCTGGAATTGGAGTTTCAGATGGCTCTCGGCTGCCATGTGGGCGCTGGGGATCGAACCCGGGTCCTCTGTAAGAGCGTCGGCGCTCTTAACCGCTAGGCCATCTCTCCAGCCCCAGTATTTAATTTTTAAGTTTTATTTTGGGTTTACTAAAAGAGAGTCTTGTGTATGTGTAGCCTGAACGCCTCATTTTCCTGCCTCCCTCTACCTCAACTATGTTGGGGTTAGGCGTACACCACCACACCTGCCTTCTAGGATTTGATTTCTTTCAACAGTCTCTTGTAGTTTTCAGTATAGTGGTTTTATATATCTCTTGCTACATATGTCATTTTTTGAATGTATAAATAGTACTGCTTTAATTTTTTCAGATACTGTTACAAATAGAATTGTTTTTTGTGTACTGACATTTTTTAAGCCTCCTTGAAGTTATTTCAGTTATAGTTTCTTTAGAATTTTATATAAGCAGCTTATGTCTGATCTGATACTTCTGTTTCATTTTTTTATTATAATGGTTAAGACTTTCAATATATGGCTGAATAGAAATTGTAAAGATAGGTGAAAGAGTTCAACATTTCTCCATCAAATATAATGTTATTGGTAGATGTTTTCGGTTCCCTTCATTGGACTGAAGAGATTCTCTTCTATTTCTAGGTGAATGAATGCTTTTTTAATCATAAAATAAGTATTGATAATTTTTAAATGCTTTTCCTTTATGCATTGGAATTATTTTTTCTTTATTAATATGGTGAATTGCCTTGAATTTCCAGGATAAACATGACATGTGTGGGTGGGAAGATAATCTAGAGTCATACACATGTATGTGTGCATCATTATTATACTTAAAGATGTATTATTGGCTTCCTTTTTCTATAAATTTTTATCTCTTAGTTTTGTGAAAATTTGTACCACAGGTCACAGGGGCACTAGTCATCATTTTTAAAAATTAGTTTTTACTGAGATAAAATTCCTATAACAAAGTAACTAGTTTGAATTGTTCAGAGCTGTGGCTAAATGCATTTGCAATGTTGCACAACCGTCATTTTTTATTTTTTTAAATTTTATTATTTTTTATGTGTATGAATGTACTGTCTGCACGTAGGTTGGTGCACCGATGTCATGCAATGCCGCAGAGGTCAGAAGAGGGCGTCGGATTCCTCTGGAACTGGAGGTAAAGACGGTTCCTAGCCACCATGTGGGTGCTGGGAATCCAACCCTGGTCCTCTGCAAGAACAGTTGGTGCTCTTAACTGCTGAACCATCTTCCAGCCCCAATAACCATCATTTCTATCCTGCAACCCAAAACAGAAACCCAGAACACACCACACAGCCGTCCCCTCTTCTCCTGGGCACTGCTGATCTGCTTTCTGTCTTTTTTTTTTTTTTTTTATTTCCGTACGTGTATGAATGTATTGTGTGCATGCAAGTCTGTGCACCCGTGACGTGCAATGCCGCGGAGGTC
Organism: Rhizomys pruinosus; assembly: GCA_009823505.1. Classification (NCBI taxonomy): domain Eukaryota; kingdom Metazoa; phylum Chordata; class Mammalia; order Rodentia; family Spalacidae; genus Rhizomys; species Rhizomys pruinosus. The sequence goes on along the minus strand of VZQC01008518.1, from coordinate 745,906 downwards.
AGAAGAGGGCGTCGGACTCCCCTGGAACTGGAGTTCTCCTGGAATTGGAGTTTCAGACGGCTCTCGGCCGCCATGTGGGTGCTGGGGATCGAACCCGGGTCCTCTGCAAGAGCGGTCGGCGCTCTTAACCGCTAGGCCATCGCTCCAGCCCTGCTTTCTGTCTTTATGGAGCTGCCTGCTTTGGATATTGCACATAAGCAGAGTCATGTGAGATGCAGCCTTTAACCTCATTCAGTACTTGGTATTTTTGTTTGTTTTTTAAAAAGCTCATGGCTGGAGCAGCCATCTTCCAGTGATTCACCAAAATGACTAACACAAAGGGAAAGAGGAGAGGCACCTGCTACATGTTCTCTAGTCCCTTTAGAAAACATGGCGTTGGGGCTGGAGAGATAGCCTAGCGGTTAAGAGCGCCGACTGCTCTTGCAGAGGACCTGGGTTCGATCCCCAGCACCCACATGGCGGCTGAGAACCGTCTTTAACTCCAATTCCAGGAGAACTCCAGTTCCAGGGGAATTCGAGACCCTCTTCTGACCTCCGCGGCATTGCACGACACGGGTGCACAGACCTACACGCAGACAGTACATTCATACACATTAAATAAATTAAAGAAAAGAAAAGAAAACATGGCATTGTTCCTTTGGCCACATATATGCGAATCTCCAAGAAAGGCGATATTGTAGACATTAAGAGAATGGGTACTGTTCAAAAAGGAATGCCCCATAAATGTTACCATGGCAAAACTGGTCAAGTCTACAACGTCACTCAGCATGCTGTTGGGATTGTCAACAAGCAAGTTAAGGAAAGATTCTTGCCAAGAGAATTAATGTGCGTATTGAGCATATTAAGCACTCTAAGAGCCAAAACAGCTTCCTGAAACATGTGAAGGAAAATGACCAGAAAAAAAAGGATCCCAAAGAGAAAGGAACCTGGGTTCAGTTGAAGCACCAGCCCGCCCTGCCCAGAGAAGCGCACTGTGTGAGAACTGACGGGAAGGAGCCCGAGCTGCTGGAGCCCGGTCCCTGGAAGTGTACAGCTTAGCGTACAGGAAGAAACAGACCAGACGTTACAGTGCTAAACAAGCAAAACAACATGTAAGCCTGGCGTGGTGGCACATGCCTTTAATCCTAGCACTTGGGAGGCCTGATCTCTGTGAGTTCAAGGCCAGCCTGGTCTACAGACTGAGTTCCAGGATAGCTGGAGCTATAGGGAGAACCTGTCTCGAAAAGAAAAGAAAAAAAAAAAAAAAAGCTCATGTAACTGCACTTCAAGGTCAGTTAAGAGATTCACATCATTGCAATTGGTATTTTTTATTTTTTATGGCTGAATCTGTTGCATGGCTGGTAGCATATTTATCAGTTGATCATTTGGGTTTCCACCTTATATTACGATCATGGATAATGCTACTATGAACCTTTGTTTTGTTTAAATATCTTTTTTTCTTCCTATTTGTGGGTACATCAGTGTTGGTGGGATTACTGTTTAACTTTTTGAGGAACTTCCAAGCTTCTACACAGCAGCCACATTGCTTACATCAGTTTTACCAACAAACGAGTTTCTTCTTTCCATCTGTGAAAATGGTGTTATTTATGTTTATGTTTAGTATAATCTTAATGTTCTGGGAGGCTGTTCATTTTAAAATGCCCTTTTTTTTTTCTTTTCAAGACAGGGTCTCCCTGTAGCCCAGCCCAGCTGTCCTGGAATAAATGCCCTTTTAAATGTTCTTCTAAGTGAATGACTAACTGATCAATTTTAAGTTCACTGGCTCCTTCTGTCATCTGTGTTCATTCTTAAGGGTTGTGCTGGATAGCTTTAGTGTCAACCTGACACACCTGGGTTGAGGGAGCCTCAATTGGGGAATTGGCTCCACTGGACTGGCCTGTAGCCACGACTGTGGAGTATTGTTTGATTGTTGGGCAGTGTGGGAGGGCCCAGCCCACTATAGGTGGTGCCACCCTGGGCAGGTTGTTGTGTACTGTATAAGACGGCAGGCTGGGCATGGGCCAGGGGAGCAAGTCAGTAAGCAGCACTTCTCCATGGCTTGTGCTTCAGCTCCTGCCTCCAGGTTCCTGCCCTGGGCTCCCTGAGTGATGAACCCAGGAGATGAATAAACCCTATCCTCCCCAAGTTGGTGTTGGTTAGAGTGTTTTGTCACAGCAATGGAAGACAAACTAGAACAGAAATTGGTACCAGAAGTGGGGTATTGCTGTGACAGACCTGACCTTGGCGTTTTGGGGGAGGATTGTGGAGGCGTTTGGAACTTTGGGCTTGGAAGATCATTGAATGCCTAAAGATTGTTGCTGTGGAGCTTGGAGCAGTTTTGCTGAAGGATTTGTAGAAGATGGATGCCTAGCTTGTGAAGTTTCTAGTTTCAAACGGGAGCAGAGATCATCAGGACTGTTTAATCTGTGGGTTCCAGTCAGCTGGGGCTGAAGAATCAGCTGTAAGTAACAAGAGATCAGAACCTGAAGGGAAATCTTTGTTGTACTGGGACAATTGATGCTGGTTAGCTGGGGCTGAAAAATCAGCTGTAAGTAACAAGAGACCAGCATCACTGTGGTGAACTCTTCTGGGAAGAATTTCTTCAGGGTCAGCACCCAGAAGCTGTGTTCCAGAAGGGGCCTGAGCCTCCATCTTGAGCCAGAAGCAGGACTTGGTAGTGTGTAAGAGTGTCCTATATGGTTCTGGTGTTGAAATTTGAGGGGGTCACAGAGAGCAGTTGAGGCTTGGCACTGTGAGAGGTCAGGAAAGACCATTGGTGGAAGTGCACCTTGGTTGCAGTGGAGACCCCAGGATTACAGGGGTCATGGAGAGAAGCTGATTCTTTGCACCAGGAGAGGTCAGAAGAGACCATTGGTGAAGGTGCTGCCTCAGTTTCAGTGGCGACCCCAGCTCTTTGGAGATGCCAGGACCATGGGACGACCACCGAGAGCAGCAGCAGGTGTGGAATGGAGTTGGCCTGGGTCTGCAAGATGAGCTGTGGATGCCACGGATGGCAGAGTCAGAGAAGGGGAGCTGCCGAAACCCTTTGGAGCCCGGAAGATCGTGAGTCCCAGGTGTCCAGCCTTGAGCTACTTGCTGGACTTAGGTTTTGTTTGCGTGTGCCTGATTCTTCCCTTTGAAATAAGACAGTACTTGTTTTGGATTTTACAGCAGCCCACAGTTAAGAGACTTTTAACAGACTGTGAACTTTTAAGTGTTTGGACATTTTAAGTACTGTGTGGCTTTTAAGGTTGTACTGTCTTAGGTTGTAATTAATGTTAACATCATACCTTGGGGACAAGAACTGGAAAGGTGGTGGTTTAATAGTGATGTGTTTTGTATGTCAAGTTGACAAGGAGTCACTTGTGCTGGATAGCTTTAGTGTCAACTTGACACACCTGGGTTGAGGGAGCCTCAATTGGGGAATTGGCTCCACTGGACTGGCCTGTAGCCACGACTGTGGAGTATTGTCTTGATTGTTGGGCAATGTGGGAGCCCACTATGGGTGGTGCCACCCTGGGCAGGTTGTTGTGTACTGTGTAAGAGGGCAGGCTGGGCATGGGCCAGGGGAGCAAGTCAGTAAGTAGCATTCCTCCATGGTCTGTGCTTCAGCTCCTGCGTCCAGGTTCCTGCCCTGGGCTCCCTGAGTGATGAACTGTGACCCAGAAGATGTAAGCTGAATAATCCCTTTCCTCCCCAAGTTGGTATTGGTCAGAGTGTTTTGTCACAGCAATGGAAGACAAACAAGAACAAGGGTTTATGGTAATGTTCTTTTAAAAGATTCTGTGCTTTACCTATATAATTTGTTGATTTTGATGTTTCTGTTTTTTAGTTTAGTTTGTCTCCATTCTATGTTTTTCTAAAGATTATTGAGTAACTTAACTGTCATGAAATTCTTACTTGAAATTTTTATTTTACCGTCTGTGTCAAGAAAGTGTTTTCTTGAGCATTTATAATTTATTCCTGGTTCTTCATATATTGAGTGATTTGGATTTTGTTCTGGTTGTCTTGAATATTACATGAGAAGGACTCTGGATTTGTATATAGTCCTCTGAAGAGTATTGCCTTTTTAGAAAATAATTAACTTAGAAGAATTCCAACCACAACTCCTATAGTAGCAGCTCCAACTTGAGTTCCCATCTTTAACCCTCCCTAGAATTTGTTCCATGCATGCAGGTGCTTGGGCTAGTTTATGTCCAGACTTGCATTCCTCCATCCCAGCTCTGTCTTTTTTGGGGTGCCCCTTGCTTTCTAGCTACTGTTCATTCCCTAAACAATTTTCTGTTTCTTTTGACCAGAAAGACAGGTTTTCTCGATGTTCTAATTTATGTGGTGATTGCCCTTTGCCTAAGCCCCCCAAAACTTGAAATACTCCCATGACCAATATTTTTTCAAGATTTGAATTCCCTCCAGTGCCCTTTAGTGCCTTCCATTTGAGTTCCTGAGTACCCTTTGCCCGGCTTCCTCTTGTTAACATTTCCTACCACCCAGGGACATTTTCTTTGCTGGATCAGTGCTATTGAGCAGTGTGTATAGAGCTGATTCCTGCTTCGTCACTTTTTATTTATGTCCCATTTGTAGAACATACCCAGATTTTGTCTAGTTGTTTTTTCCTTAGTTTCTTCAAATCTATAACAGTTGCTTAATCTTGTTCACAGCCAACACTTCTGAACGTTTCTGGTAGGGCCTTTCTGATGTTTTCTCTCTGATTAGACTGAAGTTCTGAGATACCTGGAGGACGTCTCAGAGGTGACACTCATGATACCAAAGAGCACCTTCCACCTCTGTGTGGTACAGGTGATGTTAGCCATTGTTTGATTAAAGTTCTGTCCATAAGATGTTTTCACTCTAAAAATACTGTTCCCCTTTATAATTACTAAATATCTGAGGAAGGTGCTAGGAATTGAGCGCCTACATGCATGGTAGGCAAAATACTTTTGAGATTACGTAGAATTTTTAAATTTTGTCTTGGGGGCTGAACTTGGGTTCTCAGGCATGCCAGCCACTGAGTTACATCCCCAGCCCACAAATGCCCATTTCTGCTTTAATTGTTCACATGTTTTGGTTTAGTGTTCCCAGAGTGATCTTTCTAGTTCTTTCACTCCTTGTAAAGAGGAGTTGTGGCAGGCTGGGGGCTGTGCCGAGTTGATCAGCTTGCCTGCTATTCATAAGGCCTTGGGCTCAACCCCTAGCTCTGCATGAACCATGCGTGGCGGCACATGCCAGTGATCCAGCACTCGGGTTAGAGGCAGGAGGATCAGAAGTCAAAGGTGGTCTCAGCTACATGGTGAGCTTGAGGCCAGCCTGAGATTCAAGAGACATGATCTTTTTTAAAAACGGAAATGGCCGGGCGTGGTGGTGCATGCCTTTAATCCTAGCACTTGAGAGGCAGAGGCAGGCAGATCTTTGTGAGTTCAAGGCCAGCCTGGTCAACAGAGCGAATTCCAGGACACCTGGAGTTACCGGGAGACCCTGTCTTGAAAAGACCAAAAAAATAAAAATAAAAAGGAAATGAAGCCAGGTGTGGTGGTGCATGCCTTTAATCTTAGCACTTGAGAAGCAGAGGCAGGCGGATCTTTGTGAGTTCAAGGCCAGCCTGGTCTACAGAGTGAGTTCCAGGACAGCTGGGGCTACAGGGAGACCCTGTCTCGAAAAGACAAAAAAAAAAAAAAAAAGGAAATGAATTTTTTAAAATGTGTATGAGTGCATATATCTGCATGTAGGTTGGTGCACCAGTGTCATGCAATACTGTGGAGATTAAAAGAGGGTGTCATTTTCCCCTGGAACTAGAGTTAAAGAAGGTTCTTAGCCACCATGTGGGTGCTGGGAACAGTACCTGGGTCCTCTTGCAAGAGCAGTCGGTACTCTTAACTGCTGAGCCATCTCTCCAGCTCTGGGAAATGAATTTTTTTGTTTGCTCTTTTTGAGACAGGGTCTCCCAACAGTGAAATGACATCTGTAATTTATTTGTTCAGCTTTAGTATGCAAATAAAATAGTTCAGAATTTGTAGTCAGCTCCTGTGAAGGAAACTACCATCTAAAGGTCAAGGTCTGTGTGCGGCTCATTTCTACCTATCCTTAGCTTCATTTAAATCGGTTTTCCACACTGATTAGGTCAGCTCTTTTTAGTTGTCTGATTACATATATGATACATGTAGTATCATTCTTTTGTAATGTAGTTACTTGTCACAGACTGCTTTCCAGTTTTTCTTCCATGTCCTGCTTGATAATTTAATATGTACAAATATCCAGTTCACTTATTAGACAGTTCTATGGTTCTGACAAAAGCAGAGAATCTGGTAGCTCCCACCACAATTCCATGCAGAGTTCCACTGTTCCCTCCTCCAACCCCTCCCCCAAACTTCTCCCATGTTCCCCCTTATAACCAGCCTCCTCAGCCAACTCCAAGCCAAGGTAACAACTAATCTGTCTTCCTTTCTCTAGTTTTACTTTCTGGAGTATCATACAAATGGAATCATGTACTGTGTGGACATACAGTGGGATTAATGACGCAGCAAGAAACGCTCAGTCACGTGTAGTGTGGGGGTCAGCAAGCACGTAGTCCACTCCTGGGTCTTTCTAGGGATGTCCTTTTATGTCCACATTCCACACACTACGCAGTTGTCAGGTTTTCTTAGTTTCTTCTACTCTACAACAGCTCCCTCCCTAGTCATACTGTTCATTATTGATACTTTTGGTCAGCTGTTGCTTAGAAAATCCCTCAAATTGGGCTTTTCTGGTGTTTTCTTCTGATTAGATTGAAGTTATGCATTATTTAGAAGGTTCTGGAGAGATGACTCAGTGGTCAAGAGCACAGGCTACTCTTGAAGAGGATCTGGGTTTGGTTCCCAGCACACCTGTGGTGGCTAAGAATCATCTGTAACTCCAGGGGATCTGACGCCCTCTTCTGGCTTATCTTGACATTGCACACATATGTATATTTACATGCAGGCAAGACACACAAAAATAAATAAGAGTAACAAGTGATCGAGCTTTGAAAAATTATTTTAATAACTGTATTAGAATGGGAAGGAGGAGGCACAGGAGGTATGAGAGACCTAAATCCTTAATAGATAATGTCTGTGAGTTGCTACATCAAAAACATCAGTACAAGCAAATGGGAAATGTGGGAGTCATTGCTGTCAGCTTAACTTAAAATTAGTCAAAGAGAAGAAGGAAGGGAGGGTCAGGAGGAGGAGGCACGCCATGGCTTAGCAAAGTCATGGTGCCTCAAAAATAGGTCAGATATATGATAGACATTCCTTTTTCAGAAGCTCAGTGTAGCCAACCTAAAATGAACCTTGTAGCAGAGTGAGACGTGCCTGTGGCTGTAAAAGGGGCTTTTTCTGAGGCCAGTGTGATGACGCATAAAGGATAGAACAGACCCAAGGCAAACACTGGGAAGTAACGGATCTGGCAGATAGCCCTTTAAACACACAATTTTCTATTCTTTTGAGAATACAAGGGTCAGGAGTTAATCTGTGCCCCACCATGTTTACTGTACAGTAGATTAGAAGAAATCTGGCACAGACTGGTCTCCCAGCTTGTCTGAATGAGGAAATATAAACATCAGAGGGTGTCTTGGACATTTAAAGGCTAATTCATGGATACAAAAAAGTTGTTATCTCGATTCCACACTGGGAGGATCTCAGACAATAGTGGACTCACACAATGAGTGAGCCAAAAGTCAGAGATGATGACTGAACAAGCCAGAGGAATGGAAAAGGGGGGCCCTTTGTGAGAACATGGAACAACACTTCCTGCCTGCCATCCATCCATCCATCCATCCATCCATCCATCCATCCATCCATCCATCCATCCATCTGTTGAGACAAGGTCTCATGAAACCCAGGCTAACCTGGCACTCACTGCAGATGACCTTGAACTTCTGAGCCTTCTGCCTCCACCTTAGATCTGGGATTCCAGAAATGGGCTGCCACCCCCTATACTGTGCTGGGGCTGGAAGCCCAGGCTTCCTGAACTCTAGGCAAACACTGCGTTCTGAGCTGTGTCCCCACCCCATAGCACTGTCTCTTTAGAAGTCCCCACACAGGTAGGGGACCATGTGGGGGGCCTGAGAGGAGGCAGTTAGGACAGGAAGCAGACTTTATTGCTTTCATAGACTTCATCCTTGTGGGTATTGTAGTCTCAGATGCTTGTATTACTTTTAAAAATTGATGAATTAGGGGCTGGAGAGATGGCCTAGTGGTTAAGAGAGCATACTGCTCTTGCAGAGGATCTGGGTTCAATCCCCAGCACCCACGTGGTGGCTGAGAACCATCTGAAACTTCCAATTCCCGGAGAACTCCAATTCCAGGGGAATCCAACACCCTCTTCTGTCAGGACTGTGGAAAACTTAGTTAAGATGGGTAGCATTCTAAGACAATGGTACCTCCTTGGCCACACCCATGGGGTGGGGTGTAGTGTGGAAAAGATTTGGGACTGGCCCTGAGAATTGAGTCATGATGGATATTTAAGCAGACATCTTGGAATAAAAGCTCTCTCTGCATTTGAACCTCAACATGTGTCCACATGGAGTGCTTTCCTGTGCAGGCTTTCCACACGGGTCGTCCTAGGATTAAGTGGGCCCTGCCACAAATCTCGGCAGTGACCCCACAATTGGCATCCAAATGTGGGGCAGAAGGAAACCTTGACAACTTAGGTATGCATACCCCTAAATCTTGCCTTTTTCTTCTCTTTGTTCTCTCTCTCCTGATGTCTATCTGTTGTGGTGGAGCCATCTTTCCTGCTGGTTTCAGTGGATGGGACAGTGGTCTGAGGGCATGTGGCTTTGTACATGTGGAGGAGAGCAGCTTGGTTCTGATTTGGTTCAGAGGGAGCACCCAATGCCTTCCAGGCATGTGCCTCTTGGCATGGTCACTCCTGCAGGCTATAAAGCCAGTGACCTCAAGGCTGAATTTAATATGAAGGCTTAGCAGTTATGCTTGGCCTTAAAACCATTTTTCATAATTCTACAGGTCTGAAAAACTTTCTGGTTTTAAATTCCACCCCCCAAAGAAAGACTTCATCTCCTGCTGTGAGGAACCAGCTCCTCAAGTTCGGTTCCAATCTTAACTTGTTCATATGTAAATTTTCTCCTGGTAGCTCTGCTCGACCTTAGCACGCTTCTTTCTGTTGCAAATTAAGGCCTTTCACGGAACTGCCCTCCTCCAAGAGCAGCCTCTTCCAGATAATTTCAAGCCTTGGCCATTTTTCTCTTACATTTTGTATACAAAAATCTGTTTTTGGATAAAAGTGTGTTGCTCTCTTGTCTTCTTGTGGGTTTTCTCTAAATCTAACTCTGCTTACCTAAAACCTGCCTGCTATTTGTAGATCCAAGGTTGGGATTCAGCTAACAGTAATTCAAATCCATCTCAGCATGCTTAACTTAAAGTGTAATATTTTTACTTGACCCCTGGGTACCCTAGATATCCTTTGAGTAAATATATGTGTGTAAGAGAGGCCCACACTGACTCCATTTTGAGTATAGCCACCATTTTCAGCAATTACTGGAACCTGCCCAATTCAGGGAAAAGGTCGATTGTTCAAAGACAGTTGCTCAAGGCCTCAAGAACAGCTAACTTAAACTTTTTAAAGATAACTGTTGGTATGTGAGGGCAGATGGACTGACCCAACATTTCCTCATTCCAGTTGCAGGATTGTGTCTAAAGATAACTGTTGGTATGTGGGGTGCTGTTGGGCTGACCTAGCCATGAGCCGTAAGCCTGTTATTATCCAATAAGGCTAGAAGTTACCCAAACCCCACTAAAATTCCCCTAGTCCCTGTATAAAAGGCCTGCGAGCCAAGTTATCGGGGTTGGAGCCTTTTCCCTCCCACCCCAGCATGCTGGTCTCCTTTTTCCCCAAAATAAATTCTTGGTTTGCCATCCTTTGGTGTGTCTGATGTGGATTCTCGAACCCTAACATGTGCACAGTTAAAATTAATTGGTTGATTAATTTTTTTTTTCGTCTTTTCAAGACGGTCTTCCTGTAGCCCCAGCTGTCCTGGAACTCACTCTGTAGACCAGGCTGGCCTTGAACTCACAAAGATCTGCCTGCCTCTGCCTCCCAAGCGATAGGATTAAAGGCATGCGCCACCACTCCCGGCGTGGTTGATTTAATTTTATCTTGCTCTTTTTAAATGTGTTTCACCTTAAAAATCTCTTCTCGGGGCTGGAGAGATGGCCTAGCGGTTAAGAGCACCAACCGCTCTTACAGAGGACCCGGGTTCTATCCCCAGCACCCACATGGTGGCTGAGAACCGTCTGAAACTCCAATTCCAGGAGAACTCCAGTTCCAGGGGAATCCGACACCCTCTTCTGACCTCCACGGCATTGCACGACACGGATACACAAACTTGCATGCAGACAGTACATTCATACACATACAGAAATAAATAAATAAAAATTGTTAAAAAAAAAACTCTTCTCACAGAATTCTTGATCACACGTGGTCTGAGCTCTGGCCCGGCGCCATATGCCTGCCTGCTGTGCATGCATAGCAGCTTGTGGACTGAGCACATGGCATCTAAATCATGCCCTTTAAATTTTGATTTTAGGTAACTGTATTAGTCACTTTTCTTTTGCTGTGATAAAACACCATGACCAAAGGAACTTATAAAAGGAAGAGTTTATTTGAGCTTACGATTGACGGTTCCAGGGAATTAGAGTCCATTGTGGCGGGAGGCATGGCGGCTGGAGCTGGAGCAGCATGCCGAGGGTCACATCTTGCAGTGAGCACAGGAAGCCAAGAGAGAGCAACTGGAGACCACGAGGCTTGTTAAACTCACTAAGCCTGCCCCCAATAATGGACTTCCTCTAGCATGGCCACACCTTCTAAGACCTCCAAAAATAGTGCCACCAACTGGAGACAAAAATGTCTGAATACTTAAAAGCCTATGGGGGACACTCATTCAAACCACCACATTCCACTTCCTGGCCCCCATAGGCTCCTGACCATGCAAAATGCATTTAGTCCAACCTTAAAAGTCCCCATAGTCTTTACCAGTTTCAATGCCATTCAAAAGTTTACAGTCCAAAGTCTCTCCTGAGACTCAGGCCAATCTTCTAACTGTAAGCTCCTGTAAAATCAAAAGGCAAATTACAAACTCCCAACGTACAGTGGAACCGAATACACATTCCCATTCCAAAAGGGAGGAATAGAGGCATAGTGAGGAAATACTGGACCAAAACAAGACCGAAAACCTGCAGGGCAAACACCAGGTCCAGTAGCTCCATGTGCAACTTCTGGGACTTTACTTCCAAAGGGCTTAGATGGCTCAGCTCTTCCAGCTTTGTGTACAACATAGATCTCTTTCTTAGGCTGGTACCACTCCCTGTATGCAACTCTCCTTGGCAAATATCTCACAGGTCTGGTATCTCAAATGTCTTCTTGGGGTCTCCGCTGCCAACCAGGCTTCACATTCACAGCTTCACGCAATGGCCTATCAGGGCCTTCTTTATTCAGGGACACCCCTGCTGCACTCTGCCTGGCCTCTGTGGCTCTTTGAAACCATATGGAGGAAGAACTGATGACCCCTTCACTCTTGCAAACTTCATGCCTCTAAAGCCAGCACCATGTGAATGAAATTGCTGAATCTGGCTGCAAGTTCAGGATGGACTCTCTCTTACTTTAACCACATTTGCAATCTTTCTCTGCCCTGAACTTGTTGGAGGATTGACTGGGTGTGGTCTTGCCCTGAAGGTATTGATTCTGTTGTTTACTGTAAATCTCGAGGCCTCTCCTTAATCACTTTAATCTCACCTTTCCCATTGTTTACTTGTAAATATCTAGGCCTCTCCTTAATCACTTTAGTCTCCTTATGAAAGGGAACCTCTCCTTCACATGACTTGGCCACACCTTTAACCTTCCTAGTGTACTTTTCAGATCCAAACTGTACATTCTGCATTTCCTTCTGCCCCATTTGCTCTTTTTCACTGTAGGTCTGTATAATATTCACCATTAAAAGCCACACCACCATTTCTGTGTTAGGCTGTCTTGAAATATCCTCTGCCAAAGACATTAGTCCATTGCTTTTCAACTTAGCATCAGGCAAGCATTTGGGCTGTGGGCAAACTGCTGCCAGACTCTTTATCAAAATATCCCAGTTGCTGCCTAAGTCTTTATTTTCCTCTGGAACTACATTTTTTGCAGCCATGCTTTCTTCCAGGCTTCTACTAGAATGGCCCCTTAAGCTCTGCTTACAGTAGTCAACAGCTTTTCTAGCCCAAAGTTCCAAAGTCTTCCACATTTCTCCAAACATCCACATGGTCA
>VZQC01008518.1:717202-729872 GCA_009823505.1 Rhizomys pruinosus | reverse complement strand
CTTTGGGTTGTTAGCCTCACCCATGGGCTCCCCTGCCTCTCAGAAAAATTAAATTAAAAGGGTAAGATGTGGGAAAACTTAGTTAAGATGGGTAGCATTCTAAGCCAATGGTACCTCCTTGGCCACACCCATGGGGTGGGGTATAGTGATGAAAAGATTTAGGATTCGGCCCTGAGAATTGAGTCATGATGGATATTTAAGCAGACATCTTGGAATAAAAGCTCTCTCTGCATTTGAACCTCAACATGCATCCACATGGAGTGCTTTCCTGTGTGGGCTTTCCACATGAGTTGTCCTAGGATTAAGTGGGCCCTGCCACAAATGTCAATGGTGACCCCACACACGTCACAGGTGCACAAACCTGCATGCAGACAGTACATTCATACACAGGAAAAATAAATTAAAAAAAATTGATGAATTATAGACACCTCAGGAGACCGTCTGACCCCCCATGGATGCCTTAACTAAATTGTGACTGCTGGGGTTGGGAGATATCAGCTGGGAGAGCCCTAAAGCCTCATGAATAAGAAGCCCACCTGTTTGGGAGCTTCTTTCATTAAGGAGCCATGCATCCTTTTGTCTTCACTGTTCTCTGAAGTGTAAATATCCTTGCAGAAGTGCAGGTACCATGCATGAAAGCTTGCTGAATTTTTACTGTTTTCTTTTTAAAGATCCCAAACCAAAGTGAGACCTTAGGTAAAGACATGTTAGGAGGGACTGTTCTCTGCCCACCTAGAAACAAAAGGCTGTGATGTTCCAGCTGATAGCTAAGTATGGCTGCATGGCCCCGGAATCATCTCCTTTCTTGAAGGACTGGCTTGGATATCCTCAGGCGTGACTAGCTGTGGAGATAGCCATGGGCTAGACAACTGCATTGTTGCATTTAGCCCACAGCTCTCAAGAAGACAGTAGAAGTCTGCAGGCCTGGCTCTGAAAGAAATGGGCCATACCAGGGTGAATTGCCTCATTTGAAAGAGATTCTGCTGAACAGAGACTTCACAAGTGAGGAATTAGAGATGGCTGAGAAACGTCTTAAAAAGTGTTCAAAGTTGCTAATAATTAAGGAAATGCAAATTAAGACCACTTTAAGATATCATCTCACTCCAATAAGACTGGCTAGGATCAAGAAAACAAATGATACCAAGTGCTGGAGAGGTTGTGGGGAGAGGGGAACACTCATCCACTGCTGGTGGGAATGTAAACTTGTACAGCCACTTTGGAAAGCAGTGTGGAGAACCCTTAGAAGACTAAGAATGAGCTTGCCACCTGACCCAGTCATACCACTCCTGGGTATGTACCCACAAGACTCAACTTACTGCAGAGATAACATGCACAGCCATGTTTATTGCAGCTCTCTTCACAATAGCAAAAAGCTGGAACCAATCCAAATGCCCCTCAACTGACGAGTGGATAGAGAAAATGTGGTACATCTACACAATGGAGTTCTATGCAGCAGTAAAGAAGACATCATGAACTTTGCAGGTAAATGGATGGAACTAGATAATATGCTAAGTGAAGTAACACAGTCCCAGAAAAACAAATGACGAATGGTATCCCACATCTGTGGATGCTAGCACCAATTACCTAATTGTATGGCAAATTGAGCAACATTAATGTGATCTGAAAACAACTGTGCTCTTATATTGTGAATCCCTTAAAAATAAAAAAAATTAAAAAAAAGATTCTGGATTGGGAGTAGATGCTGTGAGAGACTTGGTCCCTTGAAGGGAGTGAATGTATTTTGCATGTGAATATGTGAGGGGTGGGAAGTAAATCCCAGGGAGTCATGGGCCGGCTGTGGTGGATGGAGTCCAAGAGGCCCCAAGGATCCTCACTTCTTGACATTCACTCATGGGTAATCCTTTCCCTTTGAGTGCAGTCTGCACCTGACTTGCTTTTAACCAGTAGCATAGGGTAAAGGTGATGGTTTATCACTCCTGGGATGGCAGTCCATGCAGTGGTCATGAGTACAGTCTTGCCTTCTGTGTGGCAAGAAGTCATTCTGGGAAGGCCCACAAAACCGTGACTCAGAATAGCCTCTGTCAACGAGCAGCTAGAAACGGTGGGCAGCACCAGCCGTGGCCAACAGGAACAGAAGCCTGCTTCCTCCAGGAGCTGAACTCTGCCAGCCACCAGCTTGGACGCAGGTCCAAGACTAGGCTTCTAGTGCACAGAAACTGTGGGATAGAAAATCCTAATTTCATACCAAATTCCCATGAAGCAAGTGATTAACTAATTCAGTGACCAACCTGGGCTTTCCAGGAATTCCTAGGGAAATGCTGTGGTCTCCCTGTGGATGTGCTCCACAGGCTCTGTGGCTGGTGGTTCTGCATACAGGGATGTGGGCCTTGAGGGTTATAGCCCAGTCCCTGACCCTGATCCTCTTGGGAGGTGAGCAAGCCGCCTCACACTCCTGCTACCAGAGAGCCACCACAGTCATAGCTTCCCCACCAGGATGGACTGTGTCCCCTCAAACCATGAGCCAGAATAAAACCTCCTTCCAGGGCCACTGAGACGGCTCAGTGGGTAAAGGCCCTCGCCTGTGAGCCTGACAACCAGAGCCCACATAGAGGTGGAAGGAGAGAACCAAATCCACAAAGCCTTTGGCTGCCACATGTGCACTATTGCACACACAATAATACGATTAAATTTAAAGAAACACCGTCCCCCCTGCCCCACCCCCACCCTGCCTTAGGTTGCTTCTTTCATGTGTGTCTCATTGAAATGAGAAAAATCACACTGGAGCACAGATAGCACCAAGGCCACTATGCTGGGGGCTTCCAGAGGAGGAAGACCTGGGCTCAACTGCCCATACCTTATCCTTGTGGATATGCTGATCAAGATACTAATTCATTCATTCATTCATTCATTCATTCATTCATTCATTAGTATACTGTCACTGAGCACCAATGATATGCAAAACACTGTGATTTTAGGAGCTATGCTCCAGCCATGCCTGAGGCAGAGGTCTCTGTCATTGTTCAGCTGACATTCCACTAGACCCTCTCTACTCAAGGAGGTGGTCAAGAAGCAAGTGAGCAAAGAAGCAAATAAATAAGAGGCAGCTTCAAGTTGGAACAAGCTGTCCAGTGAGTAAACAGGACAGGATAAGGAACTGACTAGGGAGATATTTTGTTTTAAGTATACCACTTGCAGAGTACCACTGAAGGAGAGAAAACTAAGCAAGGAATTTAAAGGTGTGAAACCAGCCTTATGAACGTGTAGGGAGTTAGATCCAATGTGTTCCCTGGCCATGTCAGGTTTTTTTTTCCTTAAAAAAAACCTAAGACAGTACAACCTCAAAAGCCTCACAGTCCTTAAAATGTCCAAACACTTAAAAGTTCACAGTCTGTTAAAAGTCTCTTAACTGTGGGCTGCTGTAAAATCCAAAACAAGTACTGTCTTATTTCAAAGGGAAGAATCAGGCACACGCAAACAAAACCTAAGTCCAGCAAAGTAGCTCAAGGCTGGAAACCTGGGACTCACTCATGATCTTCTGGGCTCCAAAGGGTTTTGGCAGCTCTCCTTCTCTGACTGCTGTCTGTGGCACACACAGCTCATCTCGCAGGCCCAGGCTGACTCCATTCCACACCTGCCGCTGCTCTTGGTGGTCATCCCACGGTCCTGGCATCTCCAAAAAGCTGGGGTCACCACCGAAACTGAGGCTGCACCTTCACCAATAGCTTCTTCTGACCTTTCCTGGTGCAAAGCCCCAGCTTCTCTCCATGACCCCTGCAATCCTGGGGTCTTCACCAAGGTACACTTCCACCAATGGCCTTTCCTGACCTCTCACAGTGCCAAGCTTCGGCTGCTCTCTGTGACCCCCTCAAATTTCAACACCAGAACCATATAGGACACTTTTACACACTACCAAGTCCTGCTTCTGGCTTGAGATGGAGGCTCAGGTCCCTTCTGGAACATAGCTTCTGTGTGCTGACCCTGAAGAAATTCTTCCCAGAAGATTTCACCACAGCGATGCTGGTCTCTTGTTACTTACAGCCGATTCTTCAGCCCCAGCTGACCAGAGCCCATAGATTACACAGTCCTGATGATCTCTGCTTCCCTTTGAAACTAGAAACCTCACAAGTGAGGCCTCCATCATCTACAACTCTTTCAGCAAAACTGCTCCAAGTTCCACAGCAATGATCTTTAGGCATTCAGTGATCTTCCCAGCCCAAAGTTCCAAACACTTCCACAATCCTTCCCCAAAACACCGAGGTCAGGTCTGTCACAGCAATAGCCTACTCTCTGGTACCAATTTCTGTCCTAGTTTCTCTTCCATTGCTGTGACAAAACACTCTGACCGATACCAACTTGGGGAGGAAAGGGTTTATTCAGCTCATATCTCCTGGGTTGCAGTTCATCACTTAGGGAGCCCAAGGCAGGAACTCAGGGCAGGAACCTGGAGGCAGGAGCTGAAGCACAGGCCATGGAGGAGTGCTGTTTACTGGCTTGCTCCCCCCATGTCAGTTTCTAAAGCTAAAGAAACTAGTGGTGGTGCACGCCTTTAATCCTAGCACTCAGGAGGCAGAGGCAGGTGAATCTCTGTGAGTTCAAAGCCAGCCTAGTCTACATAGCAAGCTCCAGGCCAGCTGGGACTAAAGGGAGACCCTGTCTCAAAAAGACAAAAAACAAAACAAAACAAAAAACAAAACAAAACAAAAAAACTAGTTCTCTCTGCTTTCCCAACATATAGTCAGGAGTACGAGAAAAGCTTCAAATTTTCTGTTCAAAGGTGGCAAACAAGAATCTTGGAGATAGTTCTTTGGTTCTGAGCTTTGCCCTATGAGTTTTGCTTCTATTCTTTGACTTGTTCACACCTACTTTTTTTTTTTTAAATAAAAGTACATATTTACAGCTGAGTAGTGGTGTGTGCACCTGTGTTCACCTGCATGTGGAGACCAGTGGTCAGTCTAGGTGTTGTTTCTTATGAGCTATAATTATTTCTGAAGACAGGGTCTCTCACTACTCCGAGGCTCACCATTAGGCTACACTGGCTGGCCACCAAGCACCTGGGATCCACCTCTCCAGCACCGGGTTTATCAGCTTGTGCCCCCATGTCTGGCATTTTTATGTGAGTTCTGGGGACTGAACTCAGGTCTTCGTGCTTGTACAGCAAGTACTATACTAAGTGAGCCCTCTCCTTAGCCCTGCAGCTGAATAGATTTATGAGCTTCTTGGGGGGAGGAAAAAAGCCTCTTTCCATCTTGTGCCATCTCTGCACCTTCTATTCAAAGTGGGGTTGTTTCTGTGACAGCTTTCTCAAAAACTGTCTTTCATGGGTTTCATGTCATTCAACACAAACCCTATGTCCAGATCTTACTCAGATAAACCTTTTTCCGCCCTTGGGCTCCTGTCGTTTTGGCTGCGGGGTGGGAGTCTGGAGCTTCCCACTGGCCTTTGACTTGATTAAGAGTCTCTGTGAGGCACACTGCCAATGTCTCCCAAGATCTCTGTGTACTTTAAAACCACTTAGACCTGGGGCTAGAGAGATGGCTCAGCAGTTAAGAGCACCAACTGCTCTTGCAGAGGACCCGGGTTTGATTCCCAGCACCCACATGTGGCTAAGGACCGTCTTAACTCCAGTTCCAGGGGAGTCTGACACCCTTTTCTGATCTCTGCAGCATTGCACCACATGGATGTATCAACCTACATGCAGACAGTATATTCATACACATAAAAAATAATAAATAAAAAAGTTAAAAAAATAAAACCACTTAGACCTGATTTGTCTAGGGTTTTGATGATGAGTTATATGGGCACACTGGGCTTTTGCTCCATGCCATAGTTCTAAGAAGCCATTTCTTATTAGCTATTTTGTGTTATCTGGAAAGTCTAATGACCTTCAAGATAATTATCCCTCCACGACATTTGGACAGTTTTTCTTTAACCATGTGTCCAAGTGCCTCTGGCTGGAAGCAGCGAGGAGAAGCCTGGTGCCTTCATTACTTCGTTAGGGAATCCTTACCCCAAATGATCAAGGCCACCCGACTGCCAGCATCTCCCCTCGCTATGCTCAGTTCCTCACTTCTCCTCCCTCCCCCTCTTGATAAGATCCCAATTATGTAGTCCAGGCTGGCCTCAAACTCGTGATCCTCCTGCTTGCCCTTGCACATGCTGGGATTACAGCCTATCCCGCCATGCCTAGCCCCTGCTTCCTCCCGAAAGCTGCCTCTCTGCTCTCAGAACTCTTGCCAGGCCTCTGTCTAAGCCAGCTCCGTCTCTTTTCTGGTCTACTCCTCAAGAGTCTAGCTTCTGCCCTACTCCAAAGCCTCTGTCACATTTCAGTCCCCCTGCTGGGTACCAAGATCTCCACAGGTAGGCCTAGGTAAGCTGCTCACTGCACCGAATCAGAAGGTGGCAGCTGATGCACTTTGAGTCCCAAAGTGTTGAGTGAGACTTGTCCTTCTACTAAAGGACATTAGATGTATGAAAAGCCATTTGGTGACTGTTATTTTTGGGTCCAGGACAATGCTGTTGCCCTGACCTCATTACCCCATCAGCAGGACACATTTCTCTGCAAGTTTGTATGCCTCAGCTTCAGGATCTCTGCTGAATGATAGGAACAGGCTCCTGCGAAGCTGTTGCCTATAGATCACGGGGCTTCTGGGAAACACTAACACCTAATCAACGTAATTGCCTGCTTTCCTTTTGGGGGTAACACAGGTGTCCAAGGAATGAGGTCACGGGGTAACAATTTTCGCTAATGTGAGGACACAGTTGGGTGAGAACAACTTAGGGGGCATGTTAGTGTTGGGACATTTGGAGGTGGTTTTGTGCTAATCCATCTAGAAACTGACTACCCAGAAGGCCCTTGGATTACTGCCCACAAGATCCCCCCCAGCAGTCTGACCTTCAAGTAGGATGAGTTGTTTCCATGATTACTGTCCCCTGCAGCGGCATCCAGGGCACCCGAGCATTCAGATGCACGATAAAGATACTGTGGGCTGGCAAGCCCTCTTGGCAACCCAGGTCTGCTTCTTATAAGCCAAGTTGTCAGTGGGACACCATGGCCTGTGTCCACTCCTGGGGACACATCCTGAAGATGAGCCTGTGGATCCTGGCTCGGGGCCTCTCCCAGCACAGGAATGCTGCTCAGCACTCATGATTATTTCCTAGGCATCTGAAATGTTTCTGTATAGCAAATATCAAAATGACAAATCTCTAGAGAGTCATGTTCCCTAAGGATTGTGCCTGTCTAACTTGGTATGCATCTCAGGAGCTTAATTCAACATGATGTCATGAACGCCATGACCTTATATCTCGGTGCACTTCCATCTTGGTTCACTGACTGAGTCATTCACCACGTAGAAAACTGCTTCTGTATGAATAGTGGAAAACTTCTTGTTATTGTGACAAAATTCTTGACACAAGCAGCTTGAGCAAGGAAAGGTTTACGGCTCACAGTTCCAAGGTGGGGCTCAATGTGGTGGGAAGTAACGGCAGAAGGCGGACCATTGTGGTCACAGTGCACCTGCAGCTGGGAAGCAGAGAGCAGTGAGCGCTTGTGCTCAAATTGCTTCCTTTTTTTGACCCCAACCTGTTGGATGGTGGAGTCATCCCACCTCAGTTAGCCTCATCTAGAAATCCATCACAGGCATGCCCAAAGGTTGTCTCCTAGGCAGTTCTAGATCCTGTCAAGGATTGCTATTAATGATCCAAGTAGCAGCCATCCTTAGAGAAGTTCCCGTTTGTGTCAGTATATTTCTTAGTTTGAAGCTCTTAAGTGAATGCTCTCTCTCTCCCTCTTTTTGTGTGTATATGTTTGTGTGTGTGTGTGCGTGTGAGTGCAGATGTGTGTGCGTGTGTGTGCACATGTATGTGAAGCTCAGAGGACAGACTTGGGTGTTGTTCCTCAGGCCATAATACTTTTTTCTCTCTCTCCCTCCCTCCCTCCCTCCCTTCCTTCCTTTCTTTTTCTTTCTTCGTTTTCTTTTTGAGACAGGGGAGCCCAGAGATTAGCGTGTCTCCACCTCTGTAGCACCTGGTGATTACAAATCCTGCCAGCTGGCTTTCTTTCCATAGGTTCTGCCCTATGGAAAGCTCAGACACTCAAGATGAGCTGTCCCCTCAGGATTTCTCTTTCTCTTCTGGAGGATTTGCTTTTTAATCTTATTGGAAAGATGCTTTAGTCGCAGGTGGCACTTCATTGCAGTTATTGTTCAGAGTATGACCAAGTTTCTAATCAACTTAATTGTCTGTTCTCCTTTTGAGGTTGTATGGGAAATAGATTCCAGGGATAAGGTCGTAGGGTGACAGTATCTCCAGCTGTGGTTAGAAGGAGGCAGTCTTGAAGCATTTGGTAGAAAATGCCAATTCTTTAAAGAAAGACTCAGATAATTCTATTATATTTACTACTTAGGAACAGCTTCATGTTCAGTTACAGTTATGCCATCTTCTTTCTGATCACCAAACCCGGAGGGTAGCTTGTTCAGCAATCAGTGCAGGCTGGCTAGCAGAGGAAACCGCATCTTTGTTCCTGCATGTCCCGTCTTATGTAAGCTGGGCTCTCCTCTATATTCTGAGTGTATTGGGTTGGATGGTTTCTTTCCCCTTAGAAATCCACAAAGATCTGTGAGTGTGACTTTTACAGATATTAATCATCTTGGCACAAGATCATCTCATTTTTAGAGTGGGCTTATGTGCAAGGACAGGTGTAAGGGAAGAGATAGAAATCCCCCCTAAGCTGGGTGTGATGGCACACGCCTTTAATCCTAGCACTTGGGAAGCAGAGGCAGGCGGATCTTTGTGAGTTCAAGGCCAGCCTGGTCTACAGAGTGAGTTCCAGGACAGCCAGAGCTACAGGGCTACGGGGAGACCCTGTCTCAAAAAGACAAAACAAAACAAAACAAAAAAAAATGAAAAGGAAAAAAGAAATCCCCCCCGCCCCCAAGAGGGGAAGGTGGGGTAGAGTGGAGTTGTGCAGCCCCTAAGGTGAGGAACGAGGCCTGGCCGAGCTCTCAGAAGCTGGAAGTGGGGCAGGGCAGATCCTCCCTCGCAGGCTCCAGAGGGCGCCCTCCCTGCTGATACCCTGAGTTTGGACTTGTAGTTCCTATAACTGTGAAAGAATAAATATGGTTTGTTAATTTGTTTCAAAGGTTGGAGGAAGGCCAGGAATGGAGCATGTGGCAGAGACATGGGACATCACTGTAGCACTTGGTAGGTCAAGACTGGCTGAGTTCCTGTCAAGGGGAAAAACTGGAGCCAGAGGAAAATGGTGGAAACTGGCGGAACTGGTGTCGTGGATCCAGAATGGGTATTGTGAGGTCTTTGAAACTCAGGGAAGCCAAGAGAGGGCAGGGGCTGCAAGCCGCCTTAGCATTTGGCCCAAAGAGGATGAGAGTGCTACATTTCCGTCCTGAAGGGCGGTCTGAGGTGTCGCTCTGAAAAGCTAACACCCTATGGGACAAGATTAATTTGTGCTTCGATAATTTCCAGATATGACCACAGTCACTGCCAGAGGGGAGAATGGGTTTGGAATTGGAAACTGGAGATGGTCCATGTATTTCCTGCCTTGGAGCCCTCCACATACTGGCATTGGCATTTGGTTTGTGCAGAAACTGCACTTCCCAGCCAGCCTGAGGAGCAGGAGCTTGAGTCTCCTGCTTCATGGAGCGGGGGGTTGGAGGTGTATGACATGCACAAGGGACCACCTACTTCCTTGGTCTGTGCCAGGAGGATGGTTGCAGTGAAGATTAAAGCTCCCCAACACAAGAGATTTCCACCAAGACAGGACTGCTGCTCGGAGAAGATGCGCTGGCGTGGCGTTAAGAAGGGCGAGTTTCTGCAGTGACACTAGTCCCTTCTAGTCCTAGGCTGGCACAACACTATCAGTGGAGTTGGGAGCTGGTTTATTTCACACTTAATCATTCAGGACCTCTATAAACACGGGAACATCCTGAGCCTTATAAGGCGAGAATAATTGAAACGGCTCATTCTAACGAAAAAGAAAGAAGAATGGTAGCTGTTGGTTTCTGTCAGCCGTCTAGGAGAGCCTAGTTTTTATGAAGCTATCAGAGCTGCCAGAGCCCCCGAGGATCCGAGTTCAACCCAGGTACAAACGCAACTGCTGTCTTTATCAAGGCAGAACAACTGCTAACATAGAGAACTCCAGACTCACGCCAGGAGTCAGCGCCAGCTTCAGCTGTGCTAATTTGTTTGGCGCATGCTCATTAGGCTTAGAATGGCCCAACACCTGAGCCCCCTTCTGGTCTTGGGGAAGGTCCACCGAGCGTATATCCTCTCCATCCGGGGGAGCAGGAATCATTCATCATGCTTCAGTAGGGCTTCTACCAGGAGCGTGGGTGTCTCAGGAAGAGGCACTGGCAGAGCCAGTGTGTGGGGTCCTGACTGGCAGGGTCAACTAGTGTCACCTTGGCCAGGGCAGTCTTTCTTGGCTAATGACTGAAGCTGTTTAACTACCCTCTCTCCTGTTTTCCTTTAGCCTGACAGTGAGTTTCTCCTGTTCATTATAACTGTGTCATTTTGTGTAAGTTAAAATTTAAAATTAAGATTCTTGGTGTTCTAGGATGAAAGACTAGATGCTAGAGCCATGAAGGGGCTGCCTAAGGGGGTTGGCTAACAGCATGCTTACACTTGCCTCCCAATCAGGAGTGGAAGACTGGCGTGGTTATATAGTAGGCAGTGTGTTCAGTTATCACTCTGTGGGTTCCTGGGAGCAGAAGACTGGAGACTGAAGCCATAGGAGCCATGGCATCTGTCATATAGTGAAGTCGACACGCGTGGGCTTATTAGTATTTGAAAATAAACTAATAGGTATGTTTAAAACCAATTCCTGGGGCTGGAGAGATAGCTCAGTGGTTAAGAGTGCTTGCTGCTGTTGCAGAGGATGAGAGTTCAGTTCCACATCAGGTGGCTCACAATCACCTTTAACTCCAGTTCTAGGGGATCTAATGTCTGCCTTCCAAGGGCACCTGCACGTACATGTGTGCATGTGTACACACACACACACACACACACACACACGCACAAATAAAAATAAAAAACATGTCTTTAAAAACAATTTCCAAATGTTGATTTGTGCCATAGGAAATAATGATGGGTGTAAGTCTTTAGGAATCCTCCATAATTCTTAACAGAATAAAGTGATCCCAGGACCAAAGCTCACATCCGTGCATGTGAACATCCAGTACAATCTCTTGCTCATGTGATAATTTCAAACTTAGTTGATGTGAAGCACTAATATGTTTGTAGGACAGAAAAGGGAGTCAAGGTTTAAAGGTCAGCCTTTGTTATGCCCCCCCATTTGAATCTAGCCCACATGCTATATACCAGATTACAAAGACTATACCAGACCACATATATATCTAGCTATGTACCAGACTCCAAAGCTGTGAGAGGCCAGCTTCAGGATGCTCTTCCTCCTTTATGACCACCAAGACCAGTGCTGAGATCCGATGGGAAAGGGAACTAGAGGGTCGTTATGCTTTTTTTTTTTTTTTAATTTTACTTTATACAACATATACTCTTTATTTTTTAAATTTTATTTATTTTTGTATGTGTATAAATGTACTGTCTGCATGTAGGTTTGTGCACCCATGTCGCGCAATACCGCGGAGGTCAGAAGAGAGTGTCGGGCTCCTCTGGAACTGGAGTTCTCCTGGAATTGGAGTTACAGACGGTTCTCAGCCGCCATGTGGGTGCTGGGGATCGAACCTGGCTCCTCTTCAAGAGCAGTTGGTGCTCTTAACCGCTAGGCCATCTCTCCAGCCCCGGTTGTTATGCTTTTTAAAGGATAGATTAACTATACTTGATTGGTTTCATTATGACATTTCCTTTTTTTAACAAATGGTAAATGTAATTTTATTCACTATTTTAAAAAATACATATTTTGTGTCAACATATAAATTTCTATTACAATAAATTGAAAACAGTATAACCAGAAATGTACATATTCACAGTGTAAAAGCAACTTGTTTTATTTAGGGATAGTCAATTTTAATGCATAATTTGGCCTTTATGGAGATGATTGCTACAATCAGGTATATAGGCACCTGGTTATGTCTAATTTCAGCCTGTTAAGCTATGTTCTTAGACATGGAAGTACATGCCTGTAATCTCAGCACCCAGGAAGCTGAGACAAGAGGACTGCTAATTTGAAGCCAGACTGGGAAACACTATAAGAATCTGTCTCAACACACATAGAAACATACAAAATACATACATATAAGCATACATACATATGTTGTCTAAAGGGTACAATTAATCACCCTATTATTTTTCTTCACTGATTTTTCTCCCAATGTGGCAGAAGTGATAGATTTTCTCCCAATGTGATAGACAGAACACAGAACACTTGACTCTACCCAGCTCAGCATTGTATCTACAACACAGACTTGCCTGAAGGAGCCCAGCTCTAATTTGTAAAGAAGGCCTACTTTGGAAAGTAACAATGAGGTGATAATTAACAACAGTACTAATTGTTATCAAAAATTAACAACTTTGGGTATTTTTGCTTTAGGTTTCTGTGGTCTGGGCACATCCAAAACGTCTTCATAGTAAGTGCT
This sequence comes from Rhizomys pruinosus, assembly GCA_009823505.1. Classification (NCBI taxonomy): domain Eukaryota; kingdom Metazoa; phylum Chordata; class Mammalia; order Rodentia; family Spalacidae; genus Rhizomys; species Rhizomys pruinosus. The sequence continues at coordinate 717,345 of VZQC01008518.1, read as the reverse complement.
CATTCCCTTTGGGTTTCTGTGGTCTGGACACATCCAAAACGTCTTCAGAGTCTGCACTCATTCCCTTTGCCCAGTGACCAAAACTGTGACCAGGCGATCTGGATTCTGATTTTCAGGGCAATCTTTCTTTTTCTTTTTCTTTT
>VZQC01008518.1:668936-713348 GCA_009823505.1 Rhizomys pruinosus | reverse complement strand
TCCCCTGGCTCATGCCCAGCCCGCCTTCTTATACAGTACACAACAACCTGCCCAGGGTGGCACTATTCATTGTGGGCTGGGCCCTCCCACACTGCTTGACCATCAAGACAATACTCCACAGATGTGGCCACAGGCCAATCCAATGGAGTCAATTCCCCAATTGAGGCTCCCTCAACCCAGGTGTGTCAAGTTGGCACTAAAGCTATCCAGCACACCTGGGTAGTGTATGCATTTTTTTGGGGGGGGAGTATTTTTGAGACAGGGTCTCCCTTTAGTCCCAGCTGTCCTGGAGCTCACTCTGTAGAGCAGGCTGGCCTTGAACTCACAGAGATCCACCTGCCTCTGCCTCCCGAGTGCTAGGATTAAAGGCATGCGTACCACGCCAGGCTATGCATTTTTAAAGTGAGTTTTAAAAATTAGCATATAGAGTAGTGGGTTCCATCATTTTAATGCTCCTCCTTCCTCAAGTGGTGCTCCTCCTCCTTCCCAGTGTCCTCCAGTCCACCCTCATGTTTCTATCATCTGTTACCCTCTTTGTCCCCCACCCCTCTCCCTTAAGACTTCTTTCCCCCTCCTACCATCCCCTTTCTAGTTTCATGGCCAACACCCACCCATCCACCTACACATTTATACACATGCATCAAAATTAAAATCTTGGCTCTGCATAATAGAGAAAACATTCAGTAATTAATTGTATTTCTGAGTCTGGGTTACTTTACTTAGTATAATTTCCAGTTCCATCCATTTTCTTGCAAATGCTACAATTTCCTTTTTCTTTATGGCTGACTGGAAGTCAACTTTGCATATAGACTCCCTTCTCTTTTTGCATGTGTTGGTGCATGTTCATGTATGTGTGGGTGAACATATTCGGGTAGGTGTGAGTGCATGTGCCAGAGGTCAACCTTGGCTGTTGATCCTCAGGAGCCACCCACTGTGTTTCTAGAGACTCTCACTAGGACCTGGGACTGGCTGATTAGGTTAGACTTGCTGGCCAATAGCTACAGAGATTTATCTGTTTCTGCTTCCCCAACACTGGGATTGTAAGCATGTGCCACCATGCCCGCCTTTTTAATGTGAGATCTGGTGATTGAACTCAGGTCCTCATGCTTGTACATCAAGGACTTTACCCACTGAGCCATCCAGCCCCCTATATTTTCCGTATCTTCTCATCTATTAATAGATATTGAGGCTGGTTCAACTTCTTGGCTATTGTGAATAGTGCAGCAATAAATAAGGATGTGCAAGCATCTCCATGGCATCTGACCCAAGAGTGGCATGGCTGGCTCATGTTCTATTTTAGGTTGTGAGAAGTCTTCGTTGGTGCATGCATTTACAAAATATCTTTTACTATTTTTATTTTACGTGAATGAATGTATTGCCTGTATGAGTGTAGGTGCACCCATGTTGTGCACTGGCTGGGGAGGTCAGAAGTGGGCGTCAGATCCCCTGGACCTGGAGGTATGGATGGTTGTTAGCCACCATGTGGGTGCTGGGCACCAAACCTGGGTCCCCTGTAAGAACAACCAATGCATGGATTTCTATAGCTTTATCTTCCTCATCAAGTGAAAAATGGTCCATGGAGTATTTGGGTGTTTTTCTTTTTTAAATTTATTTTTATTAGCATACAAATATTAGGTTTGAATATTTCACTCTCGCACAGAATTTTTTTTCTTGTTTCTTCTCCCTCTCCCCCATCTCCGTTTTTCCTTCTGTCCATTCTTTTGTGTCACCTGTGTCCTTTTTCCCCTCCTCCTTCCTCAACACCCCTTGCTCCCCTCTCATGGTTCCATATCTAGCTCCATAGCCTGTATTCATTTCCATTCCCCTTATCTACATACATGCATACATGCATACATACATACATATGAAGCTAGGATCTGCATATGAGAGAGAATATTGTTATATTTCAGAGTCTGGGTCACCTCGGTTAATATAATATTTTCCAGAGTCATCCATTTGGAGTATTTCTCTTAATGCTCCCTGTCTACATTATAACACCTGGGTGAAAACTACTGTTGCTTTTTGGAAAAGAAAAAGTGATGAAGTCTGCTATTTGCAATGGAATGTTTCTAACAGAGGGCCTGAAATCCCAGCGTGACACATAGTATCCTAAAACCACCCTGAAACCTCTGTGAAGTTGAATGACATGTTCATAAAGGCAGAGATTACAGACATCTTCGGTGCCTTGGAAATCTCCACTGGCACCCTCCTCTTTTTCCTCCACTTGACAAACTCTTCTAAAGTCAGTGACGATCTCTGCTAATTCTCTTCTTTCCAGGCTTATCTAAAGCCCTTCTCAGAACTTTTTGACTTTGATATCTGAGATTTGGGGACAGTCCCTGTGCTTGTTGGGACTGGAAACCAGATCACATAACTCATGTTTGCCTTAGATACCAAGGAAAAGAGTGCGGAGAGGTAAGCTATGTATGTTCCCCCTTGATAAAATGTCATGGTTGTGAATAAGAGAAATCCTAGTTTAGCTAGGGAGTTGGCCAAATAGCACAGAGTTAGGATCTGTGGAAATAAGCAAACGTGTTTCTTTGTTGTCCTTATGATTTCTTTACACAGATGCCTCTTAAAAGAGTTTGCATTTTATTTTAAATCTCTTCTCCTCTGTCTCTCACTCTCTGTCTCTCTGTCTCTCTGTGTCTCTGTCTCTGTCTCTGTGTGTGTGTGTGTGTGTGCATGTGAAAGTCAGAGGACAACCTCAAGTGTTGAGCCTTGCTTTCTACCTTGTTTAAGACAGGATCTCTTGGGCTGAGACCTCCAGACTGCCTTGCTAAGAAATGGAAGCAACCTAAATGTCCTTTAACTGATGAATGGCTAAGAAAAATGTGGTAATTTACACAATGGAGTTCTAATTAGTAAAGAAAGATGAAACCATGTGCAAGTGAACGGATGGAACTAGAAACTGTTATACTAAGTGAAATACCACAGACTCAGAAAAACAAGCTACTCATGTTCTCTCTGATTTGTAGATCTTAGCACCAAATCCTTATATGTGAGTGTATATCCTGATTAACTACAGGAGCCATGGAGGTGAAGGGAAGGAAGGATCCCAAGAGAGGGGGACAGTAGGAGGCAGGTGTTACCAAGGGGGAAGTGGGGAAACAGTGGTATTTAACTGGGAAAGGAGGAGGGAGGGTGTTTAGTTTGTCTTCCATTGCTGTGACAAAACACTCTGACCAATACCAACTTGGGGAGGAAAAGGTTTATCCATTTTTCATCTGGGTCACAGTTCATCACTTAGGGAGCCCAAAGTAGGAACTCAGGGCAGGAACCTTGGAGGCAGGAGCTGAAGCATAGGCCATGAAGGAATGCTGTTCACTGGCTTGCTCCCCTGGCCCATGCCCAGCCTGCTTTCTTATATAATACAGAACAAATGACAGGGGGTTGCACCACCCACAGTGGGCTGGGCCCTCCCATATCACATGGCCACAGGGCAGTCCAATGGAGGCAATTCCCCAATTGAGGCTCTCTCAACCCAGGTGTGTCAAGTTGACACTAAAGCTATCCAGCACAGAAGGTTATACAGGAAACATGGGTGTAATGAGGAAGGAGGAGCTCAGAGAGGGGGAGAAAATAGGAGAGAGGTATTATCAAGATCGTAGTGGGGAAAATGGAGGGACTTTAATTGGGGAGGGAGGAGGGAAGTTTAGAAAGGAAATAGGGGGAGAGAGATAGAAAGGACAGAGAGGGAGACAGAGAGAGAGAGAGAGAGAGAGAGAGAGGGAGAGAGAGAGAGAGAAAGAAAGGGAGAGAGAGAGAATAAATAATGCTTAGGTGGTGGAAAACCAGAAAGAAATATATTAGGACAAAAGCCTACTGAAAAGTACACATATAACTTCTGTACATGAGCGTATGTGTGTGGCCGAAAGCTATATAGCGTCTGTACATGTGTGTATGTGTGTGGCTGAAAGCTATATAACGTCTGTACATGAGTGTATGTGTGTGGCCGAAAGCTATATAGCGTCTGTACATGTGCGTATGTGTGTGGCTGAAAGCTATATAACGTCTGTACATGTGTGTATGTGTGTGGCTGAAAGCTATATAACGTCTGTACATGTGTGTATGTGTGCGGCCGAAAGCTATATAACAAGAAACAAAGGGCCAGACAGGAGAAACCTCCCTTTGAGCTGTTGTTCCAAAAGACTCCAAAAGTAACACAGGCTCTCACCACAGCTCTTGATTGCCTTCCCGAAGTTGAAAGTAAGACCCTGTTGTTGAAGGCAGAAGATACTTCAGACACAGAACTTGGAGCACTGGGACTGGAACTGGAGCTGGAACTGACCTGGAGACCCCTCCCTGAGCACTAGTTCTCAGAGGAGCTGCTAAGGGAGGAAACTCACCCTGTGGTCCAAACCCAGCTTTAAAGTCTAATAACTATAACAGTGACCAACACAGCAATCTATCTCTATTGGTGCAGCAGTGGCCCTTTTATCTTGGGGGTACTCAACAGCTGTCTAATTGGGATTAAGGCCCACTGAACTCATGTGGTACTTTAAACATAGCCAAATACACATGGCTAGAGACGTCATAAATCCTAGGAAAAACCCTATGTCTGTCACATCCCTGGGCAAAAGTAATTTTACTATATGTTAGAAACATATTCTTATATTTAGTGACAAGTATACCTGTCACCATTTATCAAAGAAGCTTCTTTTTCTAACAGATGGAGACTATTACAGAGTTTCACATCTGGTCAAACATAGAGAATAAGTATCTGTGAGATGCTCATCCCTGAATGACACCTCTACAATAGAACCTCTGCTCTAAGGCTCACAGAACATAGCAGAACAGGGGTAGAGAGAAAACTAATCTATCAACTCTCACCAGCAAAGCTTCCTTAAGCAACAGAGGGCGATTAACAGAAAGCTGCAACTGGCCAAAATATAGTGACTAAGAGACTTCAGAGTGCATGTCCCTGGATAGTATTCCTATGTTAAACCTCCCCACCCAGGGACCAGGGAACCATTATGGAAGATGCTTGGAAAGACTGGAAGAGCCAGGGGTGGTGCATGACCACAAGGGAAGAGTCCTTCCAGCTTCTGAGAACTTGCTCATATGAACTTGTGGCAATGGTGACAGCATGCACAAGATCCTGCAAACTCGAACCAGACAGAAACCTCGCACAGAACTGGAGAAATGGGCAAGAAGCCTTAACCTCACCCAAGGAATTACTGGGAGCTGATCACTGCAGGGTGAGGAGAACTGTTCTTTAAGAATGTGACACTAGATAGGCTGACAAGGCTCCAGTGGATCATCTTACACCAAGGGACATCTGGGGACACAAACTTGACTCAATAGGCTTTAACATATATGACAGAATGCATGAGATCCAGTGGAGGGCTATAGGGGGTGCAGATAGCAGAGGGAGTCTGTGGTGGTTTGAATGAGAGTGTCCCCCATAGGCTTTAAGTATTCAGACATTTTGTCTCCAGTTGGTGGCACTGTTCTTGGAGGTCTTAGAAAGTGTGAGTGTGCTGGAGGAAGTACGTCATTGGGGGCAGGCTTAGTGAGTTTAACAAGCCTCGTGGTCTCCAGTCTTTCTCTCTCTCTGTCTTGACTTCTTGTGCTCATTTCGAGNATTTTCTCCTATGTTGAGATGCTGACTTTATTCACTTCACCTGAATATGAACTGAATGGCTTTTCAGTCTTTGTAGGAATCATTGACTTTGTAGGTGTTTTGTTTTATAACCATTTGTAAAAATTGTTCCGTGTACAATGTACCTGAATCCTTTTTTCCATCACCTCCTCCCTGGCAAAGGAGAATTTTACCTTTCTTTCTTTTGGTGCTCAAGGTCCTCCACGAGGAAAATATTGAGGCAGCAACCCCATCTTGTGTGGTACTCAACTCAAGAAGTAACCCAAGAAAGTGACTGTGTGTCTACACCACAAGAGGCTGGTGATTCCCCCAGAAAGCCTTCCCTGGGGTGCAGGAGTTCCTCTCAAGCCAGCAATGATAGTGAGGGCATTTGCTGCCCACCCCGCATTTCTCCTGCTTCCTGCTTCTACACACAATCCTGAAACCCTTCTCTGGTGATGGGTCTTGATTCAAGTGAGTCATTCATGGAATCCCATCCTGTGCTTGCCAGTGATTGGTTCAGAAGTGGGAATATGAACTACGGAGACCCAATCAGATGGAACGGAATGATTTATTCCACTGTAGCAGTGAGTGTAATTCATCTTTCTGTATTTTATTTTATCGCTATGTAAACTTGGATGGCCTGGAAATCACTGTGTAGACTAGGCTGGCCTTGAACTCACAGAGATCTGCTTCTGCCTCCCAAATCCTGACATTAAGCCTGTTTGGAATGTGATTTTCTTTTAAAAATTTTTAAAATTATTTTTTATTTTTCACTTCCCATAGAGTGAATTTTAGCTCTCAGAGTTCAATTAGGTGTTTTAGATTTTCTGTGGGGCACAGGTGAAGGCACACTGGGGCTGTAGAAGAGTAACAGGAAAATGATGGAAAGCCTTTTGGTACCTGGGTAAGGGAGAGGCCCAACATCAAGGCCTGGATACCCAGGACCATGGGACAGTGGCTCACGGGAAGGGATTATAACTAGCTCACAGAGGGAGACCACAGCTCTAGGTTCACGGGAAGGGACCACAGGTCCAGCCCCTGGGAGAGGACCAGAGCTCCAGCTCACAGGACGAGGCCCCAGCTCCAGGTTCACAGGAGGGAACCACAACTGATTTTCTTAATGAACATGCACTAGAAGGCATGCCACATCTGTTGCTGCTGCAACCATCTAGAGCCCTGACAGCTTCTGTTTGAGAAGATGGTAAGCTAAAGAAGGGAGGACAAAGACTCCAAAAAAAAAAAAAAAAAAAGAGACAAAGCCCCGCCTTTTCCTAGAAACTTTTCTACTGCTGGGATTTTGTTATGTGGGATAATAAACTTCCTAATTGCCTAAGTGCACACATGTCGGACTTTCATGAATGCATTTTGCCCAGGTCTGCTTGCTGTCTGGGGGCTTAGTTTGCAGTACTGACTGTTAACAAACTCATTACTCTCATGGAACTTACTTTCTGGTAACAGAGAAAGCAGCACATGCATAAATCCAACACATGATGCCAGGATAGGGAGAAGTAGGGTGCTGGTGGGGGTCCTGGGTGTGGGTGGCATTCTATTTGAGACACTATGGTCAGCTGAGCAAATCAACAGGAGAGCAAGCTGAGAGGAAAGAACTTCTGAGCTCAGGAAACAATGAGTTCAAAGGTAAGAGTGCTTTAGAAACTCTCAGAAGGTTTGTGCAGCTGAGTAGAGACTGGTGGTGAAGGGAGCCAGGGGTTGGACCATGAGCTCCTCAGAGACTAGAGAAGAGTCTCGGAATTGTCCATGTATGAGATGGTTAATCCTGGGTGTCAACTTGACTGGACTAAGGAATAAATAAGAGAAAAAGGATCTTCGGATTGGACTACCTTAACGGGGATGGCCCACCCCAAATGTGGGCGTTACCTTCTGCTGGCAGGCAGTATTAAAGGCCATGCCAGAGGGATCTGGTCCCTTTTCTCCTGAGGCTTGCCTCTCTCTCACCGGTGAGTTTGTCTTGCTGCTGTGATCAACCCTACGGATCCCAGTATATACTAAGACTGGCAGATCTCCTGGAATCCATCGGGCCTTCAGCACCAGATTGGGACTACTGAGACATCCAGCCTTGTGGACTGAGCAGTTTCCTGGATTCTCAGCCTCTCCAGTACTGCACAGCTACTGTTGGACTCCTTGAACTCTGTCACGTGAGCAAATCAATAAATTGTATATAGCTATATATTCATCCTGTTGCTTCTGTTTCTTTAGAGAACCCTGACTAATACAATGTATATGATGGAAGAATACTGGAGATCAGGGAGAATGGGAGTCAGTCACGGCCTGGAGTGTCCCAAAGAGTGCAAAGAGAAAGTAAGGTGGAGCTAAAGATAAAATCTGTGCCGACCAGGGCCCTCGGAGGGCAGCCGTGGGGCAGGCCATGGGGTCACTATGACGACCAGGGCCCTTGGAGGGTGGCCGTGGTGTCACTATGACGACCAGGGCCCTCAGAGGGCGCTGTGGGGCAGGCCTTGGGGTCACTATGATGACCAGGGCCCTCAGAGGAGGGCGGCCGTTGGGCCACTATGCCCAAGTGACCTACCACACCAACCAACTGTTGAGTGTCCAATTTTTTTTATTTTTATTTTTTGTTTGATAGGGTCTCCTTTTAGCCTCAGCTAGCCTGGAACCAGTATGTAGACCAGGCTTGCCTGCCTTTGCCTCCCAAGTGCTGGAATTAAAGGTATGGGCTACTACCNATTTCACTGGCTTGCCCCCTGGCCCATGGCCAGGGCCTGCTTCTTATATAATACGAGAAACAAATGACAGGGGGGTTGCACCACACCACAGTGGGCTGGGCCCTCCCATATCTCAAAATATCCCAGACATGGCCAGTCCAATTGAGGCAAATTCCCCAATGAGAGCTCTCTCAAACCCAGGTGTGTCAAGTTGATCCACTAAAGCTATCCAGCACAGAGGTTATACAGGGAAACCATGGGTGTAATGAGGAAGGGAGGAGCTCAGAGAGGGGGGAGAGAAATAGGAGAGCAGGTATTATCAAGATCGTAGTGGGGAAATGGAGTACCCTTAATTGGGGAGGAGGAGGAGGGAATAGGAAAGGAAAAGGGAAAAGAAGAAAGACCAGAAAAAAAAAAAAAGAGAGGGAACAGAGAGAGGAGAGAGTGAGAGAGAGACAGAGGATGACGGCACCGGATCAGAGAGAGAGGAAGGAGATGAGGAGAAGAAAGAGTAGAGAAGAGAAATTAATAATGCTTAGGTGGTGGAAAACCAGAGAAGAAATATATTAAGGACAAAAGCCTACTGAAAAAGTACACACTATAACATTCTGTACCATGAGTGTATGTCCCAAGTGTGGCCGAAATTAGGCTATATAAGCGTCTGGTACATTGTGTCGATATTGTGTGTGGCTGAAAGCATATACGTGACAGCATGTATGCTGTAAGCATAGCGTTGTACAGTGTATGTGTGTGGCTGAAAAGCTATAGAGATTATACGCTCGTTACCTAGGATGTGCTATGTGTGTGTGGCTGAAAGCTATATAAGTCTGTAACAATGTGTGTATAGTGTGCGATGCTAATATAACGTAGACAGTCATGTTTTAGTTGTGCGGGGAACCGATAAGAGCAAATAACAGAAACAAAGGGCCAGACAGCGAGGAATAAACCTCCTTGAGTTGAATGTGAATGTCCAAAGACTCCCAAAAAGTAGTAACACAGGCTCTTCACCACAGCTTCTGGATTGCCTACTCCCGAAGTTGAAATAAAGACCCTGTTGTTGAACGGCAGGCAAAGAACTTCAGACACAGAACTTGGAGCTACTGGGAACGTGGAACTTGGAAAGCTGGAAACTGACCTGGAGACCCCTCCCTACGAGCACCTAGTTCTCAGAGGAGCTGCTAAGGGAGGAAACTCACCCTGGGTCCAAAACCCAGCTTTAAAGGTCTAAAAACTATAACAGGTGACCAACACAGCAATCTATCTCTATTGGTGCGACGCAGTGCCCCTTTTATCTGAGCGGGTACTCAACAGATTGTCTAATTGTGAATTAAGGCCCACTGAACTCATGTGGACTTTAAACATAGCCAAAATACCACATGGCTAGAACGTCATAAAATCCTAGGAAATAACTATGTCTGTCAACCCTGGGGGCAAAAGTTTTTAATTTTTACTATATGTTAGAAAACATATTCTCATATATTAGTGACAAGTATATACCTGTCCACCATTTATCAAATAAGCTTCATTTTTTCTAAAAACAGATAGGAGACTATTACAGAGTTTCACATCTGCTGTCAAAACATAGAGAACTAAAGTATCTGTTTTGAGATGCTCATCCCCTCTGAATGGAGCACCTCAACAATTAAACCTCTGCCTTCTAAGGCTCACAGACCATTGCAGAACAGGGCGGGTTAGAGAGAAACTAAGTCTATTCAACTCTCACCAGCAAAGCTTCCTTCTACAACAGAGGGCGATAACAGAAGAAAGGCTGCAAACTGGCCAAAATATACTAGTGACTAAGAGACTCAGATTTGCATGTCCCTGGATAGTATTCCTATTTGGTTATAAACCCTCCCCCACCCAGGGACCAGGAACCCATTATGGAAGCATGACTTGGAAAAGACTGTAAGGGACAATGGTGGTGCATGACCACAAGGGAAGAGTCCTTCCAGCTTCTGAGAACTTGCTCATAATGAAACTTGTAGCAATGTGGACAGCATGCACAAGATCCTGCAAACTCGAACCAGACAGAAACCCAGCACAAAACTATGAAAATGGGCAACAAGCCTTAACCTCACCCACAGGAAATTTACTGGAGGCTGATTATTTCTGGGTGAGGGAGAACTGTTCTTTAAGAATGTGACACTAGATAGGCGACAAGGCTCCAGTGGATCATCTTACACCAAGGGACATCTGGAGGAACCCAAACTTGACTCAGTAGGCCTTGACATATATGGACAGAATGCATGAAATCCAGTGGAGGGCTATCAGAGGGACGAAGTGCAGATAGCCAAGAGGAGTCTGGTGGTGGTTTGAATGTTTGTCCCCCATAGGCTTTAAGGTATTCAGACATTTTGTCTCCAGTTGGTGGCAACTGTTCTTGGAGGTCCTTAGAAAGTGTGATAGTGTGCTGGAAGGAAAGTACAGTCATGGGGCAGGCCTATACGTGAGGGTTAACAAGCCTCGTATCGTGGTCTCCAACGTTTCTTAATCTCTCATCTCTGTCTTGAACTTCTTGTGACTTCATTTCGAGAGTTGGTGAACCTCAGCTTGCTGCTCCAGCCCTGCCACCGGTTGCCCCTGCCACAATGGACTCTGATTCCCCGGAACCGTCAATTGTAAGCTCAAATAAACTCTTCCTTTTATAAGTTCCCTTGGTCATGGTGGTTTTATCACAGCAACAGAAACGTGACTAATACAGGGTCTAAGTCTGATTAAGATGTACTATATGAATTTCACAAAAAGTAAAAATATATATTTATTTTAGAAAAGACAAGGTCTTTTCTAAACTAGAAGGGTGGGCAAGGCAGAGGCAGGTTGGATCTCTGAGACTGAGGCCAACATGGTCTACATAGTGAGTTCTAGGCCAGCTGGGGCTACATGGAGAGTGTACAAACAAAAGACAGGATCTCTTGTTCACTGCTATGCACACCAGGGTACACCCAATCCCAGCACTCAGGAGGTAGAGGCAGGAGGATCTGAAGTTCAACGTCATTTTCACTTGCAATATTTAACACTATTAATTTACAAGTACTTTCAGCATGACTTTTCATTTATAAAACAGACATGAAGCTGGGCATGGTGTTGTGCTCCATTAATCCCAGCATGTGGGAGGCAGAGGAAGACAGATCTCTGTGAATTCAAGGCCAGCCTGGTCTACATAGTGAGTTCCAGGCCAGCTGGAAGTAAAGGGAGACCCTGTCTCAAAAAGACCAAAAACAAAACAAAACAAAAACAGAACAAAACTCAAACACGATTACATTCCTTATTTCATGGTATTGTTCTAAGGGAGAATCAGCATAGTACCTGGAACTGAGTAAGACCAACAAATATCAACTGCAAGCAATTTGTTGTGAATTTGTTTTGTTGATTGGAGGAAGGTGTGGTGTTACTGGCTGAATGAAGGCTTAGATTTTTGTTTGTACCAATCTCTCCTGAATTTGCTTGTCAGAGATACTCTCATGAAGCAACCCTGAATGATCATACTTCTGAGCTTCGTAGCCAATTCCTGAATGTTTTAGCTTTATGGTATTTCAAAGCAGTCTTGTGTGTAAGAAAAGCCCACCATCCAGGGATTCCACTCTGCTGGTCTTTAAACTGTGTAACTTTGCCTCTTGATCCTCTTGTCTTTGCTCAAGTTCCCTGTAATGAGGATCAACAGTCAAAGTTACAAATTTTAAAGGATGGAGCAAGGGAGGCAGCAAAAATGCCACACGGCAAACAAGGAATGCTAATGATGGTGAATTTGTGTAGTGGTGCCCTGGTCTTCCACTGTGGTGCACAAGGCTCTCTGTCTGTCTCTGTTTCTGTCGTCTCTCTCTGTCTCTGTCTCTGTCTCTCTCTTCTTTGCAGCATTTGCTAAGTGGGGGACAGTGGGTGTGTTCCTCAGTGTCAGAGTAGGCATAGCTGTGATTCTCCTGAGTGACACGGTTTTCTGTTTATTATACACGTGCAGCTCAGAGGTATGAGCAGGTGTTGACTGTTTGCAGTGCCACACAGCAGAAAGGAACCAGGCCACTGGGCTCAGGAACTAACAGAAAGAGATTTATAGTAAAAGGAGCTCCAGCCCCGGCTGGACTCTGTACCTGGACTCCATCCCAGCTCCGCCCCTGCTGCTTGTGTGTTACTTTACTTCCATGGCTGGCAACATACTACTGGCATGCTGCCTTTCACTGATTGCAAAAATCAGTGTATGCTTTTCATGGAAGAGTTTACAAGCACAGGATAATATGCCAGTTTGTGTGGTGGAGTTCCTTGAGCNCTGGTCCACTGCCCCCCCCCCCGGGCCGGTGTTTTTTTTTTTTTTTTTTTTTGTCAGGTTCTCACTTTGTAGTCTGGCTGGCCTGGGGTCAATTTTGACTAATCAAGGGTCAGTATAATCACACACATACATACATGAGTGTCTGTGCACAGGGTGTTGGGATGTGCTTTCCCTATTTTACTAGATTTCAGACATGTTCCACCAGGAGTAACCTGCATCCATGTCTTCTGGTGCTTCCACAGCCTCAGATGAAGCGACTTCATGAGCTTTCCCCATGACGCTGTGTGAATATGTCCTGGTTCTGAATTACCCTTGAACTTCAGGAATAAACTCAACCTGGACATAATTTATTATTGTTTAATATGTAGCTCAATTAAATTTGCTGATATTTTATTTAGCATTTTACATTAGTCCTCATAAAGGAAGTAAGGTTACAGCTTTCTCCTCCAGGACTTTCTCATTCTAGTTTTAGCATAAGGGTCAGCGTAGACAGGATTAGGATTCCTACCCCTCCCCCCTTCCCCTGCCTCCAGGGATTGTAGAGTATCATCACCTCCTCTCTGAAGGTTTGGAATAATTTTATTTTTGTTAACACTATTTTCCTTTAAAGGAATCCATTTCCAGGGCTGGGGAATTGGCTTAGTGGGTGAGCCACACATACTGGAGGACCTTAGTGGAACTAAGTTCCTTAGTGGAACTAACTAACTCTGGGAACCTGTGCAAAAGCTGGTCACAGCAGTGCTACCTTAGTCCCAGGGCTGGAGAGGATGACACAGGAGGGCCCTTGGGGCTTGCTGGCCAGGTGAGCTCCAGGCTCAGAAGGAAGCTCTGTCTCAGAAAACAAGGTGGAGCACAACTGAAGACGACGCTCCACCTGACCTCCCTCCCATAAGCCTGTTGATTACGATCTTTGTCTGAGGAGGATGCTTCCTCTTGCTACTTTTATAAAATAATACTGTAATAATGATATTTTGCTTAACTTTTTGTTTTAGTTCCCCCTCTCCCTGCCCTTTAGGACAAATCGGCAGGATTGGGAAGGCAGAATGGTTGCTGGGACACCTGAGACTTAGGGAAAATTGTTTTCTAAAAAGAATTGTGCTGGGCCGGGCGTGGTGGTGCACGCCTTTAATCCTAGCACTTGGGAGGCAGAGGCAGGCAGATCTTTGTGAGTTCAAGGCCAGCCTGGTCTACAGAGTGAGTTCCAGGACAGCTGGGACTACAGGGAGACCCTGTCTCGAAAAGACCAAAAAAAAAAAAAAAAAGAATTGTGCTAATTTTCAAGACCAGTAGAACTTCAGTGCACTATTCGCATAACCTCTGTCTGTAACGGGTGGTAGTTTTTGTTGTTAGGTGGAAAATGGCTCCATGTGCACGCAGGGTGTGGGGGCAGGAGAGAAATTTTCCTAAAATGCTGACAGTCCTACTCAGAGTCCTGACCTCTGAGAGTTGAGGGTTGGCGCAGTCACAGTTATCTCTCAGGCGTCCTGAGCTTTGAATGGGACCCTGTCACAGCACTTGACTTTGTTGTGTCATTGAAGTGCAGAACTTTGACGTGTCACCTTTTGTGTTTATGCTGCTGCTTATTAATGTTGACGGAGCTCCTGTAACAAGTTAAGCACAGATCTCCACGCAGTGTCTGGGGCCAGGTGTATGGACACCAAGGGGAGGAGCCTGCTCTGTGACACTAGGGGAGGAGCCTGCTCTGTGACACTGCTGAGGCAGATTGCCTCCCTTCTTTTCCTCCTCTCCAACTCTCATTTCGTGACCATGAGCACAAATCTTCTGAGCAGCTGGCTCAGGAAGGGAGAAAAGGCTTGGCTTTGACACTGAGCCTGTGGCTCTTGCTGTACTGTGTACAAGAACAAAACCTCATTTACTACCTTCCTAAGAAGAACTCTTATCTTTGTGTAATCAGAGTTCTTTGTAACCATGACAAATTTCAAATGCCAGCAAACGGTCCTTGGAGCAGAGCCCTTGTCCAGGGCGGTTCTCTGTCTTGCCTGGGATGTTGCCGGTGGTACCTCTGAGAGGGAGCAGGTCTCCACTGCCCTGTACAGGCTCCAGGTGGGGAAAGGGGAAGAGTAGAAACCTGCCAAGACTCTTCCTATGGTTTTAAAGTTTAACTTTAAAAGACAGCTAGTGTGAGCCAGAAATATAAAATACTCCTCTTTTCCTGGTGAGGTAATGAAGCAAATGGTAGAGTCTAGAAACCAAATTTCAGTTCTTAAAAGTGTTTATTTTTTTCCCTTTTCAATGGTCACCTAGTAATTTTACACATTAATGAGATAGAGCATGACATTTTTTATACTATATGATAATCAGATTAGGATAACCTGTTGTCTCATTTAGCATTTATGTTGTGAATGTTATAAAAATCTCCTTATTAGCTGTTTTGAAATATGTAATTACTTGCTGTTTACCAAAGTCATTCTACTGTGCTATAGAATGCTAGCAGTTATCCTGTCAGAAGGCATCCTGTACCCATTAACCCTCCTCTCTCCATTCCTCCCCCCAACTGTGCCCTGAACTCAGGTAGACACTATGCTGCTAGAATCAGATTTCTTCTCTGCTGTGAGAAGCGGGAGAACAGAGAGAAGAGACAATGTTCTTACATGCTGAAGGCGGGTACTCTCTTGCATTTTACATATATCAGACTTGCCATTTTTGCCTGTTCAATAAACTATAGAACACACAACCATTGTTTAACAAAGTTTATTGAACATATAGATATTCTTGGTTATGTTTTTAAATCCAAGAACTAAATCACTTGGTATGTAACCTTCAAGTTAATTATATCTAACATGGGGGAAACACATAGACTTAAAGATGGTGATTGGGAGCTGGAGAGATGGCTTAGCCATTAAGAGTACCAGCTGTTCTTGTAGAGGACCTGGGTTTAATTTCTAGCACCCACATGGTGGCTAACAACCACCCATAACTCCAGTTCCAATGGAATCCAATGCCTTTTTCTGAGCTCCATGAGCATTGCAGGACATGGATACACTTACATATGTACATGCCTCAGTACATATGAGTGTACTGAGGCAGTACACTCATACACATAAAATAAAAGTAATAAAATATTTTTAAAATGTGATTGAAGCTAGGTATGGTGGTACATGCTTTTAATCCCAGCACTCAGGAGGCAGAGGCAGGCAGAACTCTGTGTCAGCCTCTACCTATCGAGTTCCAGGCCAACTACAGGGAGACCCTGTCTTTTATAAAAAGGTGGCTGTTAGGTCAAGGAGCTGTGGGGGTCCTGAGAAGGTAAACATTTGGGCTGGCAGCAGGGATGACTGAACCAGAGGGTTCTTAGTTCACCTTTCTTTCCTTTTTTTTTTTCTTGGTCTTTTTGAGACAGGGTCTCTCTGTAGCCCCAGCTGTCCTGGAATTTGCTCTGTAGACCAGGCTGGCCTTGAACTCACAAAGATCTGCCTGCCTCTGCCTCCCAAGTGCTAGGATTAAAGGCGTGCACCACCACGTCCGGCTTCCTTTTTCTTTGCTACATATCTTTTGATGAGCTCTTGTCCATTCCCAAAAGTTTCCATTGACCCAGTGTGTAGACAGCATAGCTCTTTTCTCTTTGTTCTGATCTCTCTAGAGATCAGGACCTTTGCGTCCATCTGTGAGTGGACATCTCTACTCAGATGTCTAGCATGAGCTCACCTACCTCTAGGTCCATTCCCCCAGTCCTTCTGGCCAGTGGCACAGCCATCTACCTAGTCAGCAGAGCCAGACTGTCCCCCTGTGGTGCCTCTTCCTCTTCTATCCTTTAAGGTAGGTCATGTTCAGTCAATCTCTCAACTAGATTTAAATTCCTTTCTTCTACTATGCCAGTTGTAAGAGACCATGGTATTCTGCATTTCTCCCCTCTCCACTTTCAACCCCCTTTCAGTATTTCTCTTGCACTCTACTCCTCCATTTCCAAGCAATATTACATTTATAGCTACTTACTGATTTATAAATTTTAGATATTATTTATAGCGTTCATACTACAGGAAATGAGAGATTAGTATACACCAGGGCACTGAGGTATAACACACCATCCAGCCATATCCTTTCTCCCTATCCTTTAAACTTCCATCACCCTTTGGCTCCAGTTTTGATTGGTTACTCTTTAGACCATCATCCAGCCATTACCTCTGGCCTTCTCTTTAACTCTCTTCTACATTAGATAATCCCCAATTCCTGTATTAGATGTTTCTTTCTTCCTTTATGGACTCCCTTGTTACATTATTTGATAGACTACTGAGAAGAGGCCTATGGGATAGGAAGTTTTTGAGATCTTGCTTTTCTGAATTTTATACTCTCATGTTTAATTGAAAGTTTGGTTGGCCATAGAATTTTAAGATGAAAACCATCTTCGTTGGCAGTTTGAAAGTATTGGCACATATTACTTTGAAGGAGGTATGGAAGGAATGATCCTATGTATTCAGCGAATTTATTTTATCTTCTTGGATATATAACCAGATCTTACTACTTGGCCTTGTGTTATGGTTTGAATTTGATATGGCACCCACGGATTCATGTTTTGAATGCTTATTCCCCAGGGGATGGTACTATTTTGAGAGCTGTGGAACCTTTGGAGTTGGAGTCTAGTTGGTAGAAGTAGCTTAGAAAGGGCAGGCCTAGAACCTGGTCCCTGGTTCTGACCTGATTGTCTCCTGGTCTGCTGTGCTGAGTCAGCCTTCACCACATGCTCCTGCCGTCATCACTGTCTGTCTACTATGCTTTCATCAGCAAAATCCTTTGGAACCATGAACCAATATAAACTTCTCCTTCCTTAAGATTTTTCTAATAGGTATTTTGGTCATAGAAATACAAAAAGAATCAATTCACCACGTTTTCAGTTAAACCAGGGCTATGGTAGTAAGCTATAGCCAGTAGAATGTGGAGGGGCGTCATATATCTACTTCCAGCATTATATAATTTCACATCTTGAAGATGGTGACATTACAGGCTGTATCTTATCTTTGGTCTCTTAATGATCACAGGAGGTCTGCTTGTTATTTCTCCCGAGTGTGAGTGATTTGATTGTGTTAAGTCATTAAGATGTCAGGGCAGTTGTTAGCTGACGTTATTGATGAGCAAGTCCCAAGTCAGTTTTGCTTTGTTTTGAGACAGCATTTCCTTATGTAGCATAGGCTGCACGGAACTCACGATATAACCCAAGCTGACCTCAAAGTAAAACTCCTCCTGCCTCAGTCTCCTGAATGAGAGAGTTATAGCATGACCTTTGCTTGGCAAGTTCTATTCTGTTCTGACACTAGTTCCTTTGTAAATGATCTGTTTCCCATGTGAAGAATCCAGAATGAGTGTGATACCTGCACACATAGAAGGAAGAGTAGGAGTCTCTGGGTTAGAGAGAATGCTATAAGCTAGGGCACAGTCCTGGAGGACAGCAGAGTGTGCTTGGAAAATGGAAATTTAGGCAGGACACCATTTTTTTTTTGTTTCATTTTCCTTCCTTTTCTAAACACTTTAAAAATATTTATATATATTTTGTGTGTTTGTATGTGTGTGTGTATGCACCTGAATCTATGTATGTACATCCCATACATGCAGGTGCTAGAGGAGACCAGGAGAGGGCGTCAGATCCCATGGAACTGGAGTTATAGGTGGTTGTAAACTGCTTGATATGGGTGCTGGGAACTGGAACATGGACCCTCTGCAAGAGCAGCAAGTGCTTTTGGTCACTGAGCCCTGTTTTGAAATATTTTATTTATTTATTTATTTATTTATTTATTTATTTATTTATTTGGTCTTTTTGAGGAAATATTTTATTTTTATTTTATGGTATGTGTCTGTGTATTACGTGTGTCTGGGTGCCTGTAGAGGCCAGAAGAGGTCATTGGATCCCCTGGAGCTGAAGTTACAGAGGGTTGTTAGCTGCTGTGTGGGTGCTGGGATTTGAACCTGGGTCTTATGTAAGAGCAACCAATCATGTAAACATGCTGGTTTTCTTATTGAGTGAAGCTAAATTAGAGAGTGCAGCTTGATAGGTCATCATATGGCCCTTGCCCTGACTTGAAACCCTGCACTCCACAGCCTGGGGGCTTCCTCCCTGGCCAGCAGAGCTGATCTCCAACTTAACCACTGAGCCATCTCTCTAGCCTCTAGCCCTCCCATGAATTTTTTTTTAAGTGTATGAGTGTACTGTCTGCACGCAGGTTGGTGCACCCATGTCGTGAAATGCCGTGGAGGTCAGAAGAGGGCGTTGGATTCCCCTGGAACTGGAGTCAAAGACAGTTCTTAGCCGCAATGTGGGTGCTGGGGATCGAACCCAGGTCCTCTGCAAGAGCAGTCAGTGCTCTTAATTGCTGAGCCCTCTCTCCAGCCCCATGAATGTTTTTTTTTTAAAGATTTATTTTTACTCTTAATTATGTGTGTGTGTCTGTGTGTGGACATGTCCACGAGAGTGCAGCTGCCCAGGGAAGTGAGGGGGGTGGATCCCCAAGGAGCTTGAGTTACAGGTGGCTGTGACGAGCTTGCTGGGAATTGAACTCTGGAAGAGTGGTATGTGCCCTTAACCACTGAGCCATCTCTCTAGCCCTTTCCTCTTGCAAATCCCATTACAACACTACCCCCAGGAACATGCTGGAGCTTATCCACCAATTCTTATTTTTATTAAGTTGATGTGATTTGCTCTTTTGGATTCCCCAAGGCCAGTGAGAGTTAGCATGAATCAGCTGTCCCCTCTGCTAACATGTCTTAGTCAGCATGAGTCAGCTGTCCCCTATGCTAACATGTCTTAGTCAGCATGAGTCAGCTGTCTCCTCTGCTAACATGTCTTAGTCAGCATGAGTCAGCTGTCCCCTCTGCTAACATGTCTGAGTCAGCATGAGTCAGCTGTCCCCTCTGCTAACATGTCTGAGTCAGCATGAGTCAGCTGTCCCCTCTGCTAACATGTCTTAGCTGCGCTTCAGTCTTCTGGGAAGCATTTGAGCACAGGCATAGATGATGGGCTTGGAACTGGAAGGGGACTCCAGGAGGCCACTCCTGCCTTCCAGATAAACAAATCAAGGCTCAAAATGGGGTGGTGGCTAATTTTTCCTGCCCATAAACAATGCCCCTCTGGCAGTAGTGTTAGTGTTCAGGGATGATAAGTAATCATGTTCCATCCCTTGCTCTGAGCTTGGAAATAATAGGGAAACATGCAAGAATCCAACAGGATGAGATAAACATGCTGGTTTTCTTATTGAGTGAAGCTAAATTAGAGAGTGCAGCTTGATAGGTCATCACATGGCCCTGGCCCTGACTTGAAACCCTGCACTCCACAGCCTGGAGGCTTCCTCCCTGGCCAGCAGAGCTGATCTCCAACTCTCTAAGCTGAAAATGTCTGTGCTTTGCTTCCAATCCTCTCTCACAGCAGGACATGATCATGTGACCAGGTCCTGGCCAATGCAATTAGAAAGGAAGTGGGGGTAACTTCTGTTGGACTTTTTCTCTTTTTTAAAAAAATGTATATTTTGTACAAGATTATCAAATCTAGACCCGTGTCCCCCACCCTATCCCCCCACCCCACCAGAGCTCATGTATTCTGCCAAACAAGCTTTTCATCTCTTTCTCAGTCTTTCTCAGTATTCTCCATGTGGAAGTTGACTGTTTTGAGCAGAAGTTTACTGTTTCAGTCAGTTCTTCGATGCAGTCCTTTTTGTTGTTGTTGTTTCCAATATGCATCACTCCCAACTGCTTGGACAAAAGCTCAAGGGGCCATGCACAGGAAATACTTACAACTAGGTAATTGGCACTAGCATCCACCCATGAGGGATACCATTCATCGTTTGTTTTTCTGGGACTGTGTTACTTCACTCAGCATGATGTCTTCTAGCTCCAGCCATTTTCCTGCACTTCAGGTGGTTTTGGGAGATCTCCCATACTTTTTCTCTTTAAAAAGAGAGAAACTTGGGGCTGGAGAAATGACTCAGCAGTTAAGAAAACTGGTTGTTCTTGCAGAGGACCCAGATTTGATTCCCAGCACCCACACGGCAGCTGACAACCATCTGTAACTCCAGTTCCAGGGAATCCAACGCCCTCTCTGACCTCCACAGGTAATCATGACACAAGTGCACTCACCTTCAGCGGGCATTATATTCATACACATAAAGAAATACAAACAATAAATAAAAAGAGAGAAAGTTGAAACAAGATGCCTTCCTCTGTTCAGTCTCCTTCAGTTCTGTTTTGGGCACAGTGGCTTCCAGTTCAAAGTTTGAATTAGGAGGCATGTCTTCACTTGGAGAGTGTCAGAAAAGGGAACAGGTTAGGGCCTGGCTCCTGAAGACATTATTGTATGACAGCTCTAATGCCCAGTTCCTACCTTGGACTTCTTTTTTACTGAAGTTTAAGAAGTTTCTGCCATGTTTTGTGACTTGTGCTTGGAGCTCAGAGCCAGTAGCAAAGCCGATAGATCCATCAGAAAGCTGCATCTCTAGGAGCTGAACACCATCTTGATTTTCCAGTCTCACCAATGAGACCGAGAGACCCGACAGCGTGTGAGGGTAGAGTGGCAGACACCACAGGCATTCTATCCAGGAAAATGGGAATGGAGATAAAGTGTCTTTACTCCTCAGCCCTTATCTCAGCATTGAAGGGAAAGATTAGATGGGAATCCAAAAATAAAAATCTTAAGATTAAAAAGAACTGAAACAAATCCAATATTATATGTGATAAATGGAGTTGAATACTCACTTTATTTCTTCCTTCCTTCCTTCCTTTCTTTCTCTCTCTCTCTCTCACTCAGAGAGAGAGAGAGACAGAGACAGAGAGACAGAAAGAGAGAATTCTAGTAGTGTTTCTAAAGCTTCACACTTGGCTCAGTCTGCTGCAGGACTCATCAATGTTCAAGACAAATCAGAAAATAGAGCATTAACAACAGTGTTAGGCATGCTTGAAATATCCCTTTTATTTCCAGAGTCTGGACGTGAACAATGCCAAGGAGATGACTCAAGTGATTAGCTCTCGAGGCACAGTAATTTCATTATGAAGTTTCCTTCTTTTCTTTTGCCCCCCCCCAAGGAAAGAGGATTATTGCAATTATATCCCCACCCATCAGGCTGTCAGAAAAGCCCAAACTCTTTTGTTGCAAATAGAGCTACAGAATGGCACTAGTGATGGTAGCAAGTAGCGGGCTGTCAATCAAGTGTAATTTCCATACTCTCCACATTTCCTTGATGGGATAAGTCAAGCTCTGAAGAGGAAAGTGCTTCATTTTTTTTTTTATCCCAAGATAATTGAAATTAGTCATAAAATCCAACCAAGCAGAGCCATGTGCCAAGGAGCCCATGCCCATAGGGGAACCTGTTCAGATGGGAGGTTCAGTCCTGTGATGGGCAGGGAGGTACAGGGACATGAGGCTGCCCCTGCTGCCTGGGCCAGTGCCTCCAGGGTCCTCGTTGTCTACGTGGGTCCACTCCTACATGTGGCCAAGTCAAATTCCTGGCATTTTTATAAGGATACCTGTACTGGCTCCCTAAACTCTCATTTGTGTAAGAGAGGAGAGTCTTGTTGGCTTATTCATTCACTCTCCTGGAAGCATTTGTCAAATGCTTATAGGGACTGACAAAATTTTAATTTGGGAGAAAATGAGTATCAGTGATATTTGGTGATTTCCACTAACCTGTAGACACTCAATTCCTGCAGGAGAATCAAGCATAGCTTCACGAAGCTAATGGTCCTGTAGGGGCTAGATGCAAGTGGGCTGCTGGGCACGAAATGATGTGATAGGGGCTCTGAAGGGAAAGTGCTTGGCATGAAGAGTGTGGGTGTCAGGGCATCCATCTCAGACACGGGGTGCCAGAGAATGCTGAGGAAGCAGCAGCCAAGCTGTCCCCCAGAGGATAGACGGTAGAGCAGGAGAACGGAGAGCTGAGAAGCTCACCCTCCCTCTCTGCCACAGCCAGAGAGGGAGGGTGAGCTTGGGAAGGGCAGGAGGAGAGGTAGGGACCGGGGAGTGCCCTGTCAGGGGCATGTTCCCACTGAGTTAAGAGTAGCAGTGGACTTCAGAATGAATAGCTCAGAACGAGACTTAGAAAAGCTCTTTCTAGCTTACCCTGGACTAAGACAGAGTCAGGCACCAGAAAGACGATCAGCAAGGGTTTTGAATTAGGGAGACAAGTGTGTGTGTGTGTGTGTGTGTGTGTGTGTGTGTGTGTGTGTGTTATTTATAGGAATATGCCACAGGTAGGTATCTACAATGACTCTTAAGTGATACTGACAGAGATGGGAAATGCAAGATGGAGGGAGTTGGGTGGAATCTGCAGGGAAGGTGACCAGCTGCCTGGGACACAGTGAAACTGGCACGCTCTGTGACGCAGGCGCGTTCTGTGACGCAGGCGGGGAAAAGTGGACCGTGAGGCACCAGTGTCTGGAGCTGGCTGTTTAATGCTCACTCTCCAGGCTGTTTCTTCTGTGTGCTCTGGACCTCTCTTGTCCTCTATCCCTGCCTCACAATTTGGGGGTCAAAGGCTTTCACTTTCCTCAGCTCTTGGGTCTTAAGCTAAATCTCCAGTCTTTGGCCAACATTACGGGGCTTGGGTGGGTGGGTATCATTTATTCTGTGAGAACACGGACTCCAGGACCAGGAAGCTATAGCCACAGACAAAGAGATAAGTCAATCTTAGAAATCCTGCTGGTGAATGCACTCCTAGCTGTCAGGGCTTCAGGACCTTTTATTGAATTTTCCTTCCCATCAGCCTTTGCCTGTCCAGCCTGCAGTGCTGTGTTCTTCTACTGGCTCTTTTTATGATGAA
Source organism: Rhizomys pruinosus (assembly GCA_009823505.1). Lineage (NCBI taxonomy): Eukaryota > Metazoa > Chordata > Mammalia > Rodentia > Spalacidae > Rhizomys > Rhizomys pruinosus. The sequence continues at coordinate 690,065 of VZQC01008518.1, read as the reverse complement.
ACTGCCCCATCTTTTTGACTTTTATTAGTTTTTCTACTCTGGAGTTGATTGTTATTCTGGCTTCGTCATTCACTAAATGTCACGGCTATCTCAACGTGGGCAGAACTTCTCTGTCTGATTCAATTCCATGCAGGCTCTTCAACCGTGATTCAGTCGGCCACACAGGCACGTCCTAGAGCCTGAGCCACTCATATAATTCATTAGGCTCAGCAGATCAGAAATCCTGGTTTTGGAGAAATAAGCATTTTGATAAATTCTCAAAAATTATTTCTCATGAACTCCTTGCTGCCTTAAACTTTGAGATTTTTATCATGCACCTGTGGCCTGGGCTTAGCTGGCACGAATTCTGCCATTTTTTTTCTTTTTTGTCAAAAAACGAATTTGTTTTTGAGAATTTTATACATGCATATTGTCTTTGCATTATTTCCATCCCTTCTAGTCCTCCTTTTCCTTTTCCTTTTCTTTCTTAAATCTTTTTCAGACATGGTCTCCCTGTAGTCCCAGGTGGCCTCCTTCTGTCTCTTGCTGAATGCTTCTTCTTTTTGTGTGACCCACGGAGTTGAATTAGAGTTGCTTGCACAAACATGGGTGGGAAGTTATTTACTGGAACGTGGGCAGCTAATCACTGAAGAAAGTGATATCTTCTCCTCCAGTAACCATTTGCTGCCACTAGGCTCCTCCCCCGTCCATGATGAAATGTTGGCAGGCCCAATCTGGTGCAGTAACCACAGCCACAACGAGTTCATGAGTACGATGGCCATGTCCCCAATTCCTTCAACATCTTTGTGCCTCAGTTTTCTTATAAAATTCAGTAATAACACTTCATAAGCTATTGTTAGGAGTAGATAATCCAGAGAAAGAGTGTCTGAAAGGAATTAAAATAGACTCCCATGACACTGTCCATCATGGCTGTCTCTCATGTAGCTCTGAGCCCTTGCCTTGTGGTAAGCTTGAACGTGATGTACTGTGAACTATGGGGCTATTAATGCACTGTAGGTCCCAGACACTCAGCATGAAAAAGTGCTTGTCATCAGTACTCACCAAAGACTACGTATTGAAAGATAAGTACATTGGATAATGTTGGATTAAATGAAATCTATTTTATGTCTGATACTTGTCACACAGGATCAGTTATTGAAATTAATTTCTCCTTTTCACTTCATCTCTGCAGTGTGATTGCTAAAACCTTAACATGGCCATGTGCTTGAATTCTACTTCTATTGACATCTCAGCGACACGGGTCAGGTATACCCTATAGGCGTCCAATATCTAAAGCTGAACATGAAGCAACCTCCTCCCGTTGGTCAGTTGGTTTTAGTCCCTGCCCTCCTTGTGCCCGGGGGTCTTCTGCAGGGCCTGGCCTACCTCCGCCTGTTGCTACTATTTTCATCTGGACTCTTCCTGAGCATGCCAAGCCATGAGGGACTCAACATCTTTACTGATTTATTCAACAGATGGTTTTAATACTTCACTATCACCCAGACAGAACCGTAGACTGACAAAAGAGCAGTGAGCAGGACATAGATCCTGATCTATACTGCAGTCTCTGCCTGGAATGAGTACTCTCTTCCTCATCCCACCATCCCTTTTTCTACACTCCATTTTCACTTTTATCATCAGATTAATTGCACTTTAGATTGCATTGATTAGGGGGTACGTGTGCTAAATATGTTTACTATTTTGATTGTAACAATTTAATAGAAAGATATATTTGTAAAAATTTATCAAGTTTGGGGCTGGAGAGATGGATCACCAGTTAAAAGCACTGGCTGCTCTTGTAGAGGAGGGGGGTGGATCCCTGGCACCTACAGAGTGGCTAACCACAGTCTGTAACTCCAGTTCCCGGGAATCCAATGCCCTCTCTGACCTCCTCAAGCATTGCATGACACAGTGCACTTACATGCAGGCAATATACTCATACACATAAAATAAAAAATAATAAAGGGAGAGATGTCTCAGTGGTTAAGACCACTGACTGCTCTTGCAAAGGACCTGGGTTCAATTCCTAGCACCCACATGGCGGCTAAGAACAGTCTTGGGCCAGGTGTGGTGGTGCATGCCTTTAATCCCAGCACTTGGGAGGCAGAGGCAGGTGGATCTCTATGAGTTCAAGGCCAGCCTGGTTTACATAGTGAGCTCCAGGCCATCTGGGACTAAAGGGAGACCCTGTCTCAAAAAAATAATAAAATATTTTTTAAAAATTATAAAGTTGTAAACTTGACACACATAGTTAATTGCATGTAAACTGTACTTATACAAAGTTGTTAAGTTACCAAGTTGCAATTTTATATAGAAGTAGTTTATTGATGATCTTAATAAAGCAACCTCCCTCCCCTCCCTTCCTTCCTTCCTTCCTTCCTTCCTTCCTTCCTTCCTTCCTTCCTTCCTTCCTTCCTTCCTTCTTTCTTTCTTTCTTTCCTTCTTTCTTTCTTCTTTCTTTTGAGCCAAGGCCTCAGTATTTAGCCACACTCTGGTCTTGATCTCTGGATCTTTCTGCCTCAGCCTCCCCAGTGCTGAACTCCAGATATGTACCAGTATACTCTACTAAAATGGCTTCATTCTTAATATAAAATCCCCCACCAAATTAATATTAAAAGGACAAAACTACAACCAAAAAGTGAGAAAAGAATATGAACAGTTTATGAAAAAGAAAAAGGAAATATAATTGGATTTTAAGCCTAGAAAAAAAGATACTCAACTTCATTCATAAATAATCAAATGAGGGGCTGGAGAGATGGCCTAGCGGTTAAGAGAGCCGACTGCTCTTGCAGAGGACCCGGGTTCGATCCCCAGCACCCACATGGTGGCTGAAAAATATCTTTAACTCCAGTTCCGGGGGAATACGACACCCTCTTCTGGCCTTCCAAGGCATTGCAGGACACGGGTGCACAAACCTACATGCAGACAGTACATTCATACACATACGAAAAAATAAAATTAAAAAAAAATCAAATGAAGGGCTGGAGAGATGGCTCAGCAGTTAAGAGAAACAACTTCTCTTTCAGAGGACCCGAGTTCGATTCCCAGTAGCCACATGGTGGCTAAGAACCTTTTTTAAGCCAGGTATGGTGGCAAATACCTTTAATCCTAGCACTCGGGAGGCAGAGGCAAGTGGATCTCTGTGAGTTCAAGGTCAACCTGGTCTACAGAGTAAGTTCCAGGACAGCTGGGGCTATAGAGTCACCCTGGATCAAAAAGACAAAAAAAAAAAAAAAAAAAATCAAATGAAAGGGGGCTGGTAAGATGGCTCACTGGTTTAGAGCATTGGCTGCTTTTGCAGAGGATCCAGGTATGGTTCCCAGCACCCACATGGCGGCTAACACCTGCCTTTAACTCCAGCTCCAGGGGATCCAACACCTTCTCTGGTCTCCATGGACATTGCATTACATCAATGCACTTATATACATGGAAGCAAAGCACTCATACATGTAAAATAAAAATAAATGGAAATTTCAAATTAAAACACCACTGATATCACATTACATGTGATTTCTGTACTAACAGACACTCTTCTACACAGATGGTAAGTGTGTTAATAAGATAATATTTTGACAATATATCTAATTGCATACAATTCTACGTGGCAACTGCATTTCTTGGAATTATTTTGTACAAATCTGTAAGTGTAAATGATTTATGTTCAGTGTTTTTCACTGAAAGTTTGTTTAAGTAAAATATACATTTTTTTTTGTCTTTTTGAGATGGTCTCCCTATAGCCCCAGGAACTTGATATATAGGCTGGCCTTGATCTCCCAGAGATCCACCTGCCTCTGCCTCTGTAGTACTAGAATTAACCACACCTGGCTCAAAATCAAGTATTTTAATAAAATTATGTATTCACATGCAACAATAAGAATTAATCCAGAGATGTTCTATGTACCCCTTACCCATGGGCTCAGTGATAACATCTTGCAAAACTACAGAACTCTCATTATAACCAGAGGCTTGGCATTGATACAATTTCTGATCTTGATCAAATTTTCTGATTTACTTGCACCCTATTTTTTTTTCTGTGTGTTGGTGTTTTCAGTCTATACAATTTTAAAATGATTTTGTTAATTTTAGTTTACTTTAATCTTTTTTTGAGTTAGGATTCAATGTATCCCAGATAGGTCTTGAACTCCATATGTCACCAAGGATGACCCATTTCTACCCTGAGTGCTAGGATCACAGGACTGCACCACCACACCTAGTGCATGCGGTGCTGGGGATGGAACCAAAGGCTTATCGCATGCTTGGCAAGGGCTCTACCAATTTGAGCTATATTCCCAGTCCCACATCTGTGCAGTTCCAGCTTATGTTTCCTTTATGTGTCTACCCCCATAGTTGAGACAGGAATTTCCATCGCTACAAAACCCGCATGTTGCCTTTTTATAATCATCCCACTTTTTTCTTAATTTTTTTATTGAGCTTTTGTGCATTTCATACAATATTTCTTTTTTTAAATTTTATTTATTTCTGTATGTGTATGAATGTATTATCTACATGCAGATCTGTGCACCCGTGCCCTGCAATGCCGTGGAGGTCAGAAGAGGGTGTCGGATTCCTCTGGAACTGGAGCTCTCCCGGAATTGGAATTTCAGATGGTTCTTGGCTGCCATGTGGGTGCTGGGGATCGAACCTGGGTCCTCTGTAAGAGCGGTCGGCGCTCTTAACTGCTAGGCCATCTCTCCAGCCCCATACAATATTTCTTAATCAAGTTTATGCCCTTCCCCCATCCATACCCCACCCCCCCCTACTCATGCATTCTGCCTGTCTTGTATCTTTTTGTCAAGTCCTTTTTTTTTTTTTTTGTTTTTGTTTTTTTGATGCAGAAGTTTTACTGTTTGGGTCAATTCTTTGAGCAAGTCTTTTTGTAGCTGTTTGTTCCCTGTTAAATTTTCTTTTTCTTCCAAAAAGTTCTGGGATCCTGGGCTCCATCTCAGCATCTTGAGTCCTGGTATCCTGGGCTCCATCTCAGCGTTCTTAGTCCTGGGATCCTGGGCTCCCATCTCAGCATTTGAATCCGGGATCCTGGGCTCCATCTCTGCATCTTGAGTCCTGGAACCCCGGCTCCATCTCAGCATCTTGCAGTCACTGGTATCCTGGGCTCCATTCAGCATCTTAGTCTGGATCACCGGCTCCATCTCAGCATCTTGAATCCTGGGATCAATGGCTCCATCTCTGCATCTTGAGTCCTAGGACACCGGACTCCGTCTCAGCAACATCCCACTTTTTGTAACCATGTCTCTAACTGACAACCACTGTCTGATCTTTGTTTCTAACCTAGTTATATTTGAGAATTACAAAATGTAACCAACCCTTCAGGTACTTTCCTCTTTTCTTTATTATTTTTATTTTATATGTATGAGTGTATTGCCTCCCTCCATGTGTGTAAGTGCATCTATGTCATGCAGTGCCCTCAGAGGAGAAGAGCGTTGTGATCTTTAATCTGGAGTTACAGATCTTGTTGGCAGCCGTGTGGATACGGGAATCAAACCTGGGGTCCTCTCCAAGAACAGCCAGTGTGCTCTTAACCACTGAACCAGCTCACTAGCCCCAACTTTTTTTCTTTTAAATTGTTTTTTTTTTTTTTTTTTTTTTTTTACTCCCTTTTAGTCCCAGCTGGGACTAAACGGCATATTAACTGGATATTAATCTAGTCTCCCTTTTAGTCCCAGCTGGCCTTGAACTCACAGAGATCTGCCTGCCTCTGCCTTCCGAGTGCTGGGATTAAAGGTGTGCGCCACCACGCCCAGTGTTCACTGCGTTTTTTTTTTTTTTTTGTCTTTTCGAGACAGGGTCTCCCTGTACTCCCAGCTGTCCTGGAACTCACTCGGTAGACCACGTGGCCTGAACACAAAGATCCACCTGCCTCTGCCTCCCGAGTGCTAGGATTAAAGGCGTGCACCACCACGCCCGGCCACTGCTTTTCAATACCGAGAAGTATCCCACTGTACAGATGTACCAGTTTGTCTAACTGTTCATCTTTTGAAAAAGTCCCGAATTGTTTGCAGTTTGGGGATTTTTACTAATAGTATAGGCCTTTCTTCTATGTGAACATACAATTCCATTTTATTAATAGTATAGGCCTCTCCTCTATGTGAACATACAATTCCATTTTATTAACAATATAGGCCTCTCCTCTATGTGAACATACAATTCCATTTTATTAACAGTATAAGCCTCTCCTCTATGTGAACATACAATTCCATTTTATTAATAGTATAGGCCTCTCCTCTATGTGAACATACAATTCCATTTTATTAACAGTATAGGCCTCTCCTCTATGTGAACATATAATTCCATTTTATTAATAGTGTAGGCCTCTCTTCTATGTGAACATACAATTCCATTTTATTAATAGCATAGGCCTCTCCTCTATGTAAACACACAATTCCATTTTATTAATAGTATAGTCCTCTCCTCTGTGTGAACACACAATTCCATTTTATTAACAGTATAGGCCTCTCCTCTGTGTGAACATACAATTCTATTTTATTAATAGTGTAGACCTCTCCTCTATGTGAACATACACTTCCATTTTATTAACAATATAGGCCTCTCCTCTATGTGAACATACAATTCCATTTTATTAACAGTATAGGCTTCTCCTCTATGTGAACATACAATTCCATTTTATTAATAGTATAGGCCTCTCCTCTATGTGAACATACAATTCCATTTTATTAATAGTGTAGGCCTCTCCTCTATGTAAACACACAATTCCATTTTATTAATAGTATAGGCCTCTCCTCTGTGTGAACACACAATTCCATTTTATTAACAGTATAGGCCTCTCCTCTGTGTGAACATACAATTCTATTTTATTATTAGTGTAGGCCTCTCCTCTATGTGAACATACAATTCCATTTTATTAACAGTATAGGCCTTTCCTCTATGTGAACACAAAATTCCATTTTAGTAACAGTATAGGCCTCTCCTCTATGTGAACACACAATTCCATTTCTCTTGGTTAAATGATCAAGAATGCAATTTCTTAGTCTATTTTGGAACAGGTATTATGATGCTACTTTTTTTTTTTTTTGGCTTTTTGAGACAGGGTCCACCTGTAGCCCCAGCTGTCCTGGAACTCACTATGTAGACTGGGCTGGCCTTGAACTCACAGAGATCTGCCTGCTGCCTCCTGAGTGCTGGGATTAAAGGTGTATGCCACCATGCTCAGTATTATGGTACTTTTTTTAGAGGGTCTATTTCACCCCATCTCGAGAGGACAATGACAGACTAAAGAAATAAAGTGTATTGGGGTTACTTATAGGAACACAGTGACTCAAAGATAGTTCCATCAAATGCCCCACCCAGCATGGTGGCAGCCCGTGAACAAGCTGCGTAACTGGACTTCCCTGTATAACTTAAACGCAGCTACTCCACCAAAAGAAGCTCATTTCCCTGCTATGTAACCTGGGAGGGGACCTTGGGAGTCTTGGACGTTTTGTGAGCTTCTGGAGTCTTTTAAGTGTCTTGTAAGTTTCCTGAGCCTGGTGAACCTGCCTACTTTTGAATGTCATGGCTCTGCAGGGCATGGCAAGCACATGTCTAACCAACAGGAACAGAGAAGAGTTTAATAAATCACAAAGAGACATTCTTTATTATAAGTGCATCCTGAAACTCCAGGAGGGAGTTTCAACCTAGAGGAAACAGCCACAAATCAAGTTCTCAGGTCTAGTCACAACCTTCTCATATGTACATGTAAGACGTAATATGAAAGGAAAGAAGGAAGGAGGAAGGGAGAAAGTGCCTGGCACACAGCAGCTGCTTCAGGTGTATTTATTAGGTGATGTAATGGTACTGTGGAGTGTAGACCAGCTCTCTGATTCCCGCTTCCGTCCTCCCTTCACCTGTCCATCACCCATGCATGGGCCCAGGCACACACAGACAACATGTATGAATACTATAGGGCCAAGATCCCAGGAATCTTCTTTAGAGCGAAGTTGATAGCTACCAAATGGAGTTCTGTTGTTTCAAAGTTTAGCTAAAAACAGCCTTGGGCTGTCTGTGAGACTACTTGTGGAATTACAAATGAAGGCCTTAGGCACCCTTGTAGACTCCTTCCAAGGAGAATACGGGATGCATTTGCAGTAAATAATGCCTCTTTGTGACTTATTATATTCTTCTCTGTTCCTGTTGGTTAGTCATGTGCTTGCCGTGTCCTGCAGAGCCATGACATTCAAAAGTGGCAGAGTCAGGTGGAAATAAAAACATTTCACTTCAGCGCCTAAATGATGTGCCCCTAATTTTAAATAGAGCTGTGATGGTCAACAGATACTTCTTTCAGATGGTTCTGGAGAAAGGCTTGACTTGTCCTATTAATTCAGACACAGGCTTCATTATTTTTAGCCTTGTTAAAAAAAGTATTACCATAGCAACGGCATCATCATCTAGGGCAAATATTATCTCTTTAAGTCAAGAACACAAGAAGCTATCCCACAAATATCTAGTGTTTTCCAAGGAAGAAATGACCAATAAAATTAATTTCTTCTAAAAGTCTTCACCATTCATCTTTATTTATAAGCTCAGAAGTTTCCTTCTTCATAAATAAGAGATGGAAAAAGCAATATATAAGTTTGTGAGAGCCAGGGCTGACCTGGCTTGTAACTGCAGAAAATGATGAATTTTGTTTGTTCCTTGAAGCATGTGATTTCATTTGTGGCTTTTGAATTCACCTGTAGGAGGCATAACAAAGATTAATTTGACCTGAACCCATGCATCATATGTTTCTAAACTCTTAAGTGATAGAGTAGACAACCAAGTTTCTCTGGACCTTTGCTGAATACTCTTGGAGTGGGGCAGGTGCTTAGTAAACACTGCTGTCCTAGTCGGCTTGACTCTAAGTTTAGTTAGAATGGAAATTATCTGGGGCTATTCATGAAGACTCATTAATAAGTTTTCCAGCTATGGCAAACTGGATCTTATGAGTCTTCTCATGAACAGCATGCGAATCTTAGTGTCTGATGAAGCACCACAGGACATCAGGCTTCCCCTGGATCCTGGTTCAGAACGCTGCTAATCTCTCCCAGCCTCCAAAGAATTTGCTTGAGCCTACCACCTGACTCAGCCATACCACTCCTGGGTATATACACACAAGACACATCCTACCTCAAAGATGCATGCACAGCTATGTTTATTGCAGCTCTCTTCATAATAGCAAAGAGCTGGGACCAACCCAAATACCCCTCAGCTGATGACTGGATAACAAAAATGTGGTACATCTACACAATGGAGTTCTATGCAGCAGTAAAGAAAGATGACCTCATGAGCTTTGCTGGTAAATGGATGGAACTCGAAGCCATTATGCTAAGTGAAGTAACACAGTCCTATATATAAAAAAAAAAGGTGAATGGTTTCCCTCATTTGTGGATACTAACACCAAATCCCCAGTTGGCAGGCAAACTGAGCAACTTTATTATTATATTTCATTGTATCTGAAAGCAACTGTGCTATTCCAATGTGAATCTCTTAATGGGCTCTAGAATTGTCCTACCACTTGTATTCACACATTATAATTACCATATATGGATGGAAGATATGTATTCATATTCTAAAAAAAAGGAATGTAAAGCTACACACCTTTTTACCTGCATGCAACTTTACTATATATTTTTTAAATTTATTAATTTATTAATGTGTACGAATGTACTGTCTGCATGTAGGTCTGTGCACCCATGTTGTGCAATGCCGCGGAGGTCAGAAGAGGGTGTCGGATTCCCCTGGAACTGGAGTTCTCCTGGAATTGGAGTTACGGATGGTTCTCAGCCGCCATGTGGGTGCTGGGGATTGAACCTGGGTCCTCTGCAAGAGCAGTCAGTGCTCTTAACCGCTAGGCCATCTCTCCAGCCCGCAACTTTACTATTAAAATGTGAATCTCTAAATGTGTTTAAGAATTAACCTATAGTTTATTTTCAGAATTTGTAATTTTGATTTATGTGTGGAGTGTATATATACATATTTTGGAATAATATAAAATTAAAGGGAACAAAAAAAGAGAGTGAAAAACCTCTTCAAAGAACTGACCAAAACAGTAAACTTATGCATTGAAAAGGTTATAAAAGACCGAGAAAAAGATGCAAGACAGGACTTAACATGTATGACAGAATCCACGAGCTCTGGAAGGGGGTGGGGGGATATAAGGGGTGGGCATGGATGGGGGAATGAGTATAAATTTGATTAAGAAATGTTGTGCCAGGCGTGGTGGCACACACCTTTAATCCTAGCACTTGGGAGGCAGAGGCAGGTAGATCTTTGTGAGTTCAAGGCCAGCCTGGTCTACAGAGTGAGTTCCAGGACAGCTGGGGCTATCGAAAAGAACAAACAAATAAACAAAAACCCCAAGAAATGTATGAAATGCACTCAATAAAAATTAACTTAAAATATTTTAAAATATTTAAAATAAAAGAAAATGTAATACTGAAAAAAAGAATTTGCTTCCTCTATTGTTAGACTCTCCCTACAATATATAACGCCACTGAAATCAGGATCTGCCCAACAGCTTTTGGCCTGACACACTTTATTATCAGTGTTTTATATGGTGGTACATGTGTTACTGATACACTTCCTTGGAAAGAAAGGAAAGTGACACTGCCTATGTACCACATAGTAAGCGCTGTGAGAAGCAATACGGGGATGTTATTCTACTGATTTTTCACATGGCCCCTATGAAAGAGACTTTTTTTCAATCTGTGAGGAGCTGAGATTTGGGGGTTGAGACTTGGGTCACAAGTTGGTGGTTGTGGACTCATGATTTGTACACTAACCTGGATGACCGTATTGTAGTGTGGGGAGAGCTCACACCCTTTCTGACTTGCCTTCATCCCACTCTTCTGCTATGATCAGTAGTTTGCAAATCTCCACATTCTGGGGCTGGGAAGGGCCTTATGAGTCCTGGGGTCTGCCACACCCTGTTCCAGTTAACGAAACTGAGACTAAGTGTCTGGCCCAAGGCAAAAGGAGTTGTGCCACCAAGAAAGCTCAGGGCTGAGGCAGGGAGTGCAGCATTTCCAGGCTCCCTTAATATTTCCTTTTGTAAAAAAATATTTATTTATTTATTTATTTATTTATTTATTTATTTATTTATTTTTATGTGTATGAATGTGCTGTCTGCATGTAGGTCTGTGCACCGTGTTGTGCAATGCCGTGGAGGTCAGAAGAGAGCATCGGATTCCCCTAGGACTGGAGTCAAAGACGGTTCTCAGCCACCATGTGGGTGCTAGAGATCGAACCCAGGTCCTCTGCAAGAGCAGTCGGTGCTCTTAATGGCTAGACCATCTCTCCAGCCCTCCCTTAATATTTCCATCTGCAGCACACAGTGAGGCCTCTGGGGCCGAGCCTCACTTGCTCAGCCATACCTTCAAGGTGCTGGTCATGGGCTCATTCCTCCTCTGCTGGTCTGCTTCCTCCCTGCAGATCCCAGGAGGTCATATCCCTGTATTCTGTTTACTGTTGCCACTAACAGAATACCACAGAGAGAGGTGAGCTACAAAGAAAGAGGCTGATTGTGGCTCACGGTTCTGGAGACCCAAAGTGAAGGGGCTGCATCTGGTGACAGCCTTTTCAGAGTCCTGGGGTAGTAGAGGGCATTGTGTGGCCAGAGACAGGTTTTTCTCTCTTTCTTCAAAGCCAGCGGGAGTCAATCATAGGGCCTCCACCTTGGTGACCTTATTTAACTCTAATCATTTCCCAAAGGCCCCACTTCTTTTTAAAAGTTATTATTAGTTGGCATTAACTGCTCATATGAAAAGGCCTCACTGTGACATTTCCATACCTGCATATGTTGTGCTCTGATTTGTGCCCTCCTCTCCACTGTCCTCAGACCCTCTCTCTTGTACTCCTTTCCCTTAGCGCTCTCTCTCTCTCTCTCTCTCTCTCTCTCTCTCTCTCTTTCTGTCTGTCTCTTTTCCTAGTAATCCTACTACTTTCAGTTCAGTTTTTTTTACAAATTCTAGTTTTGGGGCTAGAGAGATGGTTCAGTGATTAAGGGCACTGGCTGCTCTTTCAGAGGACCCAGGTTCGATTCCCAGGACCTACATGGAGGTTAACAGCTGTAGTCCAGTTCCAGAGGATCTGACGCCCTCTTCTGGCCTTTGCGGGCTTTGCAAGACACAGGTGCACTTACACACATGCAGGCGATACCTTCATGAACATAAAATAAAAATAAATATTTTTTTAAAATTCTAGTTTCTACATAGCAGAGGAGAAAAATGTGAATGAGCTTTCTGTCTGGCTTGAGCCACTTACCATGATGCTCTCTGGTCCCATTCATTTTCCTGCAAATGGCATAAACCCATCCTTTATGCCTAAAGAATGCTCCACTATATTCCATTCATCATTTGACTGGCACCTGGGCTGATTTCATACCTTAAAATTTTTTTACAATCTTTTTTTATTTATTTATTTATTTATTTATTTATTTATTTATTTATTTATTTATTTTTTATGTGTATGAATGTACTGTCTGCATGCAGGTCTGTGCACCCATGCTGTGCAACACCATGGAGGTCAGAAGAGGGTGTCGGATTCCCCTGGAACTGGAGTCAAAGATGGTTCTCAGCTGCCATGTGGGTGATGGGGATCGAACCCAGGTCTTCTGCAAGAGCAGTCGGCACTCTTAACTGCTAGGCCATCTCTCCAGCCCCGATTTCATACCTTTTTATAAAAAAATCATTACTGTGGATATCTACAATACTTTGAAATCAGCCTTTATGGTAGCTTCAGTATTGCTCATTTTGCTTAGTCACAATGGGGATAAAATTTCAACACATGGACCCCCAAGGGACATATTTGAAAAATATCCAAAGCATAGCCTATCCTCTCCCCTAACAACTAATGAACCTGAACCTTGGAAGTCACTCTCCAAGATGATAAGGAATCCTCTGAAGAAGAAAATGGACCCTAGGGAGGGACGATGCTCTGGGTCTGCGGTTGGAGACATGACCTACATCTCTGTGTGCTGCCTCAGGGGAGCTACGTTAGTGGTGGGAACCTCAGTATATAAGGGAGGATGGCAGAGGGTCACAGACTACAGTGGGAAGATATTCCAGAGGATTTGGGGCCTGAAGCAGCCTTTGCAGTTACTCTGTAACCTCTGACTCTGTCTGTGAAGAAACACATAGCATGACAGAGTTCCAGGATAGCAAAAAGTCGTACTTGGGGCTGGAGAGATGGCTCAGCAGTTAAGAGCACCGACTGCTCTTGCAGAGGACCCGGGTTTGATTCCCAGCACCCACATGGTGGCTAAGAAGCGTCTTTAACTCCAGTTCCAGGGGAATCCCATGCCCTCTTCTGACCTCTGCGGCATTGCACGATGCGGATGCACCAACCTACATGCAGACAGTACATTCAGACACATTAAAAAAAAAAAACAAACTTGTACTCAACCAGCCACCTATATATACTTTTCTGTCATCTACACTTGGGATACTTTATCTTAACACAACATCCCAGGCAGTCCCTTCTGTTGGTGCAGTTGTTACAAATATTAAACAAACCCGTTTGCCACCTCTGGGCACTATCAAAGTCTTTGGAAGTAGGTTGAAAAAAGGTTGAGTAGAGAATAAGAGACTGCAGAGTCCATGCTCCTGGATGAGACTGGTATATTAAACCTCTGCCACCCAGGGTTCAAGGGCCACTGCAGAAGAGGGGATGGAAAGATTGTAAAAGCCAGAGTTGGAGCATGACCATAAGGAAACAGTCTTAGAGGCTCCTGGGAACTTCTCGTATAAACTTACAGCAATGGTGACAGTATGCACAAGACCCATGCAGACTCAAATAGGTAAAAACCAGCATAGAACTGGGGAAACAGGTAGGAGGCCCTAACCTTGGCCAAGGAACTATTGGCAGCTGATCACTGCTGAGTGAAGGAGAGTTGACTTTCTTTAAGGGGGTGACACTAGATAGGATGAAGAGGCTCCAGTAGATGAACTCACATTGAGAGACAGCTGGCTACACAAACTTAACTTGATACATTTTAACATGTAAGACAGAATGTCTGAAATCCTGTGGGCTGATGAACTCTGACTGATGTTCTGTTTTGAAAGCTCAAACCTTTAATGAATGGTATATTTGCTTAAAAATCTTTCTTTGCAGAAAATGAAGATGCTTTAATTTCTCCATTTTGCCTCATCAGTTTTCTAGCATGCATCTTAACTATCTCTGGGTATGTCAAGATCTGCTATGAAATGTAAACTCCTAAGGGCACAGATGTCTGCTTCATTTGCTTTTTAGAGCACCCCTAAAAGTGCCATGAACAAGTAGGTTTCGAGTCATTTTGCATGCCATTATTGCAGAATAGAATACAAATCATGTCCCCTACTCATAAAAGGACCATTCTGCCACTTTAGCCTTTTAAGGCCAGAAATCTGAGACATTTTCATTAAAGTATCATTGAATGTCCTTATGTATAGTACAAATACATGAATATTGGGTTATTTTAATTTAAAGATGTTAATACCAGCTGACTTTCTAGAACAGAAATCTGACCCATGTTAAAAAAAAATGCTGAAAAGCACATAGAAAAAAAGAAAAAACTTTAATTCTTATGTTTGAAACTCATCGTCTTCAATATCCTGGTATTTATGCTAATGAGATTAATTTTAAGATCTTATTAATATTATTACATAATATTACTTCTCATTATACCTTTCATCTTTCGGTCACTGATGCCCTGTTGTTTCCAAGTAAGAATTATTATTTTGTTATTGTTCAGTGTTGTGAGTTCAAGGAAAGGATTTGCCACAGGCTGCTAGTAACTTTCTCCTGTTTCAAAGGGAACCTGTGGTTGCCACGAAGGAAACTTTGATTCCTCTTGGCCCAGAGCATTTGTTCTCTCAGAACCAGGTGAACCACCTCTGACTGTTTCCCTAAGATTATGTCACCCACCAAGGCAACTTTCTGTTTCAGTTGGTGATGCTAAGAAACAAAACACCACCCTTTAAGTGAATCAGTTTTGGAAAATAGAGACTGGCATTATATTCTATGGCTTTGATGTGCTTAGTGGTTCCTGTAAGGATCTGCCTCTCTTAACTTAATTGACAAGACCTTTCCTATATATTCGAGCAATCAGGCAGGCTGATAACAGAAGAGAGAGACACTTACCCAAAGCAAACTTTCCCTTTCATTGTGACTTTTGAAAGCCTGGGGTACAAGTGTCAGTTCTATAAGAGGAGTTACCGCAGCAAGATCAGGTAAGTGTCTCTTCGTCTCTGATTTCCTTCTTCCCATGGGGAAGCCCACAGAGTCCATAGCATGACACACTTGTAGGAACTGTGAGAGTACATCTGCAACACAGCCTCTCCTAAGTAACAGCAGATCAGGGACTGTCCATCCTCCTTGCAACATCTGGGTGTGTTCTGACCAGAGGGCCAACCATGAAGAGCCCATTCTGGCTACTAGAGCAGCAGAAATGACTAGGACCTAGAAAGGATAAACTTCATAGAAGACTGCTATTATGCATGGACTGCCTCCACTGCTTGCCATCATTTGATTTTAAAATGAGTCACAGCTAGGTGCTTCTCACGGCAGAAGCACACAGCAGAGGCGATCTGTGGTGAATAGTATACATTTTATGAATGACTTCTATCTCAGGTGCCAGGTTGTATAATATGTTATGCATTGTAGTTCAACAACAACACATGTAGGGCATATGACTGTTAATGCTTATCTACCTCTCCCCATTCTTCCCCATCCATGACACTAAAAATATAGATGTATGCAATGCTTCCAACACAGCATCCACATGCCCAAGCCAGTGTATTCATGTGTTATGTTGGGCTAACCATTACTTTTGGTGTTATTATTATTATCATCATCATTAATATTTATTTTTTGAGACAGGTTCTCCCTATAGCCCCAGCTGGCCTTGAACTCACAGAGATCTGCCTGCCTCTGCCTCCTGAGTGCTAGGAATAAAGGCATGTGCCACCATGCTGGGCTTAAAGACAGTTCCTACTGCCATGTGGGTGCTGGGAATCAAACCTGGGTCCTCTGCAAAGCAGTCAGTTCTCTTAACCATCTCTCCAGCCCCAGTATTATTATTTTTTTTATTGGACAAATTTTTACATATAAACCATCTCCAGGAGTTTGAGTTCAATAAAGAAAAGTCCGAGAAGAATGTCCCTTTGAGGGTTAGTCATCCAAGGACTCCACTGGAGCCAGTTGTGGATAATGCCACTGGTGTCGGGGTTGGTAGGACTGACAATTTCTTGACTCGTTTTTCCTGAAATGGCAAGGGAAGGTCCCTTTTGAGAGTGATCAACACATTGTTGGCTGTGCCACCACAGGCAGCTGGGTGTGCTCAACTCTGTTTCTTTTCCCTTTCCCAGACAGCATGAAGCTGGCGTACCTCATGCTGAGTGCCACAGCCCTCCTCCTTCTGGGTGGCTGTGGCTCTGTCCTCAACACCTCCAGTGGAAACTTGCATACTTTTGTGGGTTGTGCTGTGAGGGAGTTCACCTTTCTGGCCAAGAAGCCAGGCTGCAGGGGCCTTCGAATCACCACAGATGCTTGCTGGGGCCGCTGTGTGACCTGGGAGGTAAGCAGTCCCACAGGTGTGGGTGAGGGTAATGTTTGCCCAGATGGCCTGACTGCCAAGTGATGGAGGAGGGAGCAGGAATGTCTGCCCTGGCCTCTGGACTTCAAAAACCTAATTGCAAGCCAGGCATGATGATACAGGCCTTTAATCCCAGCAGAGCCCGACAGATCTATGTGAGTTCAAAGTCAGCCTGGTCTACATAGTAAGTTCCAGGACAGCTGGGACTAAAGGGAGACCCTGTCTCAACAAGACCCCCCCCCCAAAACAAACATACAAACAAAACAAAACAAAAAAACCCAGAAAAACTAATTGCTTAATTATTTGGCATCTTCCAAAAATGATTCCGAAAATACCTCAGCAGAACACTTGATGAGGTTAATAACTTAAATTCCACAGCGTCTGTATTTGGCAGATATCTCTGGAAGGTCCAAATGGGCTGCTGTCGGACCCGCTTTAAAGGTCACAAGGAAAGAATTAAAGGGAAAGGACTGCAAAGTCAGAGGAGTCATTGCAAAGTTAGAAATAAATTATTAGTCCAACCCTGTGACCTCATCTTCTCCATCCTCAGCTGTGATAAGGTCATGTAGTTATCTAAAATGAACTTGTAAGATACATGGTTGAGTGAGGTCTAGTCACAGGCTCCACCACACCTCTCAGATCCCCCCAGTCTAGTGACAGACCAGGAAGTCTTTTTACATTCAGTTATATCTGGCCTTATAAAAGTGGGATGCTGGGCTGGGTATGGTGGCCCATGCCTTTAATCCCAGCACTCAGGAGGTAGAGGCAGGTGGATTTCTGTGAGTTCAAGGCCAGCCTGGTATGTGTTTGCAAACAATGTTCATGATGATGGGCTGGATTGACCTTTAAAGATAGAACTTGTGCTGACAATAGTGGTTTCTCATGACTTGGGTTTTGAGTTGCCAGATTTAGCAAAATTAAACAGAAGAAAACCTTGAAAACCAACTAATCAACCAAAACAATCCATCAACTCCTATTTGAAGTAAAGCCAAATTTTAAAACTTGGGAACTCAGATAAAATGGAATTTCAGATAAACAGCATGATTTTTTGGCATAAGTCTGTCCCAAACATTGCATGGGACAGATTTATAAAAAAAGAAAAATGATCTGAAGGGCAAAGTTAAGTGAGTGTCTGATTTTCTTAGAATCTCAGAATACTGAGGGTAAAGAGACACAGAATGAAGAGAGGAAGCGGGAGAAAATGCCCATGGATGAGCTGAGCCCCTCTTCCTGATCTTTGAAGAAAGATTGTTATTTTCAGAACATTCAGGCAAGGGCTTCATCTTGAGCTGGTCTGCCTGACTGTCCGTGTGTGTGTGTGTGTGTGTGTGTGTGTGTGTGTGTGTGTGTGTATACTTATGCATACATATATAGATATGTTATATGTACCAATGCATGTATATACCTATTTAAGAATATATGTTCTTAACATATATTCTTGTCAGGTGTGGCAGCCTTTAATTCCAGTACTGGGGAGGCAGAGGCAGGCAGATCTCTGTGAGTGTGTGAGTTCAAGGCCAGCCTGGTCTACATAGTGAGGTCTAGCCAGCTGGGGCTATAGGAAGATCCTGTCTCAAAAATACCACACTAAGAAAAAAAGAATATATATTCTTAATGTATCTATGTATGCATGTATCTGTATATGTACATATATATGTAGCTATTCATACATCTACACATACCTATGTATGTAAGCATCCATCTAATCTTCTTACCTACGAAGGGGTTGTTCTCTGAGACTGTTGGTGTTACACTCATTATTACCTCCTTATAATTGCTCTCATTAGAGATACTGATTACACGCACTGAGCTCTGACCTCATGCCCTGTTTTGTGCACTATCTCCAGGACAGTGCTCTGAGGTAGGTGCTTTGTTGTTTTTGTTTTCTTTTTTTTTTTTTTTTCTTTTAGAGACAGGGTCTCCCTGTAGCTCCAGCTGTCCTGGAACTCACACTGTAGACCAGGCTGGCCTTGAACTCACAAAGATCCGCCTGCTTCTGCCTCCCAAGTGCTAGGATTAAAGGCGTGCGCCACCACGCCTGGCGGGAGGAAACCAGGGCTTTCCCTAGGTCTCCAGCAGTGGAAAGGAGCAGGGCAGACTGCGGGGCTGAGTTCAGGGCTGAGTTCAGGGCGGAGGGGTTCAGGGATGAATGCAGGGTGAAGGCAGGGCTGACTGCAGGCCTCCAGGTTTCTCACTGCTACTGGTGCTGATCTCTGTGCTCTCTTTAACAACATGAAACTTCAGTTCAAGGTTTATGAAAGGTGAAGGAAGGAAGTGAATGAATCCTTCAAACATCACAACAGAAGTTCAGGAAGTTGTCTGGTTCTGTTTTCTTTTCTTTCTTTTTTTTTTTATTTATTTATTTCTGTTTGTGTATGAATGTACTGTCTGCATGCAAGTTTGCGCACCCGTGTCGTGCAATGCCGCAGAGGTCAGAAGAGGGTGTCGGATTCCCCTGGAACTGGAGTTCTCCTGGTATTGGAGTTTCAGACGGTTCTCGGCCGCCATGTGGGTGCTGGGGATCGAACCCGGGTCCTCTGCAAGAGCAATCGGCGCTCTTAACCGCTAGGCCATCTCTCCAGCCCGGTTCTGTTTTCTTTTGTTGATTCAGTAACAAATTGATGTTGTGAACCTTCTGAGAAAGACATGGGAGATGGCACATGGGAGGTGGGCTGAAGTAGTTTTCAGTAGGATGGTCAGGAAACGCCTCCCCAGAAGGCATGTGAACAAAACCCTAAGCTTGGCAGAGGACTGAGTCATGTGGGAGAAGGATGGTCTGGGCAGAGGAAGCAGCAAGCACAAAACCTTAGTTTCTGGGGGGCTGAAGAGCAATAGAGACCATGGCGGCTGGAGCCTAGGGAGGAAGATGGCAAGGCCAGGCCCGGGGCAGGCATTTCAGAAGTAAGCATAGAGGAGGAGGATGCAGGGATTTGGTCCTGATGTCTTTGACATTTCACTCTGAGTGAGATGGGAAAGTACAGGGGCTTCCAGCATAGCCGGCCATGACTAAAGTGCATTTAAAAAAGATCGCTCATGTTGGAAACAGACTATTGGGGTAACAGTGGAAGAGGGGACCAATTAGAAGGCATTTGCAACCATCAAAATTATTTGCTTGCTAAGTATTTTCTCAGCATTTCCTGTGCTCCGTGGACCTTTCTGGAAGCTCAGGATATGATAGTAAACAAAATGGCTTCTTGGCTTTCAGGAGTTTATTTCTAGTGGGAGGAGACAGAGGGTAAGTGCACAGCAAGTGGTGACCGGAACCAGGAACAGGAAGCAGGCGGGTGTGTTCTAACGGGCTTCCTGTTTTCTACCTGCCGGTACAGAAACCCATCCTGAAGCCCCCCTACATTGAAGCCCGTCATCGAGTCTGTACCTACAACGAGACCAGACAGGTGACTGTCAAGCTGCCTAACTGTGCCCCTGGAGTCGACCCTTTCTACACGTATCCCGTGGCCATCCGCTGTGACTGTGGGCCATGTTCCCTGGCCACCACGGAGTGTGAGACCATCTAAAGCTGGTTTGGTCTTCAGAATACAGCTGGTAGCCTGAGCCTCACAGACCAGCTTGCCCCGGGAACGTACCTGTGCTACTTTTTTACATTTAAGGGTGGTTCAATATTGCCCAGAACATTGAACCAGCCTGTTACCAGCTTCTCTTTTCCCAGCTTAGGTACAAGGTCCATGTGCAGCACATTTATACTAAAACTGTAAAATAATACTGACCTTTCCCCAGAATACTTTCTCTGGTTCAAACACCTGCAAAGTCATTTTTTTTGCCTTGAGTTTGGGACCATGGCTTGTATATTACAGTCTTCCCTCATTTTGGGCTGATAATGTGCCACTGAGTTAAAGGAATTGGACGTGATTAGAAAATGTGGCTGGAAAGCCCTTCGGTTTTTACATTCTACTGTTGCATTCCACCTGAACCAAATATGATGGAAACCAATGCATTACTTCCTTGCTCAAAAGGAAATCTGAGTTCAAGTTTTCTAAGAGAAAACATTCCATTTCTCCTTTAACTGAAAAATTATCTAAACGGGAAGTGTAAATGGCTCAGACTGATGTAGAATTCTTCTCAAAAGCAAAATGCCCTATGGTCCCTTAGATCCTTATTGAGGTACCTACTTGGTAATTACAAACACGTCAGAAAATAATGTAACAAGAAGCTATCACTTAGGTTTGTGGTGACGCACGCCTTTAATCCTAGCACTTGGGAGGCAGAGGCAGGCGGATCTTTGTGAGTTCAAGGCCGGCCTGGTCTACATAGTGTGTTCCAGGACAGCTGGGGCTACAGGGAGACCAAAAAAAAAACAAAGTATTTGAGACTAAACTCACATTTCAGAGTGTGATAGTCTCCACAGCCATGGCAAAACGGTCAGCTACAAATTTGGTATATTTCACACTTAAATATCAACTTATTAGACCCCAAAGTCTTCAGTTTTGCAGAGATGCAGCTGCACCGCTGGCTCTTCCCTAGAACCTTACAGCATCTGATTCTGTGACTTCCTTTCAAACTCTAATTTTATGCAAATGTCTTTAATTTTTGCAATTTTAGGGGCAAATTTAACCTTGATCTTTTTCAAAAAA
>VZQC01008518.1:605426-668713 GCA_009823505.1 Rhizomys pruinosus | reverse complement strand
CTCTCACTCAAAAACATATATATATATATATATATATATATATATAATATACATATACTTGTTATGACAATAAGAGCACTTAAAACCTTGCAGTTATTTTGACTGAAGCATTAATTTGGGATTTCATGTCTAGTAAGGGACACAAATGACGGGCTAACACGAGTCCTGGAGGTAATCTCATTTGCAGTCCCTGTCAGATCCCAGCTGGCACACAAGAGAGCACCTTGAAGGAGGAATTAGTGAGTCTCCATGAAATGCAGCAGAACAAAGGTTGAGACTGATGCTCAAGCACTGGGTGGGACATGAGCTGAATGCCTGGGGACAAAGAACCCGAGGGAAAGCCACCCAACTCACAGAGCAGATCTGTGGGTGGACACAGAGAGGAGTCAAATGGCTTCAGTCTCTGCAGGGACAATGGCCGTTGGTTAGGGATGGCTCCAGGTGGCACCGCTCATGGGTTTCCACCCACCTTGGGGAGCTTTTCTCTGGGCTTCCTGAAGCAGTCTGCTTGACAGAGTTTGAGGAAAGATGACCACAGCATCAGTGACAATGTTGGCAGGCAACAAATGACACATTTGGCCAAAGTTAAAGGAATCAAGGAGGGAAGACCTACTTTGGTTTGGAAGCAGTGGGAAATTAGGGTGCTGGAACAGAAGGGGGCATGGTCATCAGATCCTAGTGAGAACCACAGGAGAGGGGCTGTGGCCATTGCAGGATGATGCAGCCATTTGCCCATTCGAGGCCTAGGAAGAGTACCCTAACCTACTTGCCTTCCATCCTCTAGTCTTTGCTTGAATCAAATGGGAATTACAGGGGTAGGCAGTGAGGGAATCCATTGAGTTGGACTTCCATGAATGCTGGCTTTCTGAGCAGCAGGTTGGAGAACGGTGGGGAATGCATGAAAACACATGGCTATGCTTGGCGAGGCTCAGCTACAGTGCAGCAGGCAGCAGGGATGGCTGCTGGGACACTAGGCAGGCTGCAGCAGGGTCATGATGGCCAAGTTCTTGAGGAAAACTGCTATGGGACACACGGGTGTGTGTGGCTGTCACATCTACAACATCGGGAGATATGAACAGGACAGCAGTAATCACAAGGACTGTGGGATTAGTTGATTATTACGTGCAATTGAAGCCCTCTGGGCATGGTATGAAAGCTGCATTTGTAGAGAGGCAGAGCTGAAAATCAGGCCTATGATCTAACTGGGAGCATAGCTTAACCATCTAAAAGGCTGACTCTGTCACCCTGGTAAATCTTAAAGTATTAATTCATGGCCCTAACAGGAAGGAAGGAGACCCAGAGATCTACAGCAAGGGTAGTTAGGTGGATGGATGTGCTTGAGGGAGACCCTCAGAGAGGTCTGCTGGCTGGCTCCTCCTTGCTGGAGACAGCGGACTCATCTAGCTGGGGGACCACGCAGAGCACACCTAAAGACGGTGTTTTTCACACGATACTTGCCCTTCTAGAGCTCACAGCCTCTCTATTTTAATCCTCCTGCCTCTGCCTCTGAATGCTGGGATTTAGGCTTGTGCCACCATGCCCTTTTATATGGGACTGCAGTTCGAACCAGGGCCTAGGCAGGTACTTTATCTAATGAATTACAACGCCAGTCCTCATAACTCACATATTCTAGATGATAATTAGGGGAAAGACTTTCCTGGGTTGAGGAATGAGTCTCCACTGAAGGAGCTACTGGACAACGTGAACCAGGAAGAATGGGGAGAAGGAACTTGACAATGGCAGGAGGTAGCAGGACACAGGCCCGTGGGGGTGGAGTCCTCTGGATGGACCAGGGTTGTATGGACACCACAATCTTGTCCCACTGTGCTGTTGGGATGGCTCCTCAAGCCTGGGGAAAAGTGGTTTGTGTTAATGAAGAGAAGAAGCCTTAATTGCCCTGGCAGAGTACAGACGAGAAGGCAGCCCTAGATAGAATGGGCTTACTATATAAGATGAGAGGACCCCTCCCCCTCCCGCCACACCCGACCCAGCTATCTGTGCTCAGGGGATTCTCTCTTCACCCAAGCAACAAGGACTGCCTCAGTGAAGGGTACATTCACCATGGAAAAGCTCTGTGCTGGCTGTCTTCTGTAGGCCAAGGGACATTGTCATGGACCCGGCCTTCCAGATATCAGTAGAGGCGACAGGGCTTTGGGGTAGCAGAGACCTGTTGGTGACACGAGGAGGACATTATGACGGTAACAGCAGAGCTGTAGTGGCCTCTAGCTTAAGACTTACCAGGGTGACAGAGTCAGCCTTTTCTATGATTAAGCTGTGCTCCCAGTTAGATCATAGGCCTGATCTTCAGGCTGTTAGCTGATGGTGAAGAGTCCATGGGATTAAAAAGTTTTGTAACAAATATGTTACAATTAGGAAAGTTATTAAGAAAAAAAGTCACAACTTATAGCAGTGTCAACTCCGAATTTTTTTTAAAAAAACCTGTTTTTCTCTTCTCCCTCCTTTCTACAATCTTCCTTTCCATAAACATTTATTAACTCTAATTTTTGTACAAAGCACTGTTTGGGAAATAAAGATATAAATCTTGTTACTACTTACAGAA
Source organism: Rhizomys pruinosus (assembly GCA_009823505.1). Lineage (NCBI taxonomy): Eukaryota > Metazoa > Chordata > Mammalia > Rodentia > Spalacidae > Rhizomys > Rhizomys pruinosus. The sequence goes on along the minus strand of VZQC01008518.1, from coordinate 666,153 downwards.
CTCCCATATTCTATAAATTTGTGTATGTGTGTGTACGTACATATGCATGAGTGTGGACGCTAGAGGTTGATCTTGGGTGTTATTTCTTAGCAGATGTCTGCCTTATTTTTTGAGATTTTTCATTGAACCTGCAGCTCCATGATTAGGTGAGTCTGGCTGCCAGGGAGACCACAGATTCTTCTGTCTTGGCGGCCAGGAAGACCACAGATTCTTCTGTCTTGGTTGCCAGGGAGACCACGGATTCTTCTGTCTTGGCTGCCAGGGAGATCACAGATTCTTCTGTCTTGGCTGCCAGGGAGACCGTGTATTCTTCTGTCTTGGTGGCCAGGGAGACCACGGATTCTTCTGTCTTGTCGGCCAGGGAGACCACAGATTCTTCTGTCTTGGCTGCCAGGAGACCACAGATTCTTCTGTCTTGGCTGCCAGGGAGACCACGGATCCTTCTGTCTGGTGGCCAGGGAGACCACGGATTCTTCTGTCTGGCGGCCAGGGAGACCACGGATTCTTCTGTCTGGCGGCCAGGGAGACCACGGATTCTTCTGTCTTGGCTGCCAGGAGACCACAGACTCTTCTGTCTTGGTGGCCTGGGAGACCACGGATTCTTCTGTCTTGGCTGCCAGGAGACCACGGATTCTTCTGTCTTGGCTGTCAGGAGACCATGGATTCTTCTGTCTGGCGGCCAGGGGGACAACGGATTCTTCTGTCTTGGCCTCCTCAGTGCTGGCATTACAAGCATGTGCTATCAAGGCCAGTTGTTTTTTTAAAAAAGTAAGTTCTTCGATTCCCAGCACCCACATGGCAGCTAAGAATCATCTTTAACTCCAGTTCCAGGGAAATCCGACGCCCTCTTCTGACCTCTGCGGCATTGCATGACATGGGTGCACCAACCTACATGCAGACAGTACACTCATACACATAAAAAAATAATAAAATTAAATAAAATATAAAAAAAGTAAGTTCTAGGGATGGACTTTGGTCCTTATTCTTGCATAGCAAGCACTTGGCCAGCTGAGCTATCTCCCCAGATTTAGGGAGTCTTTATTCTGTGTCAACCACACTAATAAGTATTATTATTGTACTTTTATCATTGCTGGTTTATGGACGGTGATGCTAAAGGCTGGTCACTTGCCCATGATAATACAACTAATAAGCCACACATGACTGGCTTCTTTGTCTTAGAGAAATCCTGTCCCACCAAGCCACAGCCTCTTTTCAGAAAGCTTCTTCCAGGTCATTCCTACTTGGAGAAGTCCCAGTCGGTGGATGCTAGACTTGCTCACCATTGATTAGCATTTTCAGTCCATGCTGGAGGTTGGGTCTTCCTTGACTGGAGTTTTTAGGAGAGCTCCTGGTCAGTGTCTGGGAAGGCAAATGTTTTCTGTAGCACAGATCACATCTTAGAAGAGTCTGAAGGAAAAAAGAGTCAGATCCTCAAAGGGAATCCAGACTGCTGCAGAGGTGAGGGTTATAGCTCTGGACTGGTTCCCTAGGTGATATGAAAATGGAAGCTGGGAAATGGTGGTCCCGGGCATGCCAGAGCAGCTCTCAATAAAGGATCTCTCAGTAACTCCTTATTCTGCAAATATACTTATCTCATAATTAATTAAAGGTAAAGGGTGGGGGAGATTTCCTATGAGAGCATTTTCGATTAGAGAACAATCTTTCTCTCCCCCTTTCTCTCTTATTCCCCCTCCATCAGACAAAGTCTCATGGAATTCAGGCTGTCCCCCATCTGTAGCCAAAGATTACCTTGAACTTGCTCAGATCACAGGCATGCATCACTATACATGATTCGTGTGATAACATAAATTCTCACAGCTGGTTCCTTCTAGTTTCATGAGGCCAGCTAGCTGAAGTAGTAATTCACATCTCCCTTCTTCCACTGGATGAGTGGTAAACCAGCCACTAGGAGAGCACTATGTTCTTCTGTGATGGCCAGAATAACTCCTCAAATTACACTTTTAATCTAATACAATTGTTTCAGAGACAACAGACTAATTGAAAACAATGTAGCACTGATAAAACAGTGCATTTCATAAAGTTTCCCATGAGATATGCTTGTTTCTTCACTCAAGGAATCTTTTCTATCAAATAATGTGCTCCTAGTGGCAGGCATGGTGGCACAGACCTGCGATCCCAGGCCAAAGCAGGAGGGTTAAGAGTATGAGGCCAGCCTGGGCTACGTAGTGAGACCTTGTCTCAAAAAATTCACGACAAACGAAGAAACAAAATAATGTGCCTCTAATCTTCTTGGCTCTCTTCAGAATGTTAAGCAAACTATTAAAAAATAATAAACTGTTCTGGGTCTGGAGAGATGGCCTAGCCATTGGGAGCGCTGACTGTTCTTGCAGAGGACCCAGGTTCGATCCCTAGCACCAACATGGCAGCTGAGAGCCATCCCAGTTCTGGGGGAATCTGATACCCTCTTCTGACCTCTGCTGCATTGTATGACAAGGGTGCACAGACCTACATGCAGATAGTACACTCATGTGCATAAACAAACAAACCAACCAAAAAACAAAAAAACCCTGTTCTTTAGAAAATTCTTCTCTCTCTCTCTCTCTCTCTCTCTCTCTCTCTCTCTCTCTCTCTCTCTCTCCTCCCAGTGCCATGCATGTGTGTGGTCAGAGGACAACCCAAGAGAATTGTCTGTCTACCATATGAGGCCTAGGGATTGAACTCAATATCATAACCTTTGGTGGCAAGTGCCTTTACCCCTGAGCCATTTTCCTGGGCCCCCTGTTGAGATTTTCTCCTAGTGAAACATCTACTGGAGCACAAGCCTGCTCCTTATTTACATGATGGATCTGCTGGCATCTCTGCTGCAGTGGTCTCCCTTTGGTTTAGTGAATGAATGAACTGGGATGGTGTCCAGGGCAGGCGCAAAGGCTCTGCAGCTTGTTGCTGTGATTCTGGATTGTCTGAAGGGGGTGCTAAAGCTCTTCAGGTAGGTGACATCCAACACAGAGCTATAGAAGGAATGAGAAAACAGGGGAGCAGGTGCACAGCTCTGTAATTGGCAATGTAAGGCAAGCTTTTCCTAACGCCAAGGAATTTAGAAGCATTATTTTAGTCTCCTTTCCCGGCCTTCATTATCAGAGGAAAAGCAAATCCTTCTCAGATGTGCTGGCTTTGTACTGACCTTAAGCTCCTCTAGCTGGATGTTCTTTTCATGCTAAATAATTGAGTCAAATTTTAAAAGGCATCCCAACAAACTGGATAAGAAACACTTTGACTTTGATTGTGTGCACTCCCTCCAACCCTCAGATACTCCAGACAAACATGCAGAAGACAAGACCCACCTTGCATCTTGTTCTAACAAGAATATTTATATTTCCAGTCTGAATATAATTGTTGCCATTTAGTGATGTTGAAGATAGGATTATAAACAAAGAATAAATGTCATTATCTCCAAAGTCATAAATACAAATTAAAATCAGTTGAAAGATCATGTATTTTCTGGGAATAAAATAAATCGAATGAATACAATGTATTAGCAAGTTATGAAGTCATTATTTCTAGGTAATACACTCAAAGAACTAAGCACTTGAGATGGTTCCATCCTGTTCATTGGCATGTTCTTTCTAAATGAAGCGTGTGACTAGATAACACTTTCTTGGCTCTGCCACTTGTGGAAGGGTTCCTAAGATGTACACAGTGTGAGTGTGGAGATGTGAGCCATTGGGGGTCTCGTGGCTCAAGCTTTGGGGGTGTTCTGAACCCCCCCACCTTCCATTTTTCTATTGAAATCTGCATATCACTGTTAAAATATTTGGTGAGAGGGGACTTAAAATATCTGGCATTTAAAAACATAAAATGTTTTAACAGGAAGATTTTTGTTTAGTTTTGGGGGTCTACTTGAGCAAGCTCAAGAAATCAACATGAAATTTCTCCTTATGGACACGTTAACACCCTTTAATCAGAAACAAAGTCTAATAGAAACTGCCTGCAAATTTCAGCAGTGCAAGATCAGAGCCAAGCCAAAAGTTTCTGTAAATGCATGGAGACAGTTGAGGGTGTAATCTTCAAGACAGGAAGTAAAAGTAGGTGGGCTTAGACCCCGGGCTTTCTCCTCTTCAGAATTTTGTTATTTTTATGGAAATATTTCTATTTAAATGAGGACAGGTTTGTAAATTGCCTGGGCTGCTAGAAAATAGACTAGAAATCACAGTTTTAAAAATACCAGGCAAGGGCCTAGGGAGATGTTGGTAAATCAATCATGGAGACTTGAGTGGGTTCCTAGCAGCCATGTAAAAAGCTGGGCATGCTGGTGTGCATCTGTAATCCCTGCTCTGGGGAGGCAGAGACGGGGATCTCTGGAGCTCACTGAATCAGTGAGGTTCAGATGCAGTGAGAGAACCTGCCTCAAAGAAGAAGGTGGAGATTACTGGAGGAAGACAATTGATATCAAACTCTGGCCTCCATGCGCACATGTGAACACACACACGTATACAAGAACCCCCAACTATATGCACACATGAACGTATCTACACACACACACACTAAGCAAAGAGGGGAAGAGTCAATTGTTGGGGGTCGGGTCAGTTTTCTTTCTCTCTTGGCTTTTCATAAATGGGATAAAGTTGATTGGTCTCTTTGGTCTGGGGAAGGTGCTGATGGGATGCGTGGGGTGCTGAGTCAGGCTTCAGGAAGGCAGGAAGGCCCTAGCATCGGAAACACTTTTGGGCAGCTTGCATTGGTAGCTACAAGCAAGAAATCAGGAATGCATTTGCTGGAATGAAAACAATCTTTGGTGAGATTTCAGTTTGGGATTTGATCAGAACATTTCAAGAGTGCTGGCTGCTCCCAGATGTGGGAGGCTGTCCCAGTTTCAAGCTTCTAGGTTGAAGGGTCATCGTGGGATGCCGGTGGGTTCTACTGCCTAGGGGATGAAGGAGGACATCTTATTGCAAGTCCTAACAGCAGGCTTCTGCCTGTCTATGAAGGGAAGCCTGTGGTAGGCCGAGGGAGGAGGAGAGGTCTTCTTCAGGGAAGCAGTCCCTGTGACTCCCCTGTGCAGTGACTTTGGGTCCTCATTTTGGAATTGGATTATTGACATCCTAGCCAGAAAATTAGGGAGGCTGTTTGTAGATACAAGGATGTGGTAAATTCCCTGTGTTCTTGTTTGATTGGCTTGAAGGTAGGTGTAATTTGTGTGCAGAACTTTTTATCAACAGTAAGATTGTGGGGTTCAGCGTGTCTGTGCAGTTATTCTAGGATGCTGTGTGAACGGTAAAGTGTGGGCTGAGAAGCAGGCATGTGTCCCAGTGACCAGTAAAATACGTTATGTGGATCAGACTCTGGCCTGCACTTAGAGCAGTACAGATGAGTCTCCGAGATGGTCTGGGTCCTGTCTAGAGTACGTGTTATCTATAGTCAGTCCTTATCTGACATTTAGAGTTCTAGGTTTTAAGGAATGAAAGCAGAAACTTCTCCATCTAATGCCTTGGAAATTTGTTTGATCTTCTTTTCACAAATGTATCACATCAAGTACTATGAGTCTTATTTCTTCACAGGCATTCATTTGGGGGGATTTTTTTTTGTCTCTCTTATAAATTCCCAGATGAGTTTCAGGACAGAAATATTTTAGATTTAGCAGATCTTTAGAATTAGAGGATGCTTTTCTGCTCAATACCAAAATATGCGTGTTCCTTTGCTGCAGCTGGGAAGCACAGGTGAAGAAAAGGATGTTAACAGCCCTTCATTCAACAGTGAATGAACACACATCCTCACCGAAAGAATGCCCACAAGGTAGCGTCTGGGAGTCTCCCTCGATGGCTTCCTCATCATCAGGCCCATGTTTGCATGTAAAGACTGATAATGAGCTTGGTTGTCTCCTAGGCCAGTATTTCCCCATCTTTAATGTGTATATGAATCACTTGGGGTCTTGTTAAAATGCGGGTTCTGATTCAGTTGTTCTGGATCAGGCACAAGATGCTACTGTTCTAACTAGCTACCAGGTGGTGCCGATGCTGCCAGTCCCTGGACCACACTTGGAGTAATAAGGAGCCAGTCTACCTTCCACTGTGAAAAGAGGCCTGCAGAAGGCCATTTGGATCAGTGGCTGATGGAGATACCCTCAGATGACTCACAAACGAGAGCTGGAAAAAGACCATTTAATGACATGACAGGGTGTGATACAAAATAAATGACAAGGTTAGAGTACATGAAATAATATTCCATTAATTATGAGGAAAAGGTACAGAGAATAGCCATTACATAAGAGATTATAAGAACACTAGTTGATGGGCAAGTCAGCTGGAAAACTCTTGACTCTGTGCAGATTACACTAGGTGGAACACGAACTGTTGCAGTTGGCATAACGTTTTGAGAGGTACTCAAAGAGTGATGGCTGTTTACCCAAAGGAAAAGACAATTTCATCAGGTGATGGAGCGTAGAATTCATTAAATTTCTTGCTTGTGGCTCCTTGAGGAGAAAATAATCTTAACAAATTGCTTAACAAATCATTAAAAATGGCATGCAGGGGGCTGTAGAGATGGCCTAGCGGTTAAGAGCACCAACTGCTCTTGCAGAGGACCCGGGTTCAATCCCCAGCACCCACATGGCGGCCGAGAACAGTCTTTAGCTCCAGTTCCAGGGGAATCCGACACCCTCTTCTGACCTCCGAGGCATTGCATGACACGGGTGCACAGACCTACATGCAAACAGTACATTCATACACATACCAAAAAAAATGACATGTAGAGGTCATTCTAGATGTGTATTCGCAGACTGACTGAAACATACTGTCCTACTCAGGAAGTGTTTATCTTTTCCTCCAAAGAACTCACATGATCTTAAAAGGCTGACAAGTCCAGGCCACTGGGAGGCTAGATGTACCAAGTAAGCCGACCTTTCTTCACAGTGCCCTAGACATCACATCCCTTGTAACATAGATCATGTCCCTTTCGCAAAGCTACCTCATTTGTTGAGAACTTTGGGGGGCACAGTTAAAGACTCCAGCTACAGTACTATGAAGGCTCCCAGCTACTGGAAACCCATGGAACATGCTTATAACACACATGCAACACTTGTTTTGGACATAATAATATTCCCTTAGGAGAAAAGCAGAGGTTGTGGCCAAGATACATCAGGCAGATTTTATTCTAATTTCCTGTAGTGGAGTTTCAAAGGCAAGGACCGTGTTGAGCTTACATCCCACCCTTTCATATAGGAGCCAGACTCTGATGAACTCCTCCCCTGACCCAGAGATCCCCAAAGAGCTGGGCTGAGCAGAGAGCTTGGTGTTTTGATTTCCTTTCTATTCATATGGACCATGGGAGCACCATGAATTATTGCTTTAATTTTACACTTGTGCACTTGGTTATTGCATTTCTGCATATTAAATAAAATATTTTTATTTTAGAAATAGCTTGATGAAGTCAAATAACTATTATTTATATACCCAGGAACACACATTCCAGAGTTATCCTTTTCAGTCATGAGACCATCAAAAGTTATTCCTTCCTGAATGTTGCTAAGTTTCCCTGAACTGTCTGCTGTACAGAGGCAGAGATGGTCCCATCATTCCCACGTCTAGGCCTCTGTCTCCTCCTGGTCTTGGGACACTGTACAGAGGTTAATAGCTTTCTGGGAGAATTGTCAGGTATGTGTTTCACCTTGTGTTTGCTTTTAACTTCCTGTCTGTTCTCTAAATGTTTCCTTTCTCAAAGTGCCTAGCTTCCTTTGTAAGTAACTCAGTTTTCTTCATCTCTTTTCCTTTCTGTGTCTAATGGTCCTGGAAATGATGCTGTTTGTTGAGTTTTTGTGATGCACTTAGGCAGCCTACTCAATGACACTCAGAACGGCTGGCGGTCTGTGGTTCTCACTGCGGAGAGAATGTACACCTCATACCCAGGCATCCAAACAGGGATGGATTTCAAAATGAACATAGAAGTTGTTACATAATAAAGCCAGCGTGATGCCAAAGATGACTTTAAAGCAAAACTTCAGTTTGTAATTTTCCATCACTTTGGTCTCAGGAATAAGTTGGCTTTTGTGACATGATTTTTATTTAGTTTTGTGAGAGAGTTTCACTGTGTAGTCCAGGCTGCTCTTGAAGTCATGAGTCTCCTGATTCAGCCTTCTGTGTGCTGGGATTGTAGCTGTGCCCTAGTATTCCCAGTCCATTGCACAGTATTTTAAGTGGTTTGTCTCAATTCAGATATTTCTTCTTGCAGATATGATGTCTTGAGGTTCCTGCTCACGGTCACGGGAGCCGACACACTAAATAATGACATTGTTGTTTGATTCACATTCTGGGTTTAGTTTTATTTCTTTTAAACTTGAGACGGAGTCTCTGGCTGTAGCTTGGCTTGACTGAAACTTGCTGTGTGGACCAAGCAGGCCTTGAACTCCCTGGATTCTTCACACCTTTGCCTCCTAAGTGCTGGGAGTATACAGGCATGAGCTACTACCATGCCCACCTTAGTTGCTTTTTTTCCCTCCTGAATTCATGGGTGTAGTTGTGATTGATTGCTTTCTTGATCTTGCTTTTGTATTATTTCCCTGCTGGTGGTCCAGTAAGCACTGTGGATGGCAATTCTCTTACAGACCAGAAACCTCCCAAATCATTCTTTTCATATTATAACCAGATATAGTGTCTTTGAATTTACAGGATCACCCCCCCCTTCCTTTTGTAGTCCAGGACTTAATTCTTGACTGTGCACCTTTGTGATTCCTAGTTGAGGTGGTGGTAGTTCTTGACTTCAGTGGTTGTACTTGGAGTATGATTTTTCTTGGCAGAAATCAATCCCCATTTCTTACTGTGAACATGGCTTTGACTTGTGAGTCTTAACTTCAGCTGTCCATCAACTCTAAGTAGCAACCATCGAAGTGACAAGCATCTGTAAAACTAGCGTGGGATTCCACTGCTGTATTCTCTAGATTGATGCAGGCATATTGGTGCAAAGATCAGATTCTTGTCACTAGTTTATTGCTAGTTTGATGGATAACTACTTTGTTTATAGGAACCTAACTATATGAAGTTAGGAGGTTCAAAATGTGGCTGAAAGCTATAAGAGAAATAGCTACAACTCTAATGATGCATCTACAAGCTCCAAATTGATGTATGTGATGCTCTACACATTACAATGCAGAGTGATGGATGCCAGGTGGGAAGCAGGCGCCAAGATACGCCTCAGCTCTGCACAACACAGCACACCTCTCTCAGCTCACCCAGGCTGAGTGTGTCCTCTGCACATTGTGCTAACGGGATCTGCAGCCTTTTCTCCCCTCACATGAGATCGGCTGCCACTTGTTGACTTTGGAAGAAGGTGTGGACCATTAGCAAAACTTTCTCTCAATTTCTATGGCTCTTTTAGTTTTCAGAACAGTTTTAGTCACTCTTGTGGCAGAAAACATTTTCATGAAATGAATTACGTCCTGCCATAAAAATCCCACTGGTCTGTCAGAGAGGTGGGGCTGGGAACTATTTGCCTGTTGACTGCATGCATCTGGGAAATTTTCCTTGGTGGAAACAACATATCACTTTCAATTTTTCCTCTACAACAGTGAGAAGTGAGGAGCAGCCCCTTAGTAAGGAGAACTACGTCATATTGCAGTGAAAGTGGCTCACGGCGCTTCCTCCATTATGGGGCTAAATGCTCCTCATTGTTGAGGAAGGATGAATTGGTAACTCCACAGGGGTACAGCTCACATGGCTGAGTTCCACTTAGGAAGGCAGAAAGACTTTGTTTTCCCTAAACATCAATCTTTGACTTACACAACTCCTATTTCCTTGTAAGTGGTGTGTGTGTGTGTGTACATGTGTACCTCTGTGTATTTTGGAAAATGTGTAGCAATTAGCTGGGAGAGAAAACAGTAGTGAAGTGTAGAAGAAGGGAAAACACATTTCAGAAATTCTAAACAGGCAAATTGGGATTCCATTGCTGTGTGTTCTAGATTGTAGGCATATTGGTGTGAAGATCAAATTCTTGTCACTATTTTTTTTTATTACTTTGGTGGATTAGTACTTTATTTATAGGAGCCTGACGAGATGAAATTATGAGTTCAAAATGTGGCTGAAAGCTGTAAGATGGATACAATTCTGATGAAGGGGTGTCATGGAAGGACTTAAGAGAGAAGACTCATATCATACAATTCTTTACTATGTGGTTTTTCTAGGAGCCAAAGAGACTAGAAAACCTGGTATTTCCCCTCACAAATGAGGGAGCTTGAATCAAGAAAAAGGAGCTATAATTTCATATTGTCAGGATAGGATCTACTTATGCAATGAAATTTTAAAAAGTTAATAAAAGTTAGCCTACCTAGATAATTCCAGGACATATGAAAGCAAACATGACTAATTAGAACTAATCATAGCCTCTAATTAAACCACGGAAAGTCACTCTATTCTAAGTTTGGAGTTGTCAAGTAGAAAGGTCACACAATTTCTTACCGGAGCTTTTCCTGCCCAAGGGCCAAATTCCCTGCTCTTGGTGGAGTGCATCTATCTGGAAATGGCACCTACTAATCTAGTTCCTCAACAGACATTTGGCAGAATGAACTAAGGAGAGAAAGGCAATCATTTCATACCAGTTGCAACTGGGGTATGTCACTTAACAGGAAGTAGAGCTTATATGAAGGTAGGCTGAGAAGTATATTCAGTTGAAGCAAGTAGCGAAGTAGAGGTACTTTGTTTGACCCTTAAGGATTCTGGAACACTTGCTTTTCATGTCCAGTGTCCAGAGCCTTTGCTTAGGCCAGGCTATGATTTGCAGCAAGAGGAGGTGGACACAGGAGAAAGTGTGAATTTGAGGGAGGGTGAAGGACATTTGATGAGGAAGGGAGAGAGTAAGACAGCCTGCTTTGCTCAAGCAACAATGCTTTCAAAGATGGCTTGCTTCTGCCATATTCTTGCCCTGACCAACTCAGATGAAAAGCAGAAACACTGTTTTTCCAAACATAGTTCAGTGTTACTTTGCATGGCAATAGAATTTTGAAAGAGCAGACCATGGATCACCAGAAGTATTTGCAGGGTGATTCTTTGATAAAACTTTGTAATAATTCACAGGTTGTTCTCTTTCAAAGGTTTAAAAAAATCATGACTGTATATTTATAAAACTTTCAGTTTTCTTGTAGTCAGGCATTCAGAGGTACACGATGGCACAAAGAACTTTGACAGAGACCTGCTGACAGAGGGAAATAACCCACCTTGTCTTTGGTGACTTTGATATGGATTTGCAAGGCTAGAGTGATCCAGAAATCGGAAAGTTGCCTGCAGTGCTAAAAGTGAATGTAAAACACCTGGAAAAAGCCAGCAGATTCAGGAAAGAAGGCAAGTATTGCATTCCAAAGTTTTGTAAAAGACAGGCAGTAAGGCCACCAATGCAGGACTGAGTCCTCAGTTCCTGCCAGGATTTCTTGTCACTTCAAGTTCATGGGAGGGGAGGCGTGAAGTACAGGATGACCTTGACTTTGCTTCCAACGCCTCGCCAGCTCCCTGTCTGAAATGTGGCTCAGTATTCTCGGTGCAGGGTGGATACCTCTGGTCTTGGGATGTGTTAGTCAGCTGACAGGATGCTGGGCTAAGAGGACTGGCAGGGTGGAAGGGCGGGCCTTGGGGAGCAAGAATCCCTTTCTGGTCACACCCCTCTTTTTGGCTGGAGTTGGGTCACAGAGATCTGCTGCCCTTCTCAGCCTGGGATGGCAGGGAGGTGGGTCTCAGACAACTTCAGATGAATGAACAGCAGCCGTGGCACTCCGAGCAGCCCTTCTTTTTTTTCTTGGGGTGGAAAATAGTGAGGATAGCTTCATCAAAAACAGCTTTGAGACCTTTCTGAGTCAGGGCCGAGCATTCCAAGTAGCACTGTGCTCCGATCTTAAATACAAAGAGAAAAGTCATGAGTGCCGGCTAGTGCCTGTCTGGGCCAGCTTGTGCCTGTCTAGGCCAGCTCGTGCCTGTCTGTGCATCTGCTTGTCCCACAAACAGCTTGGGATTCTTTTCACTTTTGTGTTTCAATATGCATCTGCTCCTGTAACATATATATATATATATATATATATATATATTCTCTTTGGTAATTATACACACAATTCCTGTAATAGTGATAGAGTTGTAGGTCACTTATAAACAATAAATTCTCAAAGTGACCCATGACCATTTTTCCTAACATAAGAACTTAAAAATATAAAAAATTGATTGAGTATACTCTATGAACAAGGAAGTGTGCCTGATGCTGTTTCATGTGCATGCAGAAGGTGGCTGTGACATTTAAGTGGATGGTCTCCTGTCTGTAATAAGGCAGAGTGTTACCTCAGCCTGTAGAGCTGATGGAAAGCAGGGGAGGCAGAGCCCATAGGTTCTTGATTACTATACATCTATTGGAAAGGTAGTATCTGGCTGGTATTATTCAGTTTTAATATGATTTGAAGAACAAAACCCAAAACATGTAAAAATAAAAATCATAAAAGACAGTTACTGACAGAGTAATGCAACTTCTCAGTGTACATTCTGTGTATTTAAGTGATATGCATTTTACACTGGTATGCATTTTATTTTTAGTTCAAACATTTTTTTTTGGATGATTTCATACTATGGGGTATTTGATCATCACAAAAGCCCCATAAGAAACATATAAATCCAGGCCAGAAGCTGTGGATTCTCATTAAGAAAATCATGGCCACGGAGATGGTGCTTGGCCATCAGCTTCAATGGAGGAGGCCTGGGCATTCACGTCTTAGAAACTCATATGAGCCAACAATGTGCTGCAGGCCGCTCTATATTAAGGACATCTGGAGAAACATCTTTATTGTTATTTTTTCCATTATGAAACTAATTTTGAAAAAAGTAAAGCACACTCAGGAGGTTGGCTGGATGTTGAGCCTGGAACCGTAGCAGATGAACTGCTAAAACAGGGCAGCAGAGACACATATGTATAGACAGGGAGAAGTGGACTGTGACTGTGCTGTCCAGGACAGCGTGGGTGATCGCTCTGCTTCCATAAAGGAATATTGGGCTATGGTTTCTTATGTTCGTAATTTTTTTCAGAAGAGTTGGAAATTTGGAGTTGTATTTACTTTATATTAATTTAAAATAATGTTTTAAGGCCGGGCGTGGTGGTGCACACCTTTAATCTTAGCACTTGGGAGGCAGAGGCAGGCGGATCTTTGTGAGTTCAAGGCCAGCCTGGTCTACAGAGTGAGTTCCAGGATAGCTGGGGCTACAGGGAGACCCTGTCTCGAAAACACACACACACACACACACACACACACACACACACACACACACAAAATAATAAAATAATGTTTTGTGGATCAATCAGGATAGAGATGTAGGCTGTATTTAGCTGTAACCAGGCAATTTATACAATTCGTAGACTAAAGAAATATTCATGATTTCACTTAGATTCCAGCAGGAACAGTCCTGGCAAGGTAAAATGAATTGTTTTTAGGGTATTCACCTTGAAAGTGAAATTATTAGACTTCCCATTTGTGTTTCTTGAGGTGGGTTCTTTTCAAAAAAATATTTGCTTGTTTATGTATATTCATTGTGTGGTGAATGCATGGGGGCCAGAGGATGTCAGGGATCTTGCTCTATCGCTCTCTGCCATGTTCCCTTCACTCTATCTGGGGCTTGTTATTTTGTCTTAGACTAATGGCCATCCAGCTCTTGGGATCTATCTGCCTGTCTGTGGGCCCCAGCCCTGGGTTCATGGCACAAATGGCCATGCCAGGCTTTAGTCAGGTGCTGGAGATGTGAACTCAGGTCTTTATCTCTTGCAGAAAGATTTCTTACCAGATGCACCATTTTCCTAGCCCTTGACATGTATTGATTTTCTTGTTCCATGAGGGTAACCATGAACTCTTATCACTTAGCCTGGCAAGAAGTTGGTCAAGTTAAGGATGGCATGGTTCAAAATAAAAAAGTCATTTTGGTTGGGTCCAGAAATTTCCTTCCCAATTACTCCAATAGATAGTATGCACTTAAAATTTTTATTTATTTTTACTTTATGTGTATGACTGTTTTGCTTCCATGTAGCTAAGTGTATCCATATGTGCAGTGTCCCAGAGGCTAGAAGAGTATAGGATCCCCTGGAACTGGTTGATGGGTGTCTTGTGGGTGCTGGCAATGGGACCTGGGTTTTCTGCAAGAACAGCCAGTGCCCTTAACTGCTGCACCAGTGTGCATGTTTTTTTTGTATTTTTTTTTCCTGACAAGAATAGCTTTGTATAAGCCAATGGGAAAGACCTAGAACAGGGCATTGAAATCATCAGTGAATGTTGAAAACTTAGTTTATGGATTTTGTTTTGACCATGGCTTGGCCTTTGGATTGGGAAATCACTTCAGACAATTTATTAAAAACAGGATATGAGAGAGAGGACAAAGGGGTGGAGAGATTTTTTTTTCTAACAGGATATGAAATATCATCTGCTGTCTTTGGGGGATTGTATCCATGCCTGACACATCCACATGTGAAAAGCACACTAATGAAATGAGTAGAGCGACTGAACAACCCTAGCTTGTAATGTGATCGCTCCTTTCAGTTATGTTGAGAGAAATGCCTAGAAAGTGCTATAGGTCCTGTATTTGGATGACCTGCCACTAGTGATTCTAAAGCCTGGACAGAGGCCAAAAATTGCAGGAGAATTGGCTGAGCTCTGTGCATTCACGCTGGAATCCCGAAAGATGACTGGGACATCTTTCTTCCTCCCTCAGATTGGCAGAAAGCTTCCACCAGACAGCACCTTCGGAGTCAGAGAGAGCCTCTGGATGAAGCAGGAGGAGCCCCGACTTGTCTCCCATAGTTCTGACACGGGGGGAGATAATGAAGCAGGCTATAGAGGCGTCGTTGTGTAATGAGGTTAACATAACATGGTGGTGTTCCAGGAAAATGAGCCAAGAGCTTTGGGGCGTGATTCAGGAAGAAGGTGTGGGAAACAGAACCCAGTTGTGAGGTGATTATTGTTACCATGTTCTGCATGCTTTGAGGGTCAGAGAAGAGAATTCATACTGGCTCAGGGAAAGGGCTCAAACATGTTAGAGACACTGCTGAAAAAAAAAATCATTTGTGTTGCCAAAGGTTGAAATGGGAAATCATGTTGAGGAAATGGGGTTCTTCTTGTTTACAGCAGCAGCCCCTTAAGATCCTTGGAGTAAAATGAGCAGCTCAGCCTAATAGTTTAGAGTCCATCTGCAGGAGCTCAGGATTTAGAGACTCCTTATTTACAGACACTTTTTGAGCAATCAGGAGCATGCTTCAGCAAACAGACATATTTTCAAGAAAAAAACAAAAACAAAACAAGAGATTGGGGCTGTAAACAGAGAGAACGCTTTTCTGATGATTCCACAGTAGTTAAAATGTATTGTTTCCAAAGCTGGAAAATGTGCCTCAGAGGTATAGAACTACATGATGTGTTGACAAGAAATAAAACCAAACCTGTAATGACTAATCAAGCAAAATCGCAAGCCAGTGCTTCTTCCTTGTTCTGACTGGAGTGGGCCATGCTATAGAATCAGATAGGAAGGAACCAGAAGGAACTGGGGCTGTAGCTTAGTTGGTAGCAGGCTTGCTTGACAGGCACAAAGCCCTGGTTTTGGTCCCCAGCTCTGCATAAAACCTGGCACGGGGACACAGTCCTGTAATACCAGCACTCAGGACGTGGAGGTAGGAGGATCAGAAGGTCAAGGTCATCCTTGGGTACTTTCGGAGTTCAAGGCAGCCTGGGATACATGAGACCTTATCTGAGAAATAAAAGTAACTAGAAGGAACAGAGGCAAATGCTTTCCTGGCTCTACCATGTTGAGGGGTAGCCATGTTTAACAAGGATACTTTGGGGTACTGTAACTTGTTTCATCACCATAACAACTAAAGGAGGTAAGTCATCATCTTGTCATTTTACAGATCAGGAAACTGGCAGGAAGTGGCAGAGATGAGGACTTGTCCATATCTTGAGTTGGAGTTTGAACCACTCTGCTCTTGTTGCCGGTAGCAAATGTGAAGAAACTGGGGCTGAAAGAGTAAAGCTAAGGAGCCAAGGTGCTTGCTAAGCGCTGTGCCTTAGGGTGGTGGGAGAAGGAAGGGGAAAGAGGGCATTTTCCAAACAACTGGTGGATCTCACAGCTGGCGGCTAGAGAGAGAAATGGCTCAGGGCAGAGTTCTTTTAAAAATACTTTTCATTTATTTTACTTCATGTGTATGAATGTTTCGCCTGCATGTAAGTGCACCATGTGTGGGTAATGCCCACAGATGCCAGAAAAGGGCGTCAGATCCCCTGAACTGGAGTTAAGGACGGTTGTTAGCTTCCGTGTGGATGCTGGGAACTGAACAGGTCCTCTGCAAGAGCATCCTGTGCACTTAATTGCTGAGCCGTCTGTCTCTCTAGCCCCAGGACAAAGATCTTTACTTGAGATTACTCACTTGAGAATCAGGAGAGGTACCTAGAGAGGGCAAAGAGAGATCCAATAAAGAGAGAACTGAATGTCTCCTGAGAGAAAGCTCACCTCAGCCAGTCTGCACCCCGGGCAACTTTCTGAAGAAGGAAGAGCATTCTGGGTTGGGTGGATTTGCTGCTGGTTCTGCCAAAACTACCCACCAGAGACAGACAGTCCCCCAGAGGAGACAGACAGTCAACCCAGGGGGAGACGATGTGAGTACATGGCTTGAGTAAGGGGTAATATGGAGTGATGGGGATTATGGAAAACAGAGCTAAATATCCCATGTGTAAAAGACTATTAGAAAGCTTTGATGGATAAGAAAACGCTAGCCTAGGGTTTCCAGAAAGCTAGAAATATTTATATATAAATATATGTAATATATGCAAAGTTTTCAAAATGTTAAAATGTTGGGCATTCCAGTGCATCAAAGTGGGATTAAACTATTTGTGGGTGAAATTTGATCCATAAGTTACTAGGTTGCTTAGGCTGTACTGGACAGAATTGAGAAAGATGAATAAAGAATCATCAAGGTAGAGCTCAGTGGAGCGTTCAGCAGATTGCTTGGCACATAGGTGTTTAATCAGTTATTGCTGAGTAAATCTAGAAGTAGTGTGGACATATGCAAATGTAGAGGGCATGGTTTTAAAAAACACAACAATTAGAAGAGGCAGGGCTGGGGAGATGTCTCAGCTTCACAAGCATGAGGCCCTGAGTTCAAATCTCCAGCATCTGCATAAAAAGTACCTGTAGTCTGAGCACCCTGGGTTATGGAGACAGGAGGATGGCTGGGGCTTGCTGGCTGCCAGCCTAGCTCCAGGTTCAGTGAGAGACCCCGGGTCAAGAAGACAGAGAGTGATAGAGCAGGACACCCAATGTCCTTTTCTGACCTCTGTGTGTGGACACGTGCATGCACCCCCCCACTCACACACATGTGGATACACCAGACACAGATGCACACAAAATAAAAAAAAATAAAAGCAGAGGGAGGACAAAGCAAGAGATAATAAGGAATATTTATCACAAATTGATATAAAATATTCACATAAATGTGACTGCCTTTGGGATGTGAAGAATTACTCTATGGACATATTTAAAAAATATTTTGTTTATGCCAGGTGTGGTGGCCCATGCCTATAGTCCCAGAACTCAGGAGGTAGAGGCAGGCAGATCTCTGTGAGTTCAAGGCTAGCCTGGTCTACATAGTGAGTTCTAGGACAGTTGGGGCTACATGGAGACCCTGTCTCAAAAACACCAAAAAATTATTTGATTTATTATTTTATTTTATATGTATGAGTGTAATGCCTGCATGCATGTAAGTGCCCATAGAGGGAGTGTCAGATTCCCCTGGAATTGGAGTTACAGGTGGTTATTAGTTACCATGTGGGTTCTAGGACTTGAGCCTGGGTCCTCTGCAAGACCAGCCAGTGCTGCTAACTGCAGAGCCAACTTCCCAGCCCAATGGGCATATTATTTAAATATGAAATATTATTGGAGACCAAAAACTGAAGACAGATAAAAATGTCCTGGAAAATGAAATACAATAAACGCAAAGAATCCGATAGGAGAATTCTGAAATGGCAAAGCATTTAAGATTGGTGGGAGCTATGCACATTAGGACAGCAGTCTTCAGTCTATGAAAAAGGAGCCGCAACCCAGGAGTTTGTTTTCAGAATCTAGGAAGGAGGCAAAATGCATTGTGGTTAAAGCATTGCTCTCTCTCCCACCTCTGTCACTTCCCAGCTGTGTGAGTTTCACCTCTCAGAGCCTCAGTTTCCTCTAGAAAAGTGGTGATAATAATACATACACCTGAGGGGGTGCTGTGAGGATTAATTAAGATGAAGCCTGTGAAGTGCTCACAATAAACACTGCATAAATGCTAGCTATTAGCATAAAGAACTTGACAGGGGAGTCAAAGAGGAGAGAAACTTAAAGCATCTCTATAATTACATGACTTGTGATGAAACAAGTTAAAATCTCACTTGGTTTTCTTTTAAATTGGATTTTATAAGCTAAACATGATTCTCTATGTATCAGAGAGCAGTTGCTAGGAGAAACTGGCAAAAGACAATGCAGTAGTGAGCTCAGCCATCGTTCCTAAAATAAATCTGAACTGAGATGGGAGGCTTTGGAGAGATTCATTATCACGGGGAGAAAAACAACTTCCCAAATGGGCAGCGAGGCTAAGAAGCTGACAGGATGGAGGTGGGGCTGGAGAAGAGAGCCCCAGAGGCAAGGAACACAGGCCAGAGCTACCGGGAGAACAGTGGGCCCTCCTGCTGGGAATCATACACAGCTGCTCAAGGGGCTGTGCACTCCTGTATGTCAATGAGAGCATCAGAGGCTGAACGCGGGAAAACCACGGAAGAAGCCACAGATATGCCCTCACTTTCCAGGGGACACAAACATAGCTGCAGAAAAGACAGTGTGTGGTGAGATGATGGTCAGGTGCTCAGGTGGGATTAGAATTCCAGACTGTTAGGACTAACTGTGAGTCAAGCATACTCTTCTCCCTGAGACTGTTTCCTTATCTGACCAAGATAAGGAAAGATCGTAAGATCTCCGAATGGGTACACTGAGAGTACAGGGTAGAACTAGGAATAGTTCAGATATTGGTGTGATGTTCTTATGCATTGTAGCCGTAAAAAGCATCCTGCTTAATTCATTCTGAGCGAAGGTGTCATATTGCATTTGGTGCCTCTGAATACGTTTTTAATAAGAGAAATGCATGTTTTTTCCTCCTAAGGAGAAATTTGTAGTTAATGTTATTCTTGACTGGCTTCCTAGAGCGTGACTAATGGCCTGGGGGCATTATGCAGGGTTAGTTCCTTGGAAAGTGAAGCATAACAACTCAAAGTCTCCTACTTGGGTTAATGGATTGGTGACCCAATTAAGTAGGAAGTGGATTGAAATTATGGAAATGTGACGGGCAAGTCTCTTGTAGAGGGACTTTCTGTTCACGTGTGTCCATTCTAGCGGCCGCTTTGCAAATGCCTTGGTGGTAATGGGGAGGCCAGAATTTGTTGTCTGGCAAATGTTGTTTGAAGTGCTGTTCCAACAAGATCATTGTTTATGTCAAACTCTCAGAAATGAAGAATGATCTATGACATGGTTCCAGCTCTGAGCTAGTTGAGTTCATCTGTCCACCAGCCACTTTGATTCCTCAACCACTTATTCTTCCGTGTATGTTCTTTTTCCATACACATTTTGTAAAACATTCCAGACTAAGTGGCTGTTCATTATACACAGAGAAATCTTGGACAAGTGTAACCCTGCCAAATTTTAATCTAAGTATCTCTCAAGAAAAATCACAAAATGCCTTGTGTGGGGTCATATAGATGAGTTACACTGATAACAAACAGGGAAGCTTGCAAATATACATCTAATGACTCCCCTTAGTACATGCTATTAAGTAGATGTTCTAGAGGTTGCTAAATCAAAAATGGTAAGTGCTTCAGCTGGTTAAACTCACAAAGTTTCTTAATGAAAAACAGATGGTGCCTGCTGACAGGAATATTCCCCAAATGGCCTCTTCCAGCCCTTCTACAACAAGGGGAGAAATCAAATGCAAGGATTCTAAACAAATTGAAGTTTAAAACAAAACCCATCCCAAAGCAGATACCAGACCCTTCTGTAAGTGTATACTGAAAACTCAATTCAAATATGGCCATACCGTTTTTGCCAACTTCACACCATGCTCGTAAGTGAGGGGTTTCTCCTTCATGTACAGGAGACGTGCCAAGGTTTTGGGGTCGTCTCGGAGATCAATCTGGCAAAAAGATACATGCATTAAACTCATTTAAAAAATTTGTTTATTTAAACTCATTTGTCTTTTTTCAGGCCTTACTGGTTACTTTAAACTGAGACATAATAGAATTTTTTCCTCCTGAACATCTTTGATGTTGTTGAATGCTCTTTAGGAAAGCAATACACATGCCCGTGTTATGTGATTTCTTTGTACATAGATACAACATGGTGTCTTTATACTTTTTTTGAGACAGGGTCTCCCTTTAGTCCCAGCTGGCCTGGAGCTTGCTATGTAGACCAGGCTGGCCTTGAACTCACAGAGATCTGCCTGCCTCTGCCTCCTGAGTGCTGGGATTAAAGGCATGTGCTACCACGCCCGGTTCTTGCTAAGAACCAAGACAGTTATTACCTGCCAAGTGGGTGCTGAAAATCGAACCCGGGTCCTCTGCAAGAGCAGTCAGTGCTCTTAACCTCTGAGCCATCTCTCCAGCCCCTATACTTTCTTCTTCAAAGCAGTACCCTGGCTGCTGAGGGATTCCTCCAATGATCCTGTGCTGTCTGGTGTGAAATTTTATCCTTGTTTCTAGACCTCACTGATAAGGCACGAAAACTAATCAGTCTTGTTATCTTACAGCTTATTTGATTCCAATTTGTATCGCTCATTATTTAATACTTATTTCATGGTTTTGATATATCTTTTTTCCTTTTTCTTTTATGAAAATTTTCAAAGGGGTAAAGATTTACTACCCAGAAGACCTTTTCATCAAATAACTAATGAACTGGGAGTCCTGCAAGGCAAGTCCCAAGAAAGGGTTTTCCAAAGGGTTCAGCCAGGAAGAAGTAGCACCCTGTCTCAAGGGGGAACTACTTTGTAGGTAGCTTATATTAGATTGGACAACTTAATATATATTGTGGTTGCTTTAAAATTTCACTATGCGGGCTGGAGAGATGGCTCAGTGGTTAAGAGCACTGACTGCTCTTGCAGAGGACCTGGGTTCAATTCCCAGCACCCACATGGAGGCTAAGAACCAGGCGTGGTGGCGCACACCTTTAATCCTAGCACATGGGAGAAGAGGCAGGCGGATCTCTGAGTTCAAGGCCAGCCTGCTCTATAGAACGAGTTCCAGGCCAGCTGGAATTAAAGGGAGACACTGTCTCAAAAAAACACTCCCCGCCCCCCAAATTTTTCACTATGCATATGAACACACAGGGCTCTTGTCTCAAAGGAAATCAGTATATTCATGTTAAGGTTCCACTGATAGGCACAATGCTTATACTAAGCCAGGGTTTTATTTTTTCCATTCATTTTATATCTTCCTTAATTATTCCCTCAGTGGCCATCTGTTCTAAACAGGCTCAAGTCACGTTTAGGGGGTTGGGTGTCCTGTCAGACACTTGGGCAGCAAGGATACAGATTTCCTCATTTACACAAACATAAATATTTGGAATTTAAGGTAAAGAATTTCCTAAATGAATAAACAAATGCTTATCTTTCAGAGCAGACACACGAGTTATACTTTGCAGTGTGGACAAACGAGTTCTACCTTGTCTGTATTTAAGTATAAACTGTTTCCAGATCTTTCCATATGTTCTTTAGGAAACACTTTAATTCATGGTTTTAAAACTTTTATCTTGTCAAACATAAACCTCTGTAGTAATATGATCCTGTCTTCAGAACAGTAATTCAGAATTTAAAAAAGCAAAGGACTAAACCCATTTAAACTATGACTAGTTGGGAAATTCTTCAATTCATTTGTGTAACTGGCTTACTGATGGAAATTCGAACTATGGAATTTGATTAGCTTCCAAACACTTTTGAAGACCTTCATAATTCAGGTATACAGAAGGGTTGGGTTCTCAGCATACACCTAGATCTTGTACGTATGTTTTAACTTCTTTTTTTTTTCTTTTTAAGATCTGAATGACCAAGGGGTTAAAGAAAACACACAGGGTGCCATTAAGGAGGCTTGTCATTATATGCTCATTCTGACTCATAGAGTCATTTTGATCCCCAAACCCATTTTTGCTGTATTAAAACAATTGTGGATTTTAGCTTTAAAAGTATCAGCTAACATATGCAATTGATACTCTACTCTTTACTACTTAGTTAAGATCTGGAGAATATCTGCTTTAAAAAAAGTATTTTTTTTATTAAAAAGTTGAGTGATTTAAAAACTCATTTATTTTTATTTTTTATGTATATGAGTGTTTGGCCGGCCCGTATGTGTGTGTACCACATACATGCAATGGCATTGGAGGCCAGAAGAGGGCGTTTGATCCCTTGGAGCTGGAGTTACAGATGGTCGTTAGCCACCATGTGTATGCTGGAAACCCAACCCAGGTCCTTTGAAAGAGCAGCCGGCGCTCTTTGTCTTCTCTGAGCCATCTCTCTAGCCACCTTGAGAGGTTAATTTTAAGGGCCATACCAAACTTTCTGCTTCATATTAAATAGCTCTATGACTTTTCAACTAAATAATCATGCACACAGTGAGAACATCTCCTCATGGATGCCCTAAGCCTGAGATCCTCCACAGTGATTCGTAGAATACAGTGTTCATCTTTCTTTCAGCCCAGCCCACCCTGCCATTGCCCGCGTTTTAACCTGGGTCCCTATGAGGACGTAAGGCACGTGAGGCATGCAGTCCTTCAGCTCCGGGACCCACTCCTCCTGGACATTGTGGTAAGAGGCAGGATTTACAACAGAGAAACAGATCAGAAAGACATCGGTGTTAGGGTAGGAGAGTGGCCTCAGTTGGTTGTAGTCCTCCTGCAGAAAGAACAGAGGAGAGTTTGAGGAGGGTCTGCCTGGATCTTGGGAGTGATGTAGAGACCTCCGTCACGGCAGCTGGTGATCCATACTTGAACAGCTTTATTGTGATATAATTTACACATCCTAAAGTCCACCCACTCACTTTTCTTTTTTTTAAAACTTTTTATTTATCTTTTTATGTGTATGAATGTACTGTCTGCATGTAGGTTTGTGCACCCGTGTTGTGCAATGCCGCGGAGGTCAGAAGAGGGCGTCAGATTCCCCTGGAACTGGAGTTAAGGATGGTTCTTAGCCGCCACGTGGGTGTTGGGGATCGAACCTGGGT
Organism: Rhizomys pruinosus; assembly: GCA_009823505.1. Lineage (NCBI taxonomy): Eukaryota > Metazoa > Chordata > Mammalia > Rodentia > Spalacidae > Rhizomys > Rhizomys pruinosus. The sequence continues at coordinate 642,935 of VZQC01008518.1, read as the reverse complement.
CCTCTGCAAGAGCAGTGGGCGCTCTTAACCGCTAGGCCATCTCTCCAGCCCCCACCCACTCACTTTTCATTCTAAAACTATCGACTAGTAAAACAGTTGCTCTCTAGCTGGGTGTGGTGGTGCACACCTTTAATCCTAGTACTTTGGAGGCAGAGGCAGGCAGATCTCTGTGAGTTCGAGGCCAGGCTGGTCTACAAAATGAGTTCCAGGATAGCTGGGGCTGCAGGGAGACCCTGTCTCAAAAACACCAAAAAGTAGTTGCTCTCTAGAACTATCCATTCTGTCTAACGGCAACTGTGCTCTTGACCAATGTCTCCCCACCTCCTACCCTTGATGGAAACCATTCTACTCTGCTTCGATGTCTTCAGAAATTCATCTATTTAAAGAATATAATCAGGCTCTGAATAGCTGTAGGGATCTCAAAGTGCTAAAACTGGTAGCTTCAAACAGCTCACAGTTAAGGAAGCTATGCTGAATGGTTTGGTGGCTACTGAAGTGTGGATGTGGTTTTATATCGGAGAGATCATAGGCAAGCGTGGCATCGTTGGCTATAATGTTTGAAGACCAGTCTTTAACATCTTATTCTATTTGATTTATTATTTGAATGTTCTTGGATCATGTAAGATCAGACTGCTGTCTGAATAAAATGAGATCTGTTGAAAAAAAAGAATATAATCAATGAAACTCTCCTGTGACACTGGGATTATGTGGTCTAGAACACAGATTTAAATTAGTAGTAAAATTGGCCCACTGATTTTGTCTTAAATAATTAAAAACTATTTTCAGATTTAACATAGAATAAGCTAGTTAAAATACAAAGAGTTGTTGCCAAATTAGATACTACTTTTGTTGAAGAAATATGTGAAGGTTTAGAAGAAGAATTTGGTATTTGTTCTTAGATTTACCTCAGTGCCATTGTATGATCAAGTAAAGTAAAAAAGACTGAGAAAGAGATGCAAGACATGTATGGCAGAATGCATGAACTCGGGTGGGGTGGGAGCATGGAAAGGGGATGAGTCTAAATTGGACTGAGAAATGTTTGAAATGCACAAAACTTCAATAAAAATATTAAAAAATTAAAATAGGTGTTTTGGTGTAAAGGAATTTTCAGATATTTAAATTTTTTGTATATTTTTATTTTTTTGTTTATCATTGTAATGCCTATATGTATGTAAGTGCACTCCTGTTGTGCAGTGATCACTCACAGAGGTCAGAAGAGGGCATTGGATTCCCCTGGAACTGGAGTTATGGAAGGTTGTTAGCCACCATATGGGTGAAGGGAATCAAACCTGGGTCCTCTGTAAGAGCAGCCAGTGCTCTACTGCTGAGCTGTCTCTCCAGCCCCAAATTTTCAGATCTTGAAATTTAAAAGTTACATATTTCAGTAGGGTTTCTTATCACATAGCCAATAACAAGCACACCCCACCTATGTATTATCACATACATCACACATTACACACTCATACACATACACCCAGTGTATTACATACATGTATATGCACTATGTACATATGTGCAAATGTAGAACAGTGTTCTCCAAGCACTGCTTGGTTATTACCATCTTAATCAGAGTTTTTCCATAGCTGTGATCACCTATGGAAAACTTTCACAAGATCAGGCTTGTTGACCTCCAAATAAGAAGCCAGCCTTTCTGTGGATATTCACTACAGTGGCTTCATTAGAATCACATGGAGAGCTTTTCAAATATCCTGATACCTGCCAAGACTTAAAAGTGAAGCAAACTCAGGCTATCATCTCTAACTGTTCACAACACTCTGTGTCTTCTGCCACATCATCCTCACCCCTGGATTGTCAGGGATCAGGTTGATTTTTTTTCTCATTCCCCACTTAAATTCTGTTCATAGCAAATAGTCCGAGAGCAATACTTTACTTACTGTAAGAAATGGAGTTTATAGAGTCCTCTAAATGAACAGCATGCCCTCCCTTTTATGAGACTGATCAAGTAATAATAATCTCTGGGGTGGGCCTTGGGTAGCTAGGAATCCTATCTTGATAGGTCTGTGTGGGCCTGTGGTTGACAACAGCGGATTTGTGTGTAGCACCATCATAGTTAGCATCAATAGAGTTTGCGTTCAGGGTTGGTTACCAAGGCCTGGGCATTGTTTCAAGAAGTACATGCATTCTTGTTTGGAATTCTCACAGTGGCACTAGAAAGATGATGTTAGCATTCATGATCCATAGAAGAGGAAGTTTAAGGTCTATCATGATAGACCACTGACAATGTTATTGGATACCAAGAGATTGTATTAGTGTGCATCCAGACTCGGATTTTAATTGTGATCATGCTATAACTGCATCTCAGGATTTTAAATGATTTATGAAGATTTTCTTAAACTTGGCTAAGAATCAGGGTTGACTTCTGTTACCCAGGGATCTGAGCAATGTTAGCCTGCAAGGTGTGTTGTCTATTTTGTACCTGGCATTGGCTTCAACTGGCCACAAGATGGCAGCAGACACTGTATGTTTAAAAATCTCATTGTCTTCCCCAAACCAAACCAAACCAAACCAAACCAAACCAAACCAAACCAAACCAAACCAATCTGAATTAACATCAGAACTAGGCAAGGCAGTTTTAGACAAATAACCAGTAGATGGGAGGAATCATGTTTATTTGATTCTTGACCCAGTAGCTATTGACTAGATGCCTCTCAGATGCTGGAAAAGTCAGGTAAACCATCATTTGCTGGCCTGACTGTGTTGGGAAGGTAAGAGAAGTGTGTTTCTGATCATTTACTCTCCTGGCAAGGTAGCCCAGGTCTCCAGCAGAGGGATTTCTGGTGTTTCATGGAGCTCTGTATTCTTCTTTTCTGTAGAAATCTTAGTCTTGCTGCATAATTTCATTTAAATGAGTGATTGCTCATGGGACACTAACACTGTTAAGGTGACCGAGGACTGGGCAATCAAGTTATAGAAAGAAAATGAAAATACAGGAAACAATCCCAAGTGTGGTAAGATAAAAGCATCTGACTAAATTGGAAACATATAATGTCAAGGCTAGACGTTCCTTTAGACCTGAGTTAGGGCGGGGGTTTCCAAAGTATGGTACCACAGTATTACCCGAGAACTTGTTAGAATGCACATCTCCAGATGCCTGAAGCTTAGGCCTGGGAGTAGCTGAGCCTCAGTCAGCCCTCCAAGCAGTTCTGGTCTAGTTCAAGTTTCAGATCTTGGGTTCTTGTTCTTCCTTGGTCAGCTTTATAGATTTCAGAACGGGAGGTCCAACAGATAGATGTCAACAAGACTACAGAGCAAAAATACTTTCAAAGAAGACTTGACATCCGGATGTCAGAGGCTCACCATCTGTGGTTGTTTGAATGAGAAAGGGCCCCATGGGCTCCAAGTATTTGGACATTTTGTCCCCAGTTGGTGGTTCTGTCTTGGGAGATCTTAGAAGGAAGCCCGTCACTGGGGTGGGCTTAGAGAGTTCTTAAAGCCTTGCTGCCAATCTCCAGTCTCCCTCTACTTCCTGTGTCTGCTTGAAGGTGTGAAGCTCTGTTTTCTGTTTCCGCCCCTGCCCTCATGATGGCCTCTAATTCCCTTGGCTGTGTGGGTCCTACCACAGCAACAGAAAAGTCACTGAGACACCATCCTCGGCCATGGCTAGAAAGCATGATGAGGTCCAGAGTGAATAAGAAGGAGGTGTCCCTTGGGACTGGGGGCTGAGATGTGCAAGGAGGTTGGGGATTTGAATTCATACCAGCTCATGGCTTTCGTGGTAGAGCACACTTTAACCTGAGGCTGTCTGATGATAGGTGAAGACAAGGTCAAGTGGCCCTGAGGAATGACCGAGTGGGCCTGCTGGCACCGAGGCTCTTTCTAATGTTGAAATTAACAATAGAAAGAGCCCCAATGGATGGAGGTAGAAGATATCATGCTAAAAGGATAGAGCTAGAAGATATCATGCTGAGTGAAGTAACACAGTCCCAGAAAAACAAACGATGAATGGTATCCCCCACCTGTGGATGCTAGCGCCAATTACCTAATTGTATGGCAAACTGAGAAATGTTAATGTGATCTGAAAACAACTGTGTTCTTATATTGTGAATCCCTTAAAAAGATAATAAAATAAAAATTAAAAAGAAATTAACCCTGTAAATCAGATGTTTGTGTGCTTCTTGAAGAGATGATTTTTTTTAATTAAATTTTTTTTGTGTGTGTATGAATGTACTGTCTGCATGCAGGTTTGTGCACCCATGTTGTGCAATGCCGCAGAGGTCAGAAGAGGGTGTCAGATTCCCCTGGAACTGGAGTTAAAGATGATTCTCAGCTGCCATGTGGGTGCTGGGGATTGAACCCAGGTCCTCGGCAAGAGCAGTAGGTGCTCTTAACCCCTAGGCCATCTCTCCAGCCCCCGAAGAGATGATATTTTAATATATATAGAGGCACTATACAGAGATTTGGAGGGCTGCAATAGACAAAAAGGGAGTTGGGGCAGAAAAGGCTTCTTGCCATTCAAAGGCAAGACGAAGTTCACCCAGTTGGGTGGGGTGCTATGGATGTTCATTTTATAAGTTTCAAGGAAGGCTCAACAGCAGACTGGTCAAATACCTGGGTCCTAAATATGTTCAGGAGCAGCTGAGGGTACAGGTAGTGGAGGGGGATTCGTGTAGCTATCACACTAGTGTTACATACATTTGAATCACTGAGGGACTACATTACACTGCAGATTCTTACTGAGCAGCAGGTCTGGAGTGGAAATCTAGGATTTGGGTTTCTAGAAAGTTCTCAGTAGTGCTCTGCCTACTGTCCAGGGGGTACACTTTGAGTAGTATGAAGAACTACTGTGAATGCTGCCTTCCCCTCTTGGCCCCTGCCACTACCCTGCTACTGTAGCCCCCTAGCCCCCATCTCAGATTCATAAGAAATTGGAGCTAGGATTCTGCTTCTTTGCTTTGTGTGCTTTGTTGGCCCTGGTTTCCCAGCCCCAATCCTGTTTTTGTACTCTCCCAGGACTCAAGATTGTCTTGGAAACATGGCAGGGTGAGAGCTCAGGATAGTATCCAAGAGCATTCTGGGTGGAGACAAATTCTCTGGATTCACATCTCATACCCCTTGTCTGTGACTACTACTTTGGGGTGATTTTACATAGGTTCTTTCTGTGTCGGTTCTTTATCTGCAACATGTAAATGATAATAGTGCTGGGCTAAGGACTGGAGAGAAGGCTCAGTGGTTAAGAGCTGCTCTTGCGGAATACCCAGGTTTGAACCCCAGCACCCACAGGGTGGCTAACAACTCTCCATAACTCCAGTTCCAGGGGGATCTGATGCCGCCTTCTGTCCTCTGTGGGCATTGTACAACATGGGTGCACTTACACACATGCAGGTTTAACACTCATCCACATAAAATAAAAATAAATAAAAACTAGTTCTGGGCTCCCATGCGTGTTGTGAGAATACAATGTTTTCATGTCTATAGAGACCTTGGAATGGTGTTTTGACCATAGTAAGCACTTTAATGATGGAGTGAAAGCATCTATACTTCACCTAATGTCAGCTACAGCTGCAGTTGCTGGAACCCAACCAAGTCCCTACCCTCAATGGTCTGACTCTGAAATTAACTTTTTCTGAACTGAGTAGTAATGATCTCCAAATGTTTCCAGACCCTGATTGCATCTCTTGGTCAGTGACCTTCATCTCTATTTTTTATATGGGAAGCGGTAGCCTAGGTCCTTAGGTTACTTTGACTGTGGGCAGCTGTCTTCTTCTCCAAACTACGTACTCCTAGAAACCACACTCAGATACACGGGATGAGAAACTTTGAGCTGCTTATTGAGGGAATAGATTTGCTCTGAGGTTTTAGGCAAACTTTCCATACAGTGTTGATGCCAGACCCTGTGCTCCAGATGGCCCCACCGGCTTAGCCAATAGCAAAGAGGTTGCCAGTAATGAGTCCCAGCTGCACTCACATCCCTCTCTTGTTCATGTTTCTTCAGTCCTTGTGGGAAACAGGAGCTTTAGATATTGGATGCTGGCTAAGATGTGTACCCTGCAGCCCTGAGTGTGTGAGGCCGTCCAGCTTCCACAGTCACTGGTGGCAGCTGAGCTGATGTGGGCTGTGGCTTGTCAGTGATGGACACCATCTTGTGTTCATACAACATGCAGGCAGCCCTGAGTCTTGGGAGCTCATGTGCAGCAGACTCAGAGGCTCACCTTGCTGAGAAACTGGTATCTGGTTAGGCTGACCACAGGCTGCTCCTGGCTCCTAACAGCACAAGTTTGTTCCTCTCTGGCGATGGCTGCTAACTGCCACGTCTGCTGCCTCTCTGATATCCTCCCAGGAGCTTGACCTAAGAAGCCACGATCTAAGGGACTTTGCTCTTGTCACTTGTCTGGGTGAAGGGCCACTGGGAGGGAGGTTAAGATGCTTCACTACTGTCTGTGTCTGCTCCACTCTAGGCTGGAAGGACGCCTGGCTCTGAGCTGGGGCCTGGAAGCCCCTCTCCCACTCTGGTGCGCCCCCTGGTGGTGAGTACTCAGATTTTGCTGAAGCCTGCCCACTCCAAGCCTCCTGTTTTCCATTTGGTCTCTCACGATGGACTCCAAACAAGCCGTGAACAAGCCAGTTGGCATAGCGGACATCATGGAGTGCTGGGACTCTCTGTAGCTGAGCCAGAGAGCCAAGCTCTGGGAGCCACTTTCAGAAACTCTGAGAAGAACCTGACAAGCGGCATGTGCTCTATAGGATGAGTGGGCCCAAGCTAAATAGACTAGGCTGAAGGACTGGCCCTGTTGCCTGCGAACTCTACCCAACAGATGAACCCGAACCCAAGTTCTGAGGAGGTTTTTTTTTTTTTTTTTTTTTTTTTTTTTTTTTTTTTTTTNAAGTTAGGATATCAGCATACATAATTTGAGATGTTGTAATCATACTCGATAGCTGAAATACCCCACTAAATGTTTGTATGAATATATCCCTGTAAAATATATTTTAATTTATTCAAATTAGAATGAGGAGAATGCAAGCTCCATCATGTGTTGTTTTCAATATATGTTTAATGAACACGGAGCCATTCTGTAGGATTATGTAACTCCTCTGGGACCATCAGCTCTGTGATGAGGTCTCTGCTCATTCCTGTTATGTGATGCATCCAGAGTACAGAACGAAATATTAAATCTACCTTAAGTCCTTGATTTTAGTAACAAATTACTAACTAAAAATAAGTTAATATTAATGAATGTTCTTTAAATATTAATTTATTCTTTTGTTTCAAATTGTATTGTTACACTATTTGACTTTATGAGCACAATTAATTTCTCAGCTATGTGCCTGATTACTTAATATGTAAATTTAGATCCAGTCCTAAGATAATTTTTTCTAACTTATGAATGTAAATAGTTTTTGCTAGAATTTAAAAGAGTCCAAACTTTGTAGACCAAATTATGAATAAGTTGAAAGTTTGGTATTTAATTTTATTTATGATTATAAAAAATATAAAAAGGGGCTGGAGAGCTGGCTCAGTGGTTAAGAGCACTGGCCACTCTTGTAGAGGACCTGGATTCCATTCCCAGCACCCACATGGTGACTAAGAACCATTCTTTTTTTTTTTTAATATTTGTGTGTGTGTGTGTGGTTTGTTGTTTTATTTTCCTTTTTGGTTTTACACTTTTTTTGGTATTTTTGAGACAGGGGCTCCCTTTTATTACCAGGTGTCCTGGAGCTCGCTCTGTAGACCAGGCTGGCCTTGAACCCACAGAGATCCACCTATCTCTGCCCCCCGAGTGCTGGGATTAAAGGCATAAATTTAGTTAACTCTTAACTCTTCTGAGCTATGTGGCATTGCATAACATGAGTGCACTCACATACATGCAGGCAATATATTCATACAGTTAAGTAAAAATAAATAAATAATTTTTATAAATCATTATAAAACATAAGTACACGATTCAGATTAATTTGCCTTTCAGTGTTAGCCAGGTGATTCAAAAGAGTAGCATAGCTCCATGGATCACTATGGGCTAAACAACTATTTCTACCCTACAATTCATAAGAGGAAATTCTTCCTTCTCTTCTTCCTGTGAAACTCAGCCCTGTAGAACGAAAAGGAACATAGATCAAAGTTTTATAAGCATGAGGCTATTAACCAGGGAGGGTATGACATTATAGCCTGAGACATCAAATATCAGTCCTCTAACTAAACGGAATTCTCTTCAGCAATATTAGAAGCTGAAAGGCAATGCAGGTTCCATCTTATAACTGGAAAGCTTTGGACAGTTTGAGCAGCTTCCTTCAATGGTTAATCCCTCTGGTTGGTATCATTTGCTAATTTTATTTCTCCTTGATTTAGATGTTTTTTTCTAATTTTCCAAAAAGATTATATTCTTTTTTCATTATTATTATTTATTTTTGTATGTGTATGAATGTACTGTCTGCATGCAGGTCTGTGCACCCGTGTCGTGCAATGCCGCGGAGGTCAGAAGAGGGTCTCGGATTCCCCTGGAACTGGAGTTCTCCTGGAATTGGAGTTACAGACGGTTCTCAGCCGCCATGTGGGTGCTGGGGATCGAACCTGGGTCCTCTGCAAGAGCGTCGGTGCTCTTAACCGCTAGGCCATCTCTACAGGTGTTTTTGACTGTTGCAGGACATCCATGGCAGGCTGCTCTTAATGGGGCTTATCCCTTTATTTAAAATCTCTCACTGCTGAAAGGCTTCCCTTGAGTCTTGACTCAAAAAAATTTTTTTTTGATTAATTACTCAGGTCCTTTTAGGAGTTCTTGAAATTATCTTTTTAAAGTTCTCAGTCACGGAATCCGAGGCTCAGAGGATCCTTCAGATGTGTTCTGATTCCTTTCCCCCATGTTTCAAGCTCCCTTGTGAACCTTGTCTACCTCCGGAGCTTTTGGAGTAAGAGGTAGAAAGAGTTAAAGTGAAAGTCAAGAAGTAGCTAGAATCAATCTGCTATTTGTCATTATATTTTACAGCATGTCTTACATCTGTGTTAGGGCTCTGGGCCCTCTACCCTGGCTTCCATTTAAAGTTTGAGGGCATTTTCCCAGTACACAGTTACTTCGTTCTGACAGTATTAGCACTCCTATTTTTAATTGGGAAGCACATAGCAGTGGGAAAGAATAGCTAAACTCTCCAAGAGTTTTTAAATAGTTTTACTGGATTTGCAGTGAAATAGAGATCTAGGGACATTATTTTTAGAGGAACCAATGCATGGGAACAGACAGTTGTCCAGGATTGCCATGAGAGAGGGGGGATCTGAGTGGCAGGGGTTTCCAGAGCTTTCTGAGGAGGCAAACAACAGAGAGGTTTCAGAATCATGAACAAATCCTTGCTGTACTGAACTTTGCAAACAGGACTGCATTTAGAAAGTTTGACTATGGGCACTGTGAAGTTATGGTGAAGGGGGCACCCCGGTGATTATGTAAATTGGATCATACTGAGTCAGAGTGACAACTGCAGCCCCCAAATCTGTCTGCCTCGTTCGCTGGGATGTTTTCTGGTGAAATCTCTGAGCTGGATTTTCTTTTCTTTCTTTCCTTTTTCTTTTTTTTTCAAAGCCAATGTTTTATTGAAGCTCTGTGCATTTCATACAAAATGACTGGATTTTCTTATATTGAAGGTGCTAAACAGATGTTCTCATTTGAACACCTAATGGAACTTTGTTTCTTGCTGTTAGTGGGAGAGGTCACCCCCACTCCCTAGTTCTGACAGTGGCTTGCCAAAACAGTCCATGAGAAGAAACAGGATGTTTGTAGGAAGGAACCTTGAGTCTGAGGGCAGAATATTCAGGCTCCCGTCCATAGCCTGTGCAAAACCAGCTTTTGATGCCCCACACACTCTTGTCAGTGATTCTTGCAAGCACACACAGAAAACCTCAAAGATATTCCATTTATTTATCTTCTAGGAGAGAGCTTTCAAATTGAGCAAAATGACATATCTCTAGATAATTGTGTATAAAGGCCTGGGCAAATACATAACTATTAACAATTACCAGCAAACTCACAGTGGGAAATACCACCGTCAAATGTTCACTCCAAAGGACTTAAGCTGTATGAATTTGGACCGACTGAACAACCCGCTGGTTTTGACCTAAATAAATGATTCAAGGCATATGGCAACAAGTTCTATCCAAGAAACTAGGACACAGTCATCAATGGCTTAACCATGTCGCTTCCTCCTACCCTGTGGATTTGTAACACATCAGAAGTGTCCCAGCCCCATGCGAGGTGCTGAGACAGGCAATATGGGCTATTTTCACCTGAGTACACCCATGTGCTTGGTAACTATTGAAGGTTAAACTCTAGAGCCTTTTAGTATTGGTTGACTGGGTCCTTGTGACAGAATAAGAATATTTGAAGAACCTTAGAAAATTTAGAGACGATACCCAGTGGTCTGGGGTTGACCTTCATTTCTGGGATACATTTAGAACGCCTGCACTCTCCCAATACTTAACCTATTATACCTCTTCCTTCTCCCCCTCCAATTTCCTTTTGAACTTTTTTCACAGCTCATTAGGCAAAGAAAGGATAGACAAGGAACATAACACACAAAAAGGGTAAAACTAAAATTTATAAAGTAGACTCATAAATCTTGCATGTGGATTAGATTTGGGCTGGAGGAAATTGAAATTCTTAGTCACTGATGGTTTGTTAGCCAATGAATAAATCATTATCAGTATCTTGGATAGTGATGTAGCTTTTGTAGTTACAAGTTTTTTTTTCCTTTTTTTCCCCCTTAGCTCTGGGATTATTGGTGTACACCATAGTTGGCTTTAAGTGGCTACTGGGGGGTGTCTAACTCAGGTTCTCATTATATATATATATATATATATATATATATATATCTCAAATCACTGTTGAAATGCCAATTGAACTTTAGTGATCTATCGCCTCACATCTATGAGAAGAGTCAGTTTTGTTTTGTTTTGTTTTGAGATGGGGTCTCCCTGTAGTCCCAGCTGTCCTGGAACTCACTCTGTAGACCAGGCTGGCCTTGAACTCACAGAGATCCACATGCCTCTGGCTCCCAAGTGCTAGGATCAAAGGTGCGCACCACCACACCCTGCTTAAAGGCGGTTCTTAGCCGCCATGTGGGTGCTGGGAATCAAACCTGGGTCCTCTGGAAGGGCGGTTGGAGCTCTTAACCACTGAGCCATATCTCCAGCCCCACACAAGTTTTTTTTTTTAAAGGATTAAGAATATGCATTTGTTGGGCTGGAGAGATGGCCTAGCAGTTTAAGAGTGCTGACTGCTCTTGCAGAGGATCCGGGTTCAATCCCCAGCACCAACATGTGGCTAAGAATTGTCTTTAACCCCAGTTCCAGGGGAATCCGACACCCTCTTCTGACCTTTGAGGCATTGCATGACACGGGTGCACAAACCTGCATGCAGACAGTACATTCATACACATACAAAATAAATAAATAAATAAAAAATAAAAAGAATATGCATTTGTTGACCTTATTTCATCAACATGATAATACATATAAGTTCCCCCGGCTGGACAGTGGGGGCCTCGGGCCATATAAGTTTGGGTGTAGCTACTTGCAAATTGGTTTTACATGAAGAATGCCTGTATTCATTACTTATGACCTATTATTAAAAAATAAAAAACAATATGCATTTGGTTGTCATCTAGGTAGATAATAAATGGGCTCCAAATGATCAGAATGGGAAATGTCTGTGCTGTTAGTCCCCAAATGCCAAATGACCATTCTTCTATATCCCCTTCCACAGCCCTTCATGAATCAAGAGAGTAAAAAAAATGTACCTGTCCCGCGGTGTCGTACAGTCCGAGTAAGTGCTGTTTGCCTCCCACCGTCACAGTAACTAGGGGAGAAGAGAAAAGGAGAATTTGTGAACACAGGCTTCAATCAGAAGGCTTCACAGTTCTCTTGCCAGCATCTCTCTGGGCAGTGAGTAAAAACATATGCCTCACCCATGTACGTTCCAAACCAAGTTGACAGCTGAGTTTCCAAATGAAAGGCAATCTTGGGCTGCAGTGACAGCAGATGGTCTGAGCCAAGTCCAAATTTCTCAATGGAGATGAGTATTTTTGGCATTACTAGAGTACTCTGAAGGCTGCTTGGTGACCTTTGCTGGGCTCTGCAATACCAAACTCCTGAAGAAAAAGGATGCTAGAATCCTTTCTGACTAAGTTACCGTCTTCTTTGCTTTGAGTTACCTTTCAGGATACAAAATGATGTAAGTAACTGTTAGAAATCTCTGTGTTCTTGGGGTTGAGGAGATGCCTCAGTTGGGAAAGTGCTTGCTGCATAAGCATAAGGACTTCAGTTCAAATAACCAGCACCCACCTCAAAAGGCCAGATATAGTTATATGCATCTGGGTGGGGGCAGTGGGAAAGGTGGATGTCAGAAAGAGGTGGGTCTCCAGAGTCACTAATGAGCCAGACTAGCCTATCAGTGTGTATTGTGTTCAAAGAGGGACGCTGTATCAAAAGATAAGGTGGAGAGCAGTCAAGAAAGGCACCAGACATCAACCTTTGTCTCCATGTGTGTATCCACAGGGTATCACAGTTGGCTTTGGTTGTTTAATTTAGTACAACCTGGAATTCCCTGGGAAGAATGTGTCAATGAGAGATTGTCTGCATTGGGTTGACCTGTTAATTGATGTTGGAAGACTCAGCCCTCTGTGGGGAGCACCATTCCCTGAGCCGCAGGTCTTAAATGGTAAAATCAGAGAAATCAAGCTGAGTGTAAGCAAGCAAGCAAGTGGGAATGTGTGCATTCATTCCTCTGTACTCTGGATTGTGGATGTGACTAGTTATCTGAAGTTTCTGCCTCGATGCCCTACAATGATGGACTGTAACCTGGAATTGTAAGTGGGAATAAACCCTTCTTCCTTAAGTTGCTTTTTTAAAAATTTGTAACAACTATTTATAACAACTATTTGTAACAACTGTTTATAATAAGTTCTAATGAACCTTACCTTCTAGGTGCCACAAAGTTTTAATATGAGAGACTTTCTTACCTCCTTTTCATAGAACAAAGAAAAATATGATGGTAATGAAGTCATTCTCTAACTGTAAATTAGAGCTGACTGTTATGGAGGTAATCTCTTATAAAACCAGTAAAACTGCTTTCTTTAATTGACTAATAGACATAGGAACTGTGAAAAGGATTATTCTCTATTCAGAACCAAATATAATACTAAAGTCTCTTCAAGCAGTGCATTTAAGCAAAATATATTGATACAGGAGAGCTCTGATATCAGCAATGGATTATTCTGCCAAGGAGATGTTGGCCAGGGGATCCAAGCCCTCCCAAAAGGGAAAGGCTTCTTGCCTGTAAACTGGGATACCTGCAAGAAGAGAGGCTATGGAAGGCCCTGCTGTCGAAGACCTGATGTAAGCATGGGAAAGATGTATTGAGACCACACTTGGAAGTGTACAGTTGGTCTCTGGAATACCAGAGAGTGTTACTAAAGGCCACTAAACCAATAAAGCAAATATTGGTCTCCTTGAGTCAAGCAAGACTCCTCCATCAGCACCAGCTACACCTCACCTGCCTGGAAATACTGTGCAGCAGAGGCAGCCATGTGCCTGTATATCCCAAATCTAATTGGCTATTGGCTCTCCTTTACTTGGAGGATACATACCCCCATTGGCTGATGCTCCACCCCTCAAGCATTACATTTACCTAATTGTGAGGGATCGATGTTCTACTGCCACCCGTATAGCCCTTTGCACTCTTTTTACAGAAAAAAAGTTTTAAATTACATGGCACCCATTCCACATTACCACTCCCAAAATTCATGTTCGCATACCAATAAAGTATATTTTTTTTCCTTACCATAATCATAGGACATTTTCTTAAATCCGTATATATCTAATTGCTTGTGCTTTATAAGTAGGATTGAAAGGTATCATGGACAAACTCTCCGCCCATGAAAGGAAATAAACAGCCAGAAACTGATCAGAGTCTAAACAACATCTCCAGAGAAAGCATCTTGTTTTTTTTTTCGTTCGTCCACGTGCCCCTTTCTAAAAGCCTAGGGAAAACCCTTCGGAAGAGGGGGAGTGGTAGAGTGTAAGGGGTGTGATTGGGGTGAATTTTGAAATTACAGCAATATAGATCGGACTCTTATTTGATCATTGATGTAACATTACACGGCCCCCCCCCCCAAGTGGATGGTTGGTGGAAGCCTTGGGCTGTGGGGGTTTTGGCACAACTGTGAAAAAATTTGGCTTTATGAAGGATGCTTTTACTCAAACTTATTACTTATTGTAAAAATGTTAATAAACAAAGGTTTTATCTTATATAATATATATATTATTATACTATACATATTAACAAAAAGAATAAAAAACCCATCGGGTCTCCCTGTAGTTCTAGCTGGCTTAGGAACTTTCCATGAAGACCAGGCTGGCTTCAAACTCACAGAGAAACTCCTGCCTCTGCCTCCTGAGTGCTGGAATTAAAGGCATGTACCACTGTACATGGCTTAAGTTGCTTTTGGTTTGGGTATTTTATGACAGATAATAAGAAAATGAAACTAGTAGCACCTTACTTAACATGTCCAACTATCATCAACTTTACGTACACACAGTACTACATATTCCTTACACACAGTACATACATACTACACCTCCACCCCCCCCCCCCCCCCTTCCCCCCCCCCCCCCCCCCCCCCCCACCCACTTAGTACAATATTACATACATCAACACAGAGCCACGATACATACCCTCGTAATACATACACACAAAATTTTACCTGCTTGAACTGTTCAATAACATATCTAGAAAACCATGAACCTATTAATATACCCTTCATATTTTATATCGAGACATACAAAGCAAAGCAAATAATTAAATGAAATAACTGTTTGCATTTATTTTAAAAATTGTTTCCAGCACTGGCATGTTGTGTGGCACACACCTTATTTTTTTTTATTTTATTTTATTTTTTTTTTGTTTTATAAATTGCCAAAGGCGATGTTTCCTTTTTTTTTTAAATTAGTTTTTTATTTGGATGTCTTTGGTGCATTCATACATTTTCCAATTCAGTTCACGGCTTATTTCACTTTCCCTTCCCCCACCCCCCACCCATCCCAGATCATGGCCTTCTGCCATACATGTCCTGCATCTTTCTCTCAGTTTTTTTTTTCATTTTTAGCTTATAAGTGATAATCCATGCGTTACAAGCATCCTTATGCAAAACCTTATCTGCAGGCTGTTGTGCCCAAACACCTACAGCCCCACCATCCAGTGGGGGGGTGCAAGTGGTTTGTTCAATCAAGTTGATCAATGAGTGGTCCAGACTACATTTGCTGTAGTTTCACCATTCACCCCCCAATCTGCAGCCCTTACATTCTACCAACGCCCCCTCTTCCGCAGGTTGTTCCTAGGCTTAGTAAAAAGGGGCAAGGTGGATGAGATGGTAAAAACAGTTCCACTCTCTCTAGAGCTGTTGACTGGAACTCTGGTCACATTCTGGCTGTTTCCTTCATGGGCTGACAGGTTGTCCGGGAAAACCTTCGTCCTACTAATGAAGAACAAGCAATAGATCTATATAGGTAATTTAAGCAGCACTTAATAGTTATGGTAGTCTGCTTACACATGTTGGATTAATATGATCTTTCCCCGTATATGACAGTCTTACTTGGCTTATCCACCGTTCATGGGATGTAACGTGCTTAGCATGGGTATTTCCAAGCAACCAAGCATGATTGTATATGATGTGCCACGCTTACATTTTTCCAGGCGGTTTAGTGCTACGGATGCTCTAGAGACCATACTTTGTATGGTAGTGCTTTTACACGGACAAGCGTCTAACCTGTGGCAGTTACCACTCCTCTACCTTAGGCGGTTCTGTAAGCGTGGGCGCTTGGAGCATGGGTGTGTACTTCGTCCTAGAGGGCCCGTCCCAGATAGCCATCGGTAGATGGGATACAGGTTCCACTTCTTGGGCCTTGGACTTGCTGCGACAGATCCAGGGGTCGCAGGGATAGCTTGCCATGACGGCTGCCAGGTACACAGCTAGTGCGATACTGCGCGGGAGCATGATGTATTGGCCTCTCGTGGAACCCTTCGTGGTCCACGCACTCAGACCCTGATTGAGCAGGCGCTCCTCTGTCTGTCCCATTGGGAGGGTCGCAGGAGACGATAACGCGCCAGGCCAGGTAACATAGCTCCTCAGCTCTAGGCGGGGCTCGGCGGGGGCAGCTGGGAGAGGGTCTCGCTTGAACCCGTCTACGGGGTCAACGGCCCAGAGGGAGCTGCACGGCGCTAGATTCGGGCAACAATTAACACCCTACCCCGCGCTGGCCGCGCCAAGTGTGAATTGCTAAGAATCCAAGTCGTCTTCCTTTGGGAGAACCTTTCAAACAGAAAGAGCAAGACTAACTTGGCTTCCAACATTCCAATATAGACACAAAAACTGAAAACCTGAAAACCCTTAGCCAAGTCATATACACCATAATTACAAATAAAAAAAATAAAAAAAAATGCACGGGAAGGAGGCAAGCAAAACCATCCAGCTTAAATAGTGAAAAGTCGTTTGTGACTTGAACCACAATAAGGGAAATCCATATGCCAGGGACACGACGAGGGACAACATTGGGAACAGCACAGGATCTTCCCCACCCCGGCCCTACAAACCTGGGGGAGATACCTACAATGGGATCCCCTTGGAGGAGACCCAAGGAACAGCGCTTAGAGATATTAATTGCAGACCTCGCAGAGAGAACAATTAAAGAAAATAAAGAAGTCATGGAACTAAAGAGGAGAATGAAAAACTCAAAAAGACTAGAGAAAAAAAAAAATACAATGACAAACTTCAGAAAGAACTAAAGAAAAAGATGGACAAACTCATGAAAGAACTAGAGGAGAGAAAAAAACAAACTCCGAATGGAACGTAGAAAACACTGAAAAAGGAGACCCAACCAAAGAAGAAAGCATCCAAGGAAGAGATTGAGAACGCACCAAAGAAGAGATTTGAGAAGCTCAAAAGCAAAGATATTACTTGGACAGATTTCTTTTGGAGTACTAAAGAAAAACACAGGGAGCGAAACAAAAAAGAATTAGAACACTCTATCCAAATCAAAAGAAAGCAAAAGAAAAAATCCTCATGATATGTAGAGATGGATTGGAAGCCAGAATACAAAGAATATCAGATCTGGAAGTAAACAGGAGCAATAAAAAGCTCAAAAATTAAAGATTATGAAAATTTAATAAATACACAAAAGGTGGAAACAACTCAGGAAATATGGGACACTATGAAAAGACCAAACCTCCGCATCATAGGAATAGAGGAAGGAGAAGAATCTCAAGAGAATAGTATTGATCAGATCTTCAACAGAATAATAGATGAAAACTTCCCCAAACTAAAAATAGACAAGCCCATACAAATACAAGAAGCACATAGGACCCCAAATAGACAAGATCAGAAAAGAAACACCCCACGCCATATCATAGTTAAAATGCTAGATGCCCAAAACAAAGACAAAATTCTGAGGGCCACAAAAGAAAAACAAGGCACACACCTTTAATCCTAGCACTTGGGAGGCAGAGGCACATAGATCTTTGAATTCAAGGCCAGCCTGGTCTACATAGTGAGTTTCAGGCCAGCTGGGGCTGCAGGGAGACCCTGACTCAAAAAGTAAAAAAAAATATTATGATTAAATATATGCCATATATTTCATCACAAAGAAAATATTACTGGGTTAATTTCTTATGATTTTTGAACCTGGTTGTAAACAGAGGTGCTGTTTGGGTGTATGGTTTCATTAGCTACAGGGTGTATGGAAAGGGAAAAGTAGCCAGTTAGATTTACCGAGCAGGCTCACTGACTTGCCAAGCAATTGTGATCCAAAGTGAGAAGTGATGCAGGGTTACCAACCACTTTGCACACGTCTGGAAATGCAAAGAAGTCTTGACTTGGAACTAAACTGAGATTGAACAGATTGAATGCAGGAGGGATACAATTCTCTTGGTGAATGGAAAGAGGAAATTTAAATTTCCTGAAAAATTGACTCTCTTTTGGGAAATACAGACTCAAGTACGCAGGAGCGGTTTGTTCGTCTAGTTGATTAGAAAATGTGCAATCACAACGTGAAGGCAAGTTTTGATTCCCCCATCATCAGCTGTACAGGAAATGGAGGCTAACTGCATAGCAACCTTTTAGAACCGTGTCTTTAACATATGTCAGCCAAATTCTCTTGTTGACTGCTCAGAGTTGCTGATTCGATACTAATTTTTACTTTGACTTATTTTCAAGTTCATAAATGACACGGATGCAGAAACATTTCGTAATACCATTCTCTGAAAAGCACTTGTTTAAAAACACTGCCACCCCAGACACTGGGGACTGTTTTTCTCATCTCAGATCCTCATGTGCTCAGTGTGATAATTCGGTAGGGCTGCCGCAGATGAGCTTCTAAATGTGTGTTTTGAAATGGCAGGGCCAGCTCCATCCAACCCTGACTGTGCTGCTGACTGAGGGGTAAAGGGAGGGTGCCTTAAGCATTTTTAACTTTTGTCCCTAAGCCAGGCCAGCAGTAGAATAGAGATAAATACAGCTGCAGATCTTTGGCCTGTTTATTTCCTTCTCTGTGCACGTTGGCAGGCGAGAGCCTGGCCCGATGTTACTGAAATCTGCCTAAATGGTTCCTTTAACGACCGAGTGGCCACCCAGTCATGGATCAGGAATGAATGGAAGAAATCCAGCTGTTACAACATGGAATTTCCTTTTTCTATCTAGCCCAGAACATATAAGTCAGGGCAGCTGTTCCTGGGATCCTGTAGACTGCTCCTTGACCCACAGACCCAGGGCCACCATGGGCGCCCGCACAGGAAGCTCAGTCATCCTTGCAGCCCTACCGTGTGCGGCAAGAATTCCCGAGCAGTGGCTCTAGCTGTTGTCATGGAGTCCTGAAGACCCAGCTCTCATTTTCTCTTTTCTCAGAGGACAGCTATTCCTTCCAGCCCGTTTTTCCTCAGACCTCATCCTTCCTCCTTGCCAGCTTGTACCTCAGGAACTTTTACCAGGCCTGGGTTAAGTGTGAGCTAGGGAAGTTTAAACCAGGAGCTGAGAGTCTGGGCCCCTCTTCCCCCTGTTGTCTTTCCTTCTTCAGTGTTCTGTGGACTTCCTTAACTGATACTAGTGTTGGAAATAGAAAGACCATTGCAGCTCTGTACAGAGTGTGGAGGCAAGTGTTTACTGCAAAGCATAGTGCAGGCATGCGGCAGCCACTATGCCAGACCGGCATGGAGGGACGGGGACACCGGTGTGTGTGCATGTGTTTGCACACTCTCACTGCTGGGGTTCAGTCAGGGAAGGCGGAGATGTCTGGACCGAGTCCCCAAGAAGCCCATGAGTTTCCCAGGTTGCTCTGGCTCCCCAACTCAGCCTTTATTTTGAAGGTTTTGTCAAGGTCTCGTCCCTTTGTCAAAGTCTTGTCCCTTACAAAATGGAAAGAGAAATGCAGAGATTTTTCCTTGGGTTAAGACAAAATGGCAGTGTGGCGGGGAAGCCGCATTGGAGTCTCAGCTTTGCTGTTGGGAGTGGTACACTCTGCTGGAAGTGAGGCTAGCCCAGTTGGAGGAATGCTGAAAGATAGCCCAAAGCTCTGTCTCTATCTTTGAGAACGCTTTGGTTTCTCTTTCCTGTTTCATTCTCCCATTCTATTGGAAGGAAGGTAAATTGATAGCAACTTATGCTAGAGGACATCCAGGGACTGGCAGAGACAGATGTCAGCACTGGTCCTGCGCAGTAGTTATACGGACATGGCTTTGGGCCCTCATCCTTGACTAGCAGTGGGTGTTTTATTGTTTGCCAACCTGCGACCCACAAAGCTGCTCAATTCAGAAAGGAATCAGTCACAAGTACACAGAAGGCAGGTGCCGCCCCAAATCCACACAGGGAGGTCACAGCAGCGCCCCCCCCCATAGCTTTGCCTTGAATTCTGTCTTTGCTGTTCACTATCTGAGTGACCTTGGGAAGGTTAACTAGCATCCCTGAGAACTGTGTTCCTTTTCTGTTAAAAACAAGGATCACCCCAGGACCCACATGGTGGAAGGAGAGAACCAACACCTGCAGGTTGTCCTTTGACCTCCACATTTGCGGTTTGGAATGCCCCTCCCCCCATAAATAAGTGAAATAAAGATGGAGAGTCAGAGTGCATATGAGAGAGAAGTGAGATGAGCAATCCCTGGCACCCATCCTGGCTCATAATGGGTGCTGAGCAAACGCATTCAACAAGTTATTTCATCCATTCTGAGGACAAGGGACAGTCTGTCTTTTTCCACAGAATACCCACTGCATATGAACTGTCACATAATGGACTCTTAATGGTGAACTACTCGTCACTTTCCACTCTAAATGACGGCTGTTCAAATCTCTTATGTTCCCCTTGAGGGCACAGTCTCCATGCCCAACTTGCTCTATCCTACAAACACAGATTCTGCTACATGAAGTAGATGAATATTTAGGACAGAAACTCAGCACCATGGTCCACTCAGGGAGGCAAAGTTCCTCAGAATCATGCAAGGCTGAAGCTTGATCCTCCTTGGGCTAGTACACCAACTGCAAAGCTGCCAGGCAGACAAGGCCAGGCTAATGTTCCAGATCACCTTCTATTCTGGGAGCTTTTAGAGTTGTTTCTGAACTTAGATGTTTTAAAGGAATAGGTCAAATGACCTGCTAATAGCTCTCTCAATAAAGTGTGAAAAGTTGTCCACGACCTGTTAAGTAGGTAAAATGAAGACCTTCCTCAAATCCATTAAACTCTTTGCTTCCTTGCTCCTTGGAGTGAATTGGAGTGCTTAATTTCTTGAGGCATGCAAGCTAGGTCATGAGTTTTCTCTCTTGAGGATCATTAACTTTACCCAAAGAGAAAATATCCCAGGCAGGATGTAAGCCTCCTTTCTTCAGGATTTCAGCCATCTTAAAACTGTGCCATCTGGCCGGGTGTGGTGGCGCACGCCTTTAATCCTAGCACTTGGGAGGCAGAAGCAGGCGGATCTTTGTGAGTTCAAGGCCGGCCTGGTCTACAGAGCAAGTTCCAGGACAGCTGGGGCTACAAGGAGACCTTGTCTCAAAAAGACCCAAAAAAAAAACAAAAAAAAACTGTGCCATCTGTGGACCCATAAGCCTTTTGGCTGTCAGTTCAACCACCAATAGCATGAGGAAATGGGTTCAAAGCCTCTTCCTTGTATGGCAGCTTTCTCAGAAGCTCAAAGTAGTTTTTTTTTGGTCTTTTCGAGACAGGGTCTCCCTGTAGCCCCTGCTGTCCTGGAACTCACATTGTAGACCAGGCTGGCCTTGAACTCACAAAGATCAGCCTGCCTCTGCCTCCCAAGTGCTAGGATTAAAGGCGCGCGCCACCACAACCGGCTTCAAAGTAGTTTTTAAAGTCACCATGATGAAGATCTGATAAATCTTATGAATTCTAATAGTGAAAATGTCAGGGAGATGCCCTGGTACCCTGCAGTTCACTGCACAGCCATCTTCCTGCATTACTCAGGTCCAGTGTGCTCACTCAGGGTGTAAGATGAAGCCTGACTGTGTGTGGTGGGTAGTGTCACAAAGGTGCTATTTTGGGAGAAGTACTAACTTTTGATCTGACAAGAAACAGAATTTTAAGAAAGTTAAACATCTCTCTCTCTCTCTCTCTCTCTCTCTCTCTCTCTCTCTCTCTCTCTGTATATGTCAAAGATTGATGAGCCCGTTAATGGAGTGAACTGGCCAGATGGTAACCCATGTCCAAAGAGCACTTTGAGGAGGTAGATGTTTGTAGTTATTTAAAGAGCAGTGCTAGGGCTGAGCGATTAGATTTAGATGGAAACTGGCACATGCTTATAATCCCAGAACTGGACATACTGAGGCAGGAGGATCAAGGCTAGCCTGTGCTATACAGCATGATTTTGCCTAAAAAACATCCCCAAACAATACCTCTTGGCTTCCCAAAGGCTGCTTTAGGCATGTTTGCACATATTCCAAACCTAAATATGCGTGTACATTGTATTAAATTCAGAGGAGCCAGTGATAAATTCCCCCAAATAAAAATCCATTAGAAAGCAGTTAGTATGACTCTAGAAACAATCACTGATTTCCTAGATACGAGTGCTCTGCAAATTCCTTTGGGGGAGTCGGTCCTTCCAGGACCTGTCTGTCTCTTGATACTACTCGAAGCTCCTCTCTCATCTGCACCAGCTCACCTCAACAGCTTATTTCCCTCCTTGCAAGTGTCCCTCTTGTTACCGGAGCATCAGGCTGCATGTGTGTGAAGCAAAGGTCACTCAGGTAAGTTTTTTATTTAAAAGCTGTGTTGGCACGAGGGGAACCCAACAACAGGTTTTCTGAGAATTCACTGGGATTCTGAGCAGAGGGCTTTGTTTTGTTTCCTTTCCTTTCTTCTTCTTTTCCTCTTTTCTTTCTCCTTTTCCTTTCTTTTTCTTTTTCCCCTTCTTCCACTCTTCAGACAAAGTATCAAGTAGTCCAGGCTGCCCTTTAACTTACTCTTTAGCTGAGTATGGCCTTAAACCCAGATCCTCCTGCCTCTACATCCGAGTGCTGGAATTATAGGCAGACATCATTGCGGCTGGCTTCCAGCCCCGTTCCCCTTCCCGTTAGGAACGTCTACTGTGCCCAGCGCCTTGGCTCGCTGCTGACCCATTTTCTAAGCCCCATGCATTTTAAATCAAATGACTGATCAGAGCTCTGGACTCACTGGGACCAGAGTCTAGAACAAGCCATCGCTTCCCTAAGCCTCCATTTTTTAATTGGTAAATTGAGATTCATTTGAGGAACAGAGATCACAAAAGTGAACATTTTGAATCCCGAAGCTTCCACCAGTGTGGCGTGGTATCATTGCATAAGTGTCTTCTTAATGAACAGGATTCTGGGGACAGAGCTTCCTGGAAAGATGTTCTCATGGTTCTGGGTGTGGGTGGGGTGTTCAGGAAAGGTCTGCTCTTGTTTTATTTATATAACGATGAAGAGAGGGGGGTGGGCGGGTATGACGAGAGAAGTGTTCTTGACTCAGAAGTGGCTGGGGATAAGGCCAGACCCAAGAATTACAATCCCAGACATCCATATTTGGCCTGTCAATATCGCTTGGCCACATCTTCTTCAGCTTTCACTTGGTCTCCACCTCCCACCTTTCTACCTGCTAAGTGTCTGTAGAGTCCGAGTCTCCTTTACTGTTACAGCTGTCCTCAAGCAGGCCACCATCCTATTACTTGGAAAATGCTCCCAGCATCCGGGCTCTAGTTTCTGTTTCCTTCTCAGAGCCACAAGAGTAGATGGTAAAAGCCACAGACCTCTAGGAACACATAGTATCCTGCTAATCTGACCCCTGGCTTACTTTCCCAGTTCTCTTTTATTTCTTGCTAGTCTATAATAGATCATGAGTTTGGGGGGGCTGGAGAGATGGCTCAGTGGTTATGAGTATGGATTGCTCTTGCAGAGGACCTGGGTTCAGTTCTCAGAACCCACATGGTGGCTAAGAGACCATCTGCAACTCCAGTTCCAGGACATCTGACACCCTCTTCTGACATCCATTTGCATCGCATGACATTAGTGCACTTAGATACGTGCAGGTAAAACATTCATATACATCATAAAAACAAATAAGTCAAAAAGTTAAAACTTTTTGTAATCTCTTATACTCATGATGCCTCTTTCCTCTAGGATTCTGGAAAAGAAATTCTGGCATATTGCTTTACACTTAGCTTGGAAAGTCCCCCCCCCTTATGCCTTGGGGACTTTCCAGTATCTAAGGCCTATCTTCATGCTTATTTTTTCCCCTTGGGTCATTAAAGATTGGGCATTAATAAATCTGTTTCTATTGTTTTAAAAATGTTTCTATTTTTGTGTATACGCATGTGGACGTGGATGTTCATATGTGTGCAAGCATATTTGTGTGCATGTTCATGTGTGCATGTGTGCACATGTGTGGATGTGTGCATGGGTATGGAGGCTAGAGTACAACTTCTAGTGCTGTTTCTCAGGAGCTGTCCTCCACACCCTCCCTTTTGAGACAGGCTCTTTCCCTGGCTGGACCTCTCTCCAAGTAGGCTGGGTGGATTGTCCAGTGAGTCCTGAGATCCGTCTGTGTTGGCTTCCCTAGGGTTGGGATTACAAGTGAGTACCACCATGCCTGGCTTGACAAGGCCATCTCCTGAGCCCATGGCTATGCATTTGTTGATCCTCACGTCCCAGGCTGAAGCTTGGTTGTCACTCCATGCATATTGGCTTAAAGTGCCTTAAACTCCACCTAAATAGAAGCTTTACTCTAAGCATCTTTGATATATTCCAGAAGGTCCCCATGAACATTGCCCATCACTGAATAGCAGGATGGGGTCGGCTGCCCCACCCATTGTGAGAAATGCCATGAACCTGGCTCCTCTGGGTGTCATCTGTGCTCATGCTGTCTTCCACTCTGATAGCCAACACTGACCAGGCATATCTCTGTCAGTGGGGCAGGACCACTAATGAAATGTCCTGAGCTTCCTATACAGGAGGCCCATTGGAAGTACTCACAGAATACAGATGAATTATCATCTAGCACTTTGGAAAGAAGTGACCAGATTGGGGCTGGAGAGATGGCCTAGCGGTTAAGAGCACCGACCGCTCTTACAGAGGACCCGGGTTTGATCCCCAGCACCCACATGGCGGCCGAGAACCGTCTGAAACTCCAGTTCCAGGAGAACTCCAGTTCCAGGGGAATCCGAGACCCTCTTCTGACCTCCGCGGCATTGCACGACACAGATGCACACACCTGCATGCAGACAGTACATTCATACACATACCGAAATAAATAAAAATAAAAAAAAGTGACCAGATTATAAGTAAAATCTGTGGATGGGGGCTCTGACCCACAAACCTGAGTGTGCTTTTTGTGAGATCCCCTGTTCAGAGAGATCACACTTGCTACTTTTAGGAAGAGGAATACATTACTGGAAATTCATAGTAATTAAGCTGTTATTGAGGCTTGGTGGAGTAAATACCTGCTTTCTAAGTAGACATTTTCCAGGATCTAAATTTTTATATCAGCCACCAGGGGGAGTTAGTTGAAAACAAGTCTTCTCTGGTTTCTCCCCCTCCTCTAAGGTTCTGAGGACATAGGTGTGCTTGGGGCCCAGAGGTCCACATCTGTATCCAGTCCTCCTTGTAAGTGAGTCAAGGTTGACTTTCCTAGGCACCTCATCATTAAAATAGAACCATAATAACTTGGATACTCTAGTATTCCTGTCCACGTTCCAGGTTGTCAGAATATTAGATGAGATTGCATGCAGGGAAAAACTAAAAAATGTGTAAGGTGCTACACAGGCATCGGTTTCTTTCATTATGTCTGACACACAATGCAGAAACAGAGTGACTGTGGGGAACAACCTTCTATCTTTGTTAAGCAATAGTCACTAAGGACATTCAGGCACCCTAGTGCTGACAGAAGAGGGCTAGTGCATGCCTGTTGAGAGTTTTGAAAGAATTATTAGGCTCATAAAAATTCTATCACATACTGGTTAGAACAAGTTAGAGAATATGATGGAAAAATAGCACTTTCACAATAATGACAAAACCCCCACAAAGTGTCCCAGAGTGTGCAAGATGTTCATGTAAAAAAGAGCACAGCACTTTGTTGACATATATGAAGAGGAGAAGTGCTGAAGAAGCTCATATTCTGGGTGATAAGCTCTATACGAGAAGATGTCAGATCTTCACAAAGTAATATGTTTAAAGTAACTTCAAGGTCTCTGAGTTGGGGGCACGACAAGTGTCTATACTGGGTATGAAAACCTAATTTGCAAATAAGTAACAATGAAAATAAAAATCGCATATAAATATGTATGTAAATATGCATTTTATATGAGAAACATATTCATGTATATTACAAAATTATATTGAGTGCCATTCTACAACAAATATAAATGAAGAATAAGAATCCATGATTCAGTGCTGCATATGTAAGATTTTAATATTTGATAAGTGACACTTCAAATCAGGATGAAAATATGAAATGTTCAAAATACTGTATTTAGATAGTTGGTTACTATTTAGAAACATAAAAGGACTTTGAAAATTTGAAAGCAGGAGCTGGGGAGATGGCTCAGTGGTTAAGAGTACTGGCTGCTTTTGCAGAAGACTCAGTTTTGGTTCCCAGGACTTTCCAGCACTCAGCACTCACACGGCAGCTAACAGTCGCCACTGACTTCAGTTCCAAGGGACCTGACACCCTCTTCTGGCTTTTATTAAGAATAAATAGCTGCCGGACATGGTGGCACATGCTTTTAATCCCAGCACTTGGGAGGCAGAGGCAGGTGGATCTCTGTGAGCTCAAGGCCAACCTGGTCTACAAAGAGAGTTCCGGGCAGGTTGGTCTTGAACTCACAGAGATCCACCTGCCTCTGCCTCCCTAGTGCTAGGATTAAAGGCGTGCACCACCACACCCGGTAGATTCATTGTGAATGTGCACCACATCTTCATTATCTTCATTATCCAGCCTTCAGTTGATGCACACGTGGGCATCCAGAATCTTTCCAGTTTCTGCATATTATGAAAGGGGCAGCGATGACCTGAGCGAATGTGAACTTCTGTAGTAGGATAGAGTCTTTCTGGGAAATTCCCACGAGTGTGCTTTGTCTGGGTCATATGGTAGATCAGTTTTGAGCTTTTTGAGGAATCTCCACACTGATTTCCACAGTGGCTGCACCAGTTCTTATGGCCGCCAGCGGAGGATGAGTCCTCTTTCTCCACATCCTCACCAGCATTTGTTATTTGCCATTCTGAGATGGGTAAGATGAAATCTCAAAGTGACTTTAATCTGTATTTCCCTGATGACTAAAGATGCTGAACATTTTTAGCTGGTTGTGGTGGCACACACCTTTAATCCCAGCACTCCGGAGGCAGAGGCAAGCAGATCTCTGTGAGTTCAAGGCCAGCCTGGTTTACATAGTGAGTTCCAGGCCAGCTGGGGCTACAGGGAGACCCTGTCTCAAAATGACAAATAAAAAAAAAAGATTTTTAGAAGTAGTCCTCAGGCATTTGTTTCATCTTTAGAGAACTTGCTCTTCAGCTCCTTGGCCCACTGTCATCCTGAGTGACGTAGCCCGGACTTAGAAAGACAAATGTCACAGGTTTTCTTTCATAGCAGGATGCTAGCTTTGAAATTTTAGCTAAGCACATTTCAATTCAATGAACTAATTAATAAACAGCCACGTGGGTGTGGGGGCAGAATGCAGTGATATGAAGGGGGCAAGGGGAGCATTAGACTAAGAAGGGTTAAATGGGGTGGGGGATGGGAGGGCAGGGCAGAGGAGGAATAGAGGGAAGGGCACGAAATACCAAAGGCCTTTTGAAAAAGCCATATGGAAACTGTCCACTGTAGAAGCTTCTTAAAGTATATGCACATACACAATAAAAAGAGATTAAGAGGAGTTATCCTATAAAAGGGGGACATTAGCATTTCTAGACCTCATAGCCTAATAAAAAACTCAATGCCAGGAATGGACTCTCTCTCTAGAAGCTGTTGATCTGGGCTCCTATAGATCCTCAAATAATGCTGGTCATTGCCGGTGCTCTTAGTTACCCACTAGAACTGGATGATAAGGCCCTACTGCTGAACACAGAACATATATGAGCTGCAGAACAAATAAATAAGTAAAAATCAGCCTGGTTCTGACTTCAGAGCTAGTGTTCATAGTGCTGGAAGGTACTATGCATGCTACTGGAAGGAAAAATAATCATTAACCTTACTCAGCTGTGAATCCTGTGAACTACTAAAACAACTGGCCTGGCAAGATATGCTCACCAGTGCAGCAGTGGCACAGATATTACAAGAGAACCAACCACTCTGTAATTGGTTTAAGATCTGCTTCCTAGGATGGATCCCATATCTGGTATTGGTATCTGGCTTAAGAACCTAAGGCTAGAGCCAGGCGTGGTGGTGCACGCCTTTAATCCTAGCACTTGGGAGGCAGAGGCAGGCAGATCTTTGTGAGTTCAACGCCAGCCTGGTCTACAGAGCGAATTCCAGGACAGCTGGGGCTACTGGGAGACCCTGTCTCGAAAAGACCAAAAAAAAAAAAAAAGAAAAATCCACAAAACCTAAGGGTCAGGACACCTATAGGTCACAGGACATAGGGGACAGCTTAATAGTAGTTTTCTACTAATTAGTTATATTAAATGACTCCTGATGACTTATTGTTATAGCCATAGATTAATGCATCTCTCCACTCTCACCAGAGAAGCTTCCTTATGTAGCAGATGATGACTAACACAGAAACTTAAAACTGGCCAATGTGCACACAATAAGAGGTTGAAGATGGCTTATATCTGAATAGGACACCTATATACCTGAATAGGATACCTATATACCCGAGTAGGACACCTATATACCTGAGTAGGACACCTATCTACCCAAG
This sequence comes from Rhizomys pruinosus, assembly GCA_009823505.1. Taxonomy (NCBI): domain Eukaryota; kingdom Metazoa; phylum Chordata; class Mammalia; order Rodentia; family Spalacidae; genus Rhizomys; species Rhizomys pruinosus. The sequence continues at coordinate 614,586 of VZQC01008518.1, read as the reverse complement.
TAGGACACCTATATACCCAAGTAGGACACCTATATAGCTGAGTAGGACACCTATATACCCTAGTAGGACACCTATATACCTGGATAGGACACCTATATACCTGAGTAGGACACCTATATACCTGAGTAGGACACCTATATGCCCAAGTAGGATACCTATATATCCGACTAGGACACCTATATACTTGAATAGGACACCTATATACCTGAATAGGACTCTTTTGCCTCTCAAGGCTCAGGAATCATTGTGGAAGATGGGGCAGAAAGATTGTAAGAGCCAGAGATGATAGATGACCACAAAGAAACAGAATAGTCTAGCCAGCTGGTCAGTTGCTCTTATGAACTCACAGCAATGCTGATAGCACACACAAGTCCCATGCAGCTCAAACCAGACAAAATCCCAGCATAGACTTGAGGAAGTGAGTAAGAAGCTCCAACCCCACCTAAAGAAATTGAGGCTGGGGATGGAGAGATGGCCTAGCGGTTAAGAGCTCCGACTGCTCTTGCAGAGGACCCGGTTCAATCCCCAGCACCCACATGGCGGCTAAGAACTGTCTTTAACGCCCTCTTCTGACTTCTGCAGCATTGCATGACACGGGTGCCCAAATCTACATGCAGACAGTACACTCATACACATAAAAATAAATAAATAAAATGAAATAAAGAAATTGAGGCTGGGAGGAGCAGAGACAAACTCTTTCAAGCATGGGGCTCTTGGTAAGTCAACCTGACTCCAGTGGATGGACACACTGAAGGGCATTTGGAGACGCAAATTAGACTCTATAGACCTTTATATGGAAATAGATAATAATATAGAGTACATTAAATTGGGTGGGTGCAATAGGCAGAGGTGCAGATAGGTGAGTGGATCTAAATACCATCTGATTATACTGTTTGAGAAATCACAAAATTTCAATGAAAATTACCTCAGAAGGAAGTAAGAATATAGAAATTTGACAAAAAATGTAAAGGGAAAATGAATATTCAAGTCAAATTTTCAAATTAAAGATACAATTACAATTTCAAATTAAAGACTTATCAAATTGGCAGTGATAATAGAATGGTACCAGCCAGCCTGTGTGGTACATGCCTGTAATCTCAGCACTCAGCAGGTCAAGGCAGAAGGATCCTAAATTCAAGGCCACCCAGGGCAGCATAGTGAGCATCCGTGTCAGAAAGTAGCAAGAGTTTGGTGGTAGAGTACTTGCCTGTCATGTGTGAGGTCCAGGATACTGTCAACAGTCACACACACACACACACACACACACACACACACACACACACACTGGATACTGTCAGCAGTCGAGCGCGCGCGCGCACACACACACACACTGACAAAGAAAGAAAAAAGAGTCATGCCTAGTACTTTAAGTGCTTAAAGATGTGGCACTCATACATGAGTGTAAATATATGAGTGTAAATTTGCTTAAGTTTTTCTGCAAACCCAGTTGGCAATATAGATTAAAAGCCTAAACCTGAAACTTCTTTTGTTTCCCTTCTGATTCTGCACTCTTTTTCAGGAACGTATTCAAGGAGTAACCATACAAGTGCACTGTAATGCATACATAAGGATATTTCTTACTAATGTCTTTATGACAGCTAATGGCTGGAAGTGGCCTGAACAGTCAACAGTCAAGGAGTGTGGTTCCCATCAGTCATGGAACTTCCTGACAGAGGATTCTGGTAAGGGCACTGCAGAATGTGGTGAGTTATTAAGAACATGATGCTTAGAGAGGATGAAGACATTCTACTTTGCATATGTGAAATATGTTCACAAAACTCTTCCTTTTTCATGCTTTCTTACTGTGGACATGTAAAATAGTGAGAAAACACCTGAGTGCTCCAGAGGCCAGTGCTTATGCTGCTGTGATTACGGCTGCATATCGATCAGCTGACATGCCATCTAAGTTACCGCCTGTCAAGCTGTTCAGTCTCCCAAGTTCCTTTCAGGCTCTTTCAGATTTACTTTAGGCTGTAGACTGAGCTTGCATCTTTAGGAGAAAGTGTGATGAGTAGGCTGCTGAGGCGAGGTTTGGAAACTGGGCTGCAGAGCATCTTTCTCAGAGGACTGTGACGGATCCCGAATGCCTGATGTGCACTTGGTTTTCAAAGGTACCAAGGAAATAGTGTGCATTTATGAAGGCTGGGTTCTCCCAAGGCGTATCAGCTTGCAAACTGAAAAGCTATGAGCTGTGAACACAGCAGCAGAGTGAACGGGCAGCAGACGCTACTGACGGTGTCTAGGCAGTAATGTCAATCTCCAAGGGAACATTTGCTGTTTCCGGTCTCATTACCTCTTCTTCTTCTTCTTTTTTTTTTTTATCTTTTTGAGACAGGGTCTCCCTGTAGCCCCAGCTGTCCTGGAACTCACTCTGTAGACCAGGCTGGTCTTGAACTCACAAAGATCCGCCTGCCTCTGCCTCCCAAGTGCTAGGATTAAAGGCACGCGCTGCCACACCTGGCTATCTCTTCTTCTAAAAGAAGATAATTTGGAGAGCATCAAGCATTCCCCTCCTCCCCCCTGTTTTCTACTTTGGTGCACCGTTATTATTTTAGATTAGATTGTATGTGTTCCTTTGCCTCTTTGTAACTCAGAGTCCTGGGATTTATGTGTTTGTGTTTCTTTCTGTTATTTGCAACTAATTTCCTCCACTAGAATCAGGGATCTTTTAGATAATAAATGGGAATACTTTCCAGGTTAAAAATTGGATAATCTTATTGCTTACTTCTTAATATTTGTCAAGAAAAATGAATATTAAGTCGTCATTCCTTAATGCTTATAAGCACTGTATTCACTAAGTAAAACAAAGCATATTAGATGCTCCAAATAAGCACAAAGAAATACAAATGTTTGCTAATTAATATTTGATGGTTAATTACAATAGGAGGATGTATGTGCACACACATATATACATATGACAATTGGTGATAAAACGTTTTCAGATGCTTTCTGTAGTAAATATGTGTAAGATCAGCCCTTGTAATTTTATTAAGTATATTCTTAGAATTTGCATTAGGTAAGACCTACTATCTTTTAAAATTAAGAAAATTTATTTATTATTTTTATGTGTATGAGGGTATGGCCTGCATGCTTATAAATGCACCCATGTCATGCAATGCCTGTGGAGGTCAGAAGAGGGTGTTGGATCCCCTGGAATGGGAGCTACAGATAGCTGTTAGCCACCATGTGGGTGCTGGGAATCAAACCCAGTACTTTGCAAGAGCAGCCAGTGCTCTTGTTGAGTCGTCTCTCTGGCCTACACTGACCATCCTTGCTCACATATTTTTTCTTAATTGCTTTTCTTCAGACTATCTGGATCTAAGCATGTGGTTCTAAGGATTTTTTTCTCAACAGCCACAGGATGCCTGGCTAAACTGGTCATATCAAGGGGAGGATTAAGGGATGTGCTGGGTGATGTCTACACGAGACTCTAAGAGTATACACATCAGTCAGGGCTGGAAAGATGACAGGTAGCATGTTTGGCCCTTGGGTTGCATCAGGAGGTATTGGATTCTTATTCTTAGTTTTGCTGATTCTTTTCTGTCAGGTTTTAGGTAAGGCACAATGAGTCTAGGAGAATAGCTGTGCAATTAAAGGGACTTTAAAAATGTGACACAAATAAATAGGAAACCATGTGATATAGTCTCATGGAGCTTTTACAGGACTGACAACCACAAGCACTTCCATTCTGCTTTCCGTGAAAGATAAAGGAACCCCAGAGCTGCGGGGGGATGTGGAAATCCAAGGTACAGACCATACTGTTTGTTCTTGAAACATCTGTGTATTTTCATAGCCTGCCACAGGCCCAAAGCTGGGCTTCACTCTTCACTCCTGAAATGTTTTCCTCTGCTCTTGGGCAGCAGGGTGAAGCCCAGGGCTTGCCTGTTCCCACGCCCTCCTTTGTGCTTTGAGACAAAATGAAGCCAAGAAGCCAAGGGTATTTTGTCTCCTCAGCAGGAGGAGGGGACCATAGGGAGAGAGGAAAGATGCTAAACTTCTTAATCTGTATCCATTCTTGCATCCCTGGCAGGTTTACATCCCCCCCCCGTCCTCCCCATCCTCCTCCATCCTCCTCAACATAGCCTCTTGGAGCCCCTCAGCTGGTTGGTTAATGCTAAGAAGGATGAGCGTATTCTACTGAGAAAATCAGAAGGGAAACTGGGTCTGGGCCCAGCTGTACTAACGGTTCACACATGCCCCTCCCTGGTCTTCAGAAGTCAGGGAAGTTGGACTAGGATCCCAGGACGAAGCCTTCAGAGAGCTGCAGGGCTCTGAGATGAGGAGGCTCCCAAGGGGACTTCTGGTGTCCACAGTGGAGATTTGAGACATGGGAGGGACTTTGGCCAAAAAAAGACGAAGGAGATGAAACTATAAACAAGTCATTTTGGGGCCTGGAATTCTTTCTCCCTTGGGCCATCACTGGGATGCTGCTCCGGAAATCTGAGAGCTTCAGGAAGGGAGGGAGGCGAGTGGTGGACACCACGGACGGAGGAACTGCTTTCTGACCTGTTTATTTCAGTAGATTCTACTAACAGCTTGAACGACCATAATACTCAATGTAGCTTCTTCTATATGGGGCTCCCAGGTGTCTTTTTGAAGTTTTGTGACCTATTCTGTGTCTGTGTGTTTGTCTGCTGTGATAGCTCCTGTGACCATGGCATCAGGGGAAGACAGTGAAGCTGAAGAGCTTATCTTCTCTGAGTGAGACTCCCTCACCCCATGTCTTCTCTCTGGTCCTGGTGATTCGTATCCTCCTTTTCTCTTTTCAGTTTTCTTTTCTTTTTTTTTTTTTTTTCTGTCTTTTGAGACAGGGTCTCCCTGTAGCTCCTGCTATCCTGGAACTCACTATGTAGACCACGTTGGCCTTGAAGTCACAGAGATCCACCTGCTTCTGCCTCCCAAGTGCTAGGATTAAAGGCATGTGCCACCATGCCCAGCTCTCTTTTCCCTTTTCAAAGTCTATCCTGTTTCCTCATTCCCCACACATGGGGGTGTTACATCAATGGTTACGAGCTGGCTGGACTGTGCACTCCATACAGGCAGACAAACCTCTAGGGCTTTGCTAATGATGTGATTTTAAGTCACGGCTGTGTATTGAATGAATGAGTAGATTAAATGTCCCCTCGCAGCCTCCAGGAGAGCATCTGCATTAAGAGGAACCACAGCCAACCGATGGAGCTCTATTAAGGATCTGAGAAACTTCTGGTGGGTGGGAGGGGAGCGTGGGAAGTCTTGCAGCTTTCCCAGCATGCAGGAAATCACGGCAGAAGGTGCTGGTGCTACTTTCTGGTGAGGAAGCCAGGAGACACAGTTGTTGAATTGAAGCTGATCAATTCTAGAAAATAAGGAAGACCATTGAGCACTGGCTTGGGCACACTCCAAGACAGACAGTGATGGAGTGTTTGGCCAGATCCCAGCACTGGCAGCTGGGACTTCTCTAATCCAGCCTTGTAGGACATAAGACAGCTACTGAAGGTGTCAATTCTAGAGCCTGGGTATGCAGCCCAAGTCTGTGACCCCACTGTCTACAAGGGTCTGGCTCTACCATCAGTTCAACTACCATGCCCAGGAACACCATGGGAGACAGGTGCTACAGTGACAGTGACTCTGTTCCCAAATCTGACTCTAGCCAAGCGGTAGAGACTCATTATGTTCCATAAATAAATAAATAAATAAATAAATAAATAAATAAGCAAGTGACCATTATCTCTCTCTCTTGAGACAAATTCAAACTGTGTCAAAGCATTGTATTTGGTAAACTATCACACTAGTTGACACTTCAACTGTCAGCAGTTCTATCAAGAACAGTTTTCTCAGGCTGGAGAGATGGCCTAGCGGTTAAGAGTGCCAACTGCTCTTGCAGAGGACCTAGGTTCGATCCCCAGCACCCACATGGGGGCTGAAAACTGCCTTTAACTCCAGTTCCAGGGGAATCCGACTCCCTCTTCTGATCTCCGAGGCATTGCACAACACGGGTGCACAAACCTACATGCAGACAGTACATTCATACACATACAAAATAAATAAAATTAAAAAAAAAGAACAGTTTTCTCAATTACTCTGGGATGCCCAACCAGATGTTGTAGCTCACCATGAAGTATAAAATTTCTAGCTTGTTGTCTTCCAATGTGATTTCAGAAACAGCAAGAAGGGAGTAGCCTTATAAATCAGTAAGTGCAGGCCTGCCTAAAGATGGAAATGACTGGAGGAATGCAGAGGCAAGAATGCAACAGAATAAAATACAACTCAAAAGAGTGGAGTGAAAGTCGGATCCAAACCTGCATACTCTTGGAGCATTCATGGGACTGAGCTTCTGGATTAGAGCATTGTGAACTGGCATCTACACACAGATGGCTGCTTGAAGCTCAGGACTGATAATGAACATGTGTCTATGGTAACCTTTCTCAGGGCATCCACCTTGAGAATGACCAAGGCCTGGAACAGATAGATTTTTTTATAAGAAAACCCAAGAAAGTGCAGGAAGAAGAATATATATAATACATATAAAAGTCTAGAGCTAATAGAGGGCTAGAAAAACTGTCTATAAACTAAGACAAATCCACTCTTAATCAGCTATGGAGAATTTTCTAACTTAAATGTTCCCTGATCCACATCATGTCTGTCTTTACGTCTCCTGGGGAAGTGAAGGAGTATGTCAGAAAATGGCCAGAAAAGGCACGAGGAGAGCTGTGTACGTGTTGGGGCGGTTAAGGGACAACAGAGGGATGTCAGTTCCAGGCAGGAGGAACAGCAAAGTGCTGCCTTAGTCACTGAGTGTTCGAGAAGTTGTGGAGTAGGAGGCATCAATAACAGCTTTTTATTTATTTTTTTTAGGGTTGAAATTTGTGTTTGGAAGTAGTCCTTGACTGATTTTCCAGTTGTTTGAATTCACAAACTGCTTTGAGTTCATGAAGTAAATGCTCTTTGCAATGATTTTGACCATCTTCCAAATTCATACTTTGGCATACCCACAGATGCTTAATAAATAAATGTGTGCCCAAATGTGCCCATGTCCTAATTGCACTGAAGGGACTTGGCAGTTGTGATTAAGGATTTGTCCTTACAAGGGAAAGATGGAAACAGGAGAGTCAGTGTCCAATAAGGAGATCAGCTCAGAAGCAGACGTTGGAATGCTGTAAGCCGTGAAGGGGCCAGGAGCCAAGGGAAGCAGGCCCTTCTAGGAAAGGCCAGGTATGGACTTTCCCTCAAGCTGTGAGATGCTGTTTACTGGCACCTTGCTTTCAGCTTCCTGAGGCACATTTTGGACTGCTGGGCTTCAGAAGGTAAGATAATGGATTCATAGTGACTTGTTACGGAAGTAATAGACGACCAAAAGTTCATGTTTAAATGCTTCCTAGAGGACATAAACTTTATTTAGTCAGTGGTGGTGTGGGGGGAGAGGACATCTTTTCTTTTTGACTTATGCAACCCCGAGAAGGACATCACAACATCACAAGGTGTCATGACTCTTGGTCTGGCTACTCCCCCCCCCCCCATGGGATTGGTAACGTAAGTGCGGTGGTAGTGTGCAGCTATTGCCCAGCCTCTTTCCTTCTCCTAGGGGCCCTGTCTGTGGAACTTCCCGAAGCTTAGAGCCAACCATTCCCCTCCAGGACTATTCCTCATCTGTTATAAGGGCCTTTGTTTCCCGGTGCTGTTTATGGTGGATTAGGAAGCTTATAGCTGCCGTGTGCCCAGGTTTACTCAGACCTTTCTCTGTTTGACTCTTCTGTCTTGAGCAGGGAGAAAGGGTGTTTGTTATGTACTGAATCTCTGAAATACAACCTGCCACATAGGTATTCTTTCTGTTTGCCTCAAATAACTTGTTATCGTTCACTGTATGCATTGTGTATTTGTATGTGTGTGTGCATATGTGTAAGCGTGTGGATGCTATGGCCTCTATGTGGAGTTGCAGGATTGCTTCTTTCCTTTACCATGTGGGTGCTGGGGCTCCAACTCAGCTTGTCGGCTTTGGTAGCAAATGCCTTTACCCACTGAGACATCTTGCGATACTGAATAAGTAATTTTTTATTGTTTAATTTATTTTCCAGATCTTGCTTAGCTCCAGAGAGTAAATGAGGTAACCTAAAACATATTAGAATTAACAATAAAGGAGAGAGGGGGAAATGCTGGCAGACTGATTGGAGGAAACAGGAGTGAGGTGAGGAGGAACATTCTCCTGAGGGCCCTGGTGCTGGCGGGGGATGGGCTGGGTGAGGTCCACAAGGTTGGCTCTGAGCATCTTCATCAGTGAGGGACATAGAGAAGAGTGACTGGTGAGTGATTTATAGAATAATTACAGGGGTTTGGGTCTGGCTCAGGTGCCATACTGAGGTCGTGTGTTGGGGGCTCAGGTTCTGGGCCTGCTAGGATCACCTGGAGCAGCCCGGCTCTGTTCCAGACAGGTAAAAACTCAGGACAGATTGACTCTCGGGGTGCTGGACAATTGATTTGCTGGTTTATGGCAGAGGGGCTGGTGGCTGGTGGGCCTAGATTGGAGCCCTAAGCCCCGGCAGAGTGTGGCTGCCCGGCCAGGTCGCCCCTCCCCCTAGTAGCCAGAAACGGTCCTAGGTTTGGGTCTGGCTTGGGTGCCATAAGGAAATCGTGTGTTGGGGGCTCAGATTGTGGACCTGCTAGGGTCTCCTGGAGCAGCCTGGCACTGCTCCAGACAGGTACCGGGGCTAAGTCAGGCATCCCCCACCCCCAACAACTGAAATTGAGGAGAGAGTATCCTGTGGATATTTTTAGGAGAACCCTCAGAACAGGAAAGAAAGAGTGACTTAGACTTTCAATATCCATTATATAAACAAAAGTGAAAGCCTGAAACCTAGACAAGTCAACACTCCATAAACATGTAGGGGGTAAAAAAAGGAAAAAAAATGCATAGGAAAGAGGCAAGCAAAACAAAACAAGCCTTCAGCCTTCAACACACTGAAAAGGCATTTGTGATTTGAATCACAAAAGGGAAACCCACATGCCAGGGACACGATGAAGGGACAACATGGGAAAGGTGCAGGATAATTCCACACCAAGCTCTACCAACCCTGTAGGAGATAGGTACAATGGGATCCTCCTGGAGGTGACCCCAGAAACAGACCTTAGAGGAATAATTGCAGACCTATGCAGAGAAATTAAAGAACATAAAGAAGAATTCAGAGAA